>JAHRHZ010000098.1:42231151-42247201 GCA_024137785.1 Ginglymostoma cirratum
GCCCACTCCCACGCTGTCCATGAGGGGCCCACTCCCACACTGTCCATCACGGACCCACTCCCACACTGTCCGTCACAGGCCCACTCCCAGACTGTCCGTCACAGGCCCACTCCCACACTGTCCATCACAGGCCCACTCCCACACTGTCCATCGGGGCCCACTCCCACGCTGTCCATCACAGGCCCACTCCCACACTCTCCGTCACAGGCCCACTCCCACATTGTCCATGAGGGGCCCACTCCCACACTGTCCATCACGGACCCAATCCCTCTCTGTCCATCACGGCCCACTCCCAGACTGTCCATCACGGACCCACGGACCCACTCCCACACTGTCCATCACGGCCCACTCCTACACTGTCCATCACAGACCCACTCCCACACTGTCCATTACGGACCCAATTCCTCTCTAGCCATCATGGGCCCACTCCCACACTGTCCTTCAAGGGCCCACTCCCACACTGTCCATCACAGGCCCACTCCCACACTGTCCATCAGGGGCCCAATCCTACGCTGTCCATCACAGGCCCACTCCCACACTGTCCATCATGGACCCACTCCCACACTGTCCATCACGACCCACTCCCTCACTGTCCACTCTTGCTGACCCCTTTACCAGTCTCCTGCGCCAACAGGATGATGGCGAGCATTAATCACTCACCTTTAATAGTGCCTGTTGGGTGATGGGCAGTCAGGTCACATGGTACCTTCTCCCCTGCAACATGGATTGAGAAAGGTCCCAAGGGGAGAGGAGGAGAAACCTCCTCGAGGCAGCGAGTTGTTGTGGTCTGGGGATGTACTGAGGCTGGGGGAAGCATGTTCATCAGGAATTGGGGAACAACATTCAGGGCGATGGTGAAAGACCAGGGCAGTTGGAAGATAGTCAGCAGAAGGATAATGGGACAAATGGCCTCCTTTTTGATCCGATGACCTTCGTTGTGAGTTTGAAGTTACTGCCTTGTACTGAGAGCTGTTCTTTCCTTCTCCCTGCAGGTGAACTGATGAATGGACAAAGAGGACTGGTCCCCTCAAACTTTGTCACGCTGTTACAGGATGAGGAATTGTTCCTGCTCCATTCTGTGGACACGGAGATGGACAATAATTTACTGAATTCTGACCTGGGCCTCCATCTCCAGAGTGACAGTGTGCTTCAGGACACCAAGTCAGAGAGTGTGCTCCCCAGTCAAACAGAGACCACATTGTACAAGAATGGCACAGGAACACTGGACATAAACATTGATGAAATTGGTGAAGATATTGTGCCTTACCCCAGGAGAATTAACCTGATTAAACAGCTCGCCAAAAGTGCGATCGTAGGATGGGATCCTGCAGCGGTCCCTCCCGGGTGGGGGGCTGTGAGCAGCTACAATGTTCTCGTCGATAAGGAAGTGAGAAGTAACGTCCTCTCGGGAGGGAGAACGAAGGCCCTGATCGAGAAACTCAACCTGGCCAATGTCACCTACCGTATCTCAGTCCAGAGTGTGACCGAGCGCGGTGTCTCCGATGAGCTGAGGTGCACCATGTTGGTCGGGAAAGATGTATGTGTGGCCCCTTCTCACCTGAAGGTGGAGAACATCACACAGACATCGGCCGAGGTCTCTTGGTTGCCTAGCAACAGCAACTACAGTCATGTGATCTTCCTCAATGAGGAAGAGTATGACGTGGTGAAGGCCGGGAGTTACAAGTACAAGTTCTTTAACCTGAAACCATGTATGGTCTGTAAGATCAAGGTCATGGCCCGGCCTCACCAGGTCCCATGGCAACTGCCCCTGGAGCAGCGAGAGAAGAAGCAGAGCCTGGTGGAGTTCTGTACACTGCCTGCAGGTTTGATATCTCCACAGCATGCTACGGTCATCCTGGCTCAACCATCAGCTTCATCTCCCAGAACACCAACTGAACCACAGGCACACTGAAACGCTCCGATCCCGCTCACACACGGACACAGGCCTCTGGCCACCGAGACGCGGAGATCACACCTCTGTCTCTCTCTCTCTCCGCCCTTCCCCCAGCTCTCCACATTTCTCATCCAAATTCTCCCTGTCTTCACACTCTATCCTCACTCTCTTTCTCTCTCCACACTCATTACTCAGTCTAACTCACTCTGTCTCTCTCTCTTTCCCAATTCCATACTCTGTCTGTCACCCTTGGTCCAACACACTCATACATTTCTCTGTCTTTCTCTCACTCACTAAGTATCTCTCTCTTACTCTGTCTCTGTCTCTCTCTCTCTCTCTGTGTCTCTGTCTCTGTCACGCACTCTTTTCTGTCTCTCTCTCTCTCTCTCTCACACTCTCTTGTCCCTAACTCACGGTTCCACAGCCCACTCCAAAGATGCAAGCACAAAGGTAGTATCTCACTCTGATTGAGGGAGTTTCGCACTGTCGGAGGGTCAGTACTGAGGGAGCGCCGCACTGTCAGAGGGTCAGTGCTGAGGGAACGCCACACTGTCAGAGGGTCAAGCTGAGGGAGTGGGCACTGTCTGAGGGTCAGTGCTGAGGGAGCAGGCACTGTGGGAGGGTCAGTGCTGAGGGAGTGGGCACTGTCGGAGGGTCAGTGCTGAGGGAGCGCCACACTGCCACAGGGTCAGTGCTGAGGGAGCGCCGCACTGTTGGAGGGTCAGTGCTGAGGGAGCGCCGCGCTGTCGGAGGGTCAGTGCTGAGGGAGCGCCGCACTGTCGGAGGGTCAGTGCTGAGGGAGCGCCGCACTGTCAGAGGGTCAGTGCTGAGGGAGTGGGCACTGTCGGAGGGTCAGTGCTGAGGGAGCGCCGCACTGTTGGAGGGTCAGTGCTGAGGGAGCGCCGCACTGTCGGAGGGTCAGTGCTGAGGGAGTGGGCACTGTCGGAGGGTCAGTGCTGAGGGAGCGCCGCACTGTTGGAGGGTCAGTGCTGAGGGAGCGCCGCACTGTCGGAGGGTCAGTGCTGAGGGAGTGGGCACTGTCGGAGGGTCAGTGCTGAGGGAGCGCCGCGCTGTCGGAGGGTCAGTGCTGAGGGAGCACCGCGCTGTCGGATGGTCAGTGTTTCAGATGTAACATGAGACTGAGGTCCTGCGGTTTCTATGTTGGGCCGTGACAGTTTATGAAGAGCAGAGAGCTCTTCCTGGTCAACATGATGAGAAGGGGAACCTCTGACTTTTATCATTGTTGTTTGTGGGATCTTGCTGTGTGCAAATTGTCTGTCGTGTTTCCTCAATCAAAACAGTGACATCTCTTCAAATGTCATTAACTGCCTGTAAAGTTCTTCGGGGCCTTCTCCATTTGTGACAGGGGCAATGTAAATACAAGTCTTTTTACCTTTTCCACACAGTATTCCCAGTGTTCTCCACGTTCCCGGGGGCAGGCAGATTCAGCTGAACCTTCTGATGCTTTATGCTGGAGAATTTTCTTGTTCAGCGATCAAAGCGTGTGTTTTCAGCCATTGGCCTGGCTCTTCTACATGTAATTACAGTGCACTGTTCCCACATTTCTGACCCCACATTTTCTGCTGAACTTTCGTTACCATCTCAATGTCTGATTGATCAGGAGCACGTTGTTGGTTCTTGTTCGATCTGTTTCCATGCTGCATGACGCTATCAAACGTCACGGCAGTGAGAGAATAAACATGATCACTTTACATTGTATATTTAGTATGTAAACACCATGGCTTGTTTTCAGCATTGATCATATAACTTCAAACACAAATGGAAAATGTGGGAAGAATGCAGCAGGTCTGGCAGCATCTCTGTGGAGAGAGAGAGAGAGAGAGAGTGTGAACATTTTGGGGTGAAACCCTTTTGCCTGAACTGGGTAAAGTTTGAGTTGGGCAGTTTGTCGATAGCTACAATTTTGACTTGATAGAGGTGTACAACATGATCAGAGGTATAGATACAGTGTACAGCCAGAGACTTTTTCCTCAGGTGGAGGTAGCTATTACGAGGGGACATAGTTTTAAAGTGAGTGGAGGTAGATATAGGGGAGATGTCAGAGGCAGGCTCTTTACTCAGAGAGTGGTAGGGGTGTGGAATGCATTGCCGGAGCGGGTAGTGGAGTCGGCCTCATTCGGGGCATTTAAGCAGCTATTAGATAGGCATATGGATGATAGTATAAGGTAGGGGTGGAGGTTAGATCGACCTTAGGTTTAGGGTAAAGGTTCGGCACAACATCGTGGGCCAAAGGGCCTGTACTGTGCTGTACTGTTCTATGTTCTATGTTCTACGTTCTACGTTCTACAGGGGAAAGGGGTATGGGGAGAACAAAAGACAAGGAAAAGCCAAATCTCCAGATGCTGGAGATTTGACACAAACACAGAGAATGCTGGAGAAGCTCAGTATTTGTGAAGAGAGAAGCAGAGTTAACAATTTGAGTTTGGTATGACTCCTCTCTCTCCACACACGCTGCCAGACTTGCTGATTTCTCCAGCATTCTCTGTGTTTGAACAAAGGAGATGGTCTGTGATAGAGGGGAGGCACGAGAGATTGTATGACAATGAGGGGATAGTAACAGAAGAAGCAAAGAAAGAGATTCAACTCTGGGACAGGTGTAAATAGCTCAGGCATGTGGAGAGAGGGACATTGAAGCAGTGTCTCGGGTGAAAAGACCCCGATCGCCCAGGAGTGTAGTAGAGAAGGATCGGGAGCTTTAAGGGGTGACAGATCACTCACCTGATGCGGATCAAAACTGAATTCCCAAACATTTACTCCAGGAGCAGTACCATTCAGGCCATTCAGCCCCTCGAGCCAGCTCTGGCATTCAACAGGACTACAATGCCTCAAACCCGCTTTCCCACCAATATTCTTTGGTTCCTTTGTTACTCAAAGATCCATTACCTTTTCCTTAAAACTGTCAAATAACTTTCCTCTTCCACTCTCTTTGGGAAGAGATTTTCAAAGGTTCATCAGTCTCAGGGAGACTCCTTATTTGTAAAGGATAATCACTTGGTTCCAGTCTCTCCCACAACGGGAAACATCATCTCAGCATCCCCTGAGGATCTTCAGTGGGACAGTCCCCATCACTGGGCTAGGAATCCAGGACTCCAGAATAATGATCTGGATTTGAATCACAACAGAGTAGATGGTGACATCTGAATTCAATAAAATAAAAAGCTGGAATAAAAAGCTAGCCTCAGGGTGAACATGTAACAATTATTATACAAACCCTTCTGATACTCTATCACCCCTTTACAGAGGGAAATCTGCCTCCCTTACCTGGTCTGGCCGACATGAGACTCCAGACCCACAGCAGTGAGGGGGGAAGTGTATCGAAATGAATAGAAAACTGGTTGGCAGAGAGGAAACAAATAGTAGGAATTAATGGATCCTTTTCAAATTGGCCGTAACTAGTGGGATGCCGCAGGGATCGGTGCTGGGACCCCAGCTTTCCACAATATATATTAATGATTTCGGTGAGGGAACAAAATCTAACATCTCAAAGTTTGCAGATGATACCAAGTTAGGTGGGTGGGTGAACTGTGACAAGGATGCAGTGGTCCTTCAGTATGATCTCGACAGGTTGGGTGATTCGGCAAATCAATGGTAGATGCAGCATAATTTGGATAAATGTGAGGTTATTCACTTCAGAAGCAAAAACAAGAAGGCAGATTACGGCCTGAATGGCTGTGAATTGGGAGAGGGGAGTGCGCAGGGGGACCTGGGTGTCCTTGTGCCCCAGTCGCTGAAGGTAAACATGCAGGTGCAGCAGGCGGTAAAGAAGGTAAATGGTATGTTGGCCTCCACTGTGAGAGGTTTCGAGTACAGGAGCAAGGATGTGTTGTTCCAGTTATTATTCCAGGGCCTTGGTGAGACCACACCTGGAATATTGTCTGCAGTTTTGGTCTCCTTTTCTGAGGAATGATGTTCTTACTCTCGAGGGAATGCAGCAAAGGTTTACCAGGCTAATTCCGGGGATGGGGGGGTCTGATGTATGAGGAGAGATTGACTAGGTTAGGGTTGTTTTCGCAAGAGTTTAGAGGAATGAGGGGGATGTCATAGAGACTTATAAAATTCTAACAGAACTGGACAGGGTAGATGCGGGGAGGATGGTGGGTGTGTCCAGAACCAGGGGTCACAGTATGAGGATTCGGGGTAGACCATTTAGGATGGAGATAAGGAGACATTTCTTCACCCAAAGAGTGGTGAGCCACAGGAAGTAATTGAAGCCAAAACATTGAATGTATTCAAGAGGGGACTCGATATAGCACTTGGGGCAAATGGGATCAAAGGTTATAGGGAGAAAGCAGGATTAGGCTATTGAGTTGGATGATCAGCCGTGATCGTGGTGAATCGCGGAGCAGGCTTGAAGGGCCGAATGACCTCCTCCTGCTCCTATCTTCTGTGTTTCTATGATTCTTAACTGCCCTCTGGGTAATTAGGGATGGGCGATAACTCTGGGCTGGCCAGTAACACTCACACCCTGTGAATGAATAAAGAAGAAAATAAGATCACCCCTCATTCATTTCAACTCCTAATGATTAAAGCCCTAACCTGCTTAGCCATTTCTCATCAGTCAGCTCCCCATCCCAGGAATCAGCCAAGTGAACTGCCTCCAATATCAGTGTAACAAGCATGGGGCTGGATGAACACAGCAGGTCAAGCAGCAGAAAAGTTTTCCTGCTCCTATGATGCTGCTTGACCTGCTGTGTTCATCCAGCCCCATGCTTGTTATCTCGGATTCTCCAGCATCTGCAGTACCTTTTATCTCTGATCCAATATCAGTGTGTCCTCTTTTAAACAGAGAGACCAAAACTGCCCCATATTCCAGCTGCTGCCTCCATCAATGTAACTATAACAAGACTTGTCTGTTCTTAAATTCCAAACACACAGCGATCAAGGCCAAAATCCATCTGCTTTCTCCATTACCTGCTGTACCAACATGCAGACTTTGTGTTTCATACACACAAACTCCCAGATCCCACTGCACTGCACCTTTTTTTAGAGTCTTTCACCATTAAATAATGGGCTGTGTTTTGATGCTTCCTCGTACTTCACACTTTCCTGCGTTACACTCCATCAGCTGAGTTTTAACCCAGTTACTCAACCTATCAATATCCCATTGCAATCCCCAACGTCTTCGTCATCACAACATGCCCTCCCACTTGTTTTTGTATGAAATTTGGAGAATCACACTCTGCCCCTCTTTCATGTGATTAATATAGATTGTAAATAATTGATACCTGTGAGTTTGGGAATATTTTGACCAATGTCTCCATGATCCCTGCAGCCACTTCCTTTAAAACCTTTGGATGCAGACCATCAGATCCTGGGGACTTTAGTCTCAGCAATTTGTCAAATACTTTGTTCCTCCTGATGCAGACTGTTACAAGATCCTTCCTCCCATTTGCACCTCACCGATCTGTTATCTTTGGAATGTTTATTGTGGAAGATATTAGCTCAGACAATGTAGAATCTGTGCAGGTAGAATTGAGAAATATCAAGGGGCAAAAAGGATTAGTGGGGGTGGTATGCGATGAGGTTGGGAAGAATATTAAACAGGAAATCAGAGATGCATCCAGTAAAGGACTATCTGTAATTATGGGTGACTTTAATCTACATATAGATTGGCCAAACCAAATTAGCCACAATACTGTAGGGGAGGAATTCCTCGAACGGAAACAGGATGGTTTTTCGGACTAATACATTGAGGAATTAACCAGAGAACAGGCCATCCTAGACTGTGAGTGAGAAAGGAATAATTGGTAATGTAGTTGTGAGGGATCCCTTGAGGAAGAGCGATCATAATATGATAGAACTCTTCATCAAGATGGAGAGTGAGATCGTTGATTCTGAGACTGGGGCCCTGAATCTTTATAAGGGAAACTACGATGTATGAGATGTGAGTTGGCTGTGATAGATTGGGAAGTGTTACTGAAAGGAATGACAGAGATAGACCAATAGCAAACAAGTTTATTCCTGTCTGGTGCAAGAGTGCAAAGAGAACATTGACTGAACCATGGCTTACGAGGGAACTTAGAGATAGTAATAGATGTAGAAAAAGAGGCATATAAATTAACAAGAAGAAACAACAGACCAAAGGATTGTGAAGAGTTTGGAAATCAGCAAAGGAGGACCAAGGGATTGATTAAGAAGGGAAAATGGAGTATGAGATTAAGTTTACAGGAATCATAAGAACCAACTGTAAAAGTTTCTATCAGTATGTCAAGTAAAACAAAAATTGGTGAAAGCTAATGTTACGTCCCTTACAGTCAGACACAGGGAATTTATAATGGGAGAACAAAGAAATGGCCGATGAACTAAATTCTTACTTTGCTTCTGTCTTCACAAAGGAGGACAGGAATAACATCTCAGAAATGATGGGGAACATGGGGTTTACTGAGAGGGAGGAACTGGAACCAATCTGTATAGTAGAGAAATGGTGCTGGAGAAATTGATGGGAGTGAAGGCTGATAAATCCCCAAAGCTGGAAAATCTACATCCCAGAGTATTTAAGGAAATGGCCCTAGAAATGGTGGATACATTGGTGGTCATCTTCCAAGATTCTATACACTCTGGAACAGTTCCTGCAGATTGGAGAGAAGCTAATAAGGTCAATACTTTAAAAAGGAGGTAGAGAGAAATAGGGAATTGTAGACTAGTGAGTCTGATGTCGGTAGTGGGGAAGATGTTAGAGTCCATTATCAAGGATTTAATAGCAGAGCACTTGGAAAACACTTGGAAAACACTTGGAAAACACTTGGTAGAGTCAGACACAGTCAGCATGGATTTACAGAAGGGAAATCATGCTTGATAAATCTTCGAGGGGGGTGCCCATGGAAGTGGTTTGTTTGGACTTGCAGAAGGCTTTCGACAAAGTCCTACGTAAAAGATGAATGTGGAAAATTAAAGCACAGTGATTGCGGGTAGTTTATTGAGATCGGTGGGAAACTAGTTCGCAGACAGGGAATAAATGGGCCTTTATCAGAATGGCAGGCAGTGACCAGTGGAGTACTTCTGGAATTGCACCTATTCACAATATATGTTAATGATTTCGATGAGTGAACTAAATGTAATATTTCCAAATTTGGCGGGTGAGCTGTGAGGAGGATGCAGAGATGCTTCACTGTGATTTGGACAAGCTGAGTGAGAGGGCAGATATATGACAGATACAGCGTAATGTGGATAAATGTGAGGTTCTCCACTTTGGGAGAAAGAACACAAAGGCAGATTATTATTTGAATGGCTGTAAATAGACAGAGGGGAATGTTCAAAAAGACCTGGGTGTCCTCGTGCACCAGTCGCTGAAAGTATTTGTTGGTTTTGGATGCTGGGAGCAGGGCCTGTGATTATTGTGGTGTATGCTCTGAATGCCCACAGGGTAACGGATGCTGTTCTAACCCTCTCACCCCCACCCCCACTCCCACCCCTCCCAGGTCCCCCAGCACCCCCTCAGGATGTCACGGTCCAGGTGGGATCAACCCCAGGAACCATTCAGATCAGCTGGAAGCCGCCATTGCTGAGTTTATCAGGAACGTCAAATGGAGCCAAGGTTACTGGCTACAGTGTTTGTGCTAAAGGTCAAAAGGTAACGAGCCAATAAACAGGTCGGGGTGGGGGCGTGCGGGCTTCAGTTTTAATAAATCTGTAATGTCCTGGTACCAAATGTTCAATCAATCATGTCAGACTCATTCAATCCAGCTCTGCAATATTACATGTCTGGGTGGGATGCTGTTTGGAGTGGCAGTGTGGACTCGATGGGCTGAATGGCCTGCTTTCACACTCTAAGGATTCTATGAAATAGCTTTTTATTGTTTCACAGGCTGCTCTCTCCCTCTCTCTCGGTGCAGTGTTAGGATGTTTGTCATTGTCTAGCCCAAAGTATTGGAACAATTTGTCAACGTCACAATAGTTCAGATCATTGACCCCTCACCAAAATTCAGTTTGGAGCCAAGCTGGTGAGTGATATACCTCATTGTAGAGAAACAGGCCATTCAGCCCACCTTCTGGACGCTGTCATATATGCTTCCCACAAACTCCCCCCTCTCCCCACAGGGCTCTCTGATCCCACTCCCTGATGTAGCTTCCAGTTCTCGTCCAGAAACTCCTTATACCAACAGTGTCCAAAGCCTCGAGACAGTGTGGGATCAGTTCTGGGTCAGAACCTACAATCAGAGCACAGCCAGTGAACAATCCAACTGGGCCTGATCCCATTCCATCCCACCCAGGTCTCCAAACCTGCTCCCCTCCCCACCCCAACCCAGCTCTGCACCTTCCTTCTCCCAACGCACCCAGTCCCACCTGCAGCAAGGTCCCAGCAAGGGCACATGTGGAACATGCACCCCACCCATCCCTTCACCCACTGCACGGGATTGAAGCTGGTTTTTGGAGATCCCTCGAACCAAGTGATCCCTGATCTCCTGGATCCAGAAACAAACTGCTGGAGAAACTCATATGGGATGTGAAAAGTTGCTGAGTTTCTCCAGCGATTTCACTTCATTTCGTTGTTCCCAGTAACAGCTGTGATCTGACCCTCTGTACGATGTGGTCTCTGTCCCAGCCAGAAGCCAGTCCCAGCTCCCTCCTGAAACTCCCAGCACATCAGCGGACCCTACTTTCCCAGTGCTGGGATTCAGTCGGAGGTGAGGAATACTCCAGCAGTCAGTCTGTTCCTGCTCCAACACACTTCACTGTTTCCTGATCCTACCCAGTGTGTAAAAGCAGAATTTTCCACAGGGACAACATCCAGGCCCTTCCTTGTGAAGTCAGTCTCTGCTGATCTTGGGCTTATCCAGGAGCAGGTCTTAAACTTTCTTCCTTTAAGCTCCGGAATTCCGGCCCCAAGCCTCCCACCTTTGCTCTCTCTCCCTCTGTCTCTCTCTGTTTGATCTTTTGGAACTTCCCTAATTAGTTGTGCTATTACTGGGATATTGAGAATGATTTGGAGCTGGCGTGTGTGAAGCTGCTGGAGTGTGATACAGGGTTAAGGGGGTTGAGTTGATGTATCTGTTGTGGTCTCTTTCAGGTTGCAGAAGTGATGCTGGCCACAGCCAATGGTGTGACTGTTGACTATTTACGAATACAGAACCTGGAAACGAGGGAGATTATCGTACGGACTATATCTGCCCAGGGCGAGTCTGAGGATTCGTTCGCTGCTGCTATCCCAACCGAACTCCTGGTGCCTCCAACACCCCCGCTCCGTGCTGCTCCCAGAACCAAGCCATTAGCAAGTGCCAGAGCTCCCGATACCAAAGACCAAATGATAGGCCCAGGCCTCAGAAGGGATGAACCTTGGGAGCAAACGCATTCTCCGTCTCCTCTCCATGGCAGCTCTTTAGAGCCTTCGCTGCTGAACCATCAGGGCCGGCCTGCCAACAGGACTGGCAGATCTCCCTCACCACAGAGAATCCTACCACAGCCCCAGGGAGCACCCATCCCCAACACCATCGCTAAAGCCATAGCCCGCGAAGCAGCCCAGCAAGTGATGGATATTAGCAGGGTAATCTCCTCAGCTCCTCATTGCTCATGCACCAACCCCTTCCCTGTACCTTGGAGCCAGGCACATTGCTACCGGGGATCAGCTGTAGGAGGGGGGAGATGGTTGAGGGTGGGGGGAATACCTTTCTGTCATTCCCCCAACAGAGGCAAAGGGGTGGAAAGCTGACAGACCCCTATCCCACTTCTCCCCCTCACCATCCCCCTTCACTCCCCCATTCTGTCCCCACCTTCCACATCACTCCACAATCCCCCCCCTGCCATTGCCTCTCAGTTCTGCCCTTATGTCCCCTACGTGCCTCCTAACCCATTCCTGCTGCAGTATAAACCCGTAATGTATTGGATTCCTCAATGTCAAATGCCCAGAAACCTCTCGATTCTCCTCCCAGCCACTGGTCTCAGGAGCGTTTCTGTTCCTGAGCTGTGCTCTTTATATTATCATTTCTCTGAGCCTTTTGTTTAAGTTCATGAATGATTTAAAGATGGTCCTTTCAGGTGCGGATTTGGAGGTTCTCTGGTTAGTCAGACATTTGTGAAGGCAGTACCACCAAAAATATCGAGGAATAGGTAAACTGATGTCAGACAAACTGATCATGAGGCTGATGGAATCTTGTAATACCCCGTCTAGGTCACTGATGCTCTGTCTGGGTCACTGATATCCTTTCGGGGTCACTGATACCCTGTCTGGGTCACTGATGCTCTGTCTGGTTCACTGATACCCTGTCTGGATCACTGATGCCCCGTCTGGGTCACTGATGCCCCATCTGGGTCACTGATGCCCTGTCTGGGTCACTGATGCCCTTTCAGGGGGGAAATCTGCTGTCTTTCTCCCATCTGGCCTCAACGTGACTCCAGCCCTACATTGATGTGATTGGCTCTCACTGCCATGTGAAATGACTGGATGGGTCACTCACCGACCAGACCCAGTGCCACAAGAAATGGACAGCAACAGCTGGACTCACCAGCAACGAACTGTCTAAGAATTAAAAGCTTCTGAAGCAAAACGATAGTTTGATTTGCAGAGTTTCACATCTAGAATCACTGAATTGTTATAACAGAGAGAGGCCATTCAGCCCATCGTGTTTGTGCCATCCCTCCAAGTGAGCTGTGTTCACCTTGTGCTGTGTTCTGCAGCCTCTTGGCTATATCTCTGTTCATTCCTACTTTACAGATAATGATCCAGTTCCCGCTGACTGCCCTATCGAAATCTGTCTCCATCACCTTCTCTGGCAGTTTATTCCTCACTGCCTGAAAGGTTTACCAAAACCCTTTATGCCCTCTGGATCTCAATCCTCTGACCAATGAGAACAGTTTCTCCCTCTCTGCTCTGTCCAATACGCACAGGAGTTTGAAATTGATTAATTCCCCTCTCAGACTTCTCTTGTCAAACGTCTCTAATATCTCCACATCATCGCAGTTCCTCACCCCCAGGACCACTCTCATGAATCTTTTCTGCTCTCTCTTCATTAATATCCTTTTGCTGACAAGAGATGTGCTATGTTGTAGTTAGTGAGTAACTGTGAGGATGGTCGGTCTCCACTCGGGACTCTGCCCACTCTCCAATCGATACATGGACTTCTATCCCCAGGGTCAGTCCCAATGCCTGCCTGCACCTAGCCAGCACACCTCTCCCTCTTCATCTGTCCACCCCCACTATACACCCTACCCCCTCCACCTCTCCTCACTCCTCTCTACTTCATTCAACCCACACCCCTCCCCCCCATCCAATCCTCCATCCTATTCCCCAGGGCACTACCCTCCCACCTTCCTTCCCCTTCCACAACTACTCCCCACCGCCCCCTCCAAACCACTTCCAACCCTCACCCATCACATGCTATCACCCTCAGCCATCCTCAGCCTCCTCCAGTGTCGCAGCGACTCGGAACACGAATTTGAAGACCAACACCTTACCTTCTGCCTGGACACCCTACAGCATGGAGGACTCAACAATGAGTTTTCCAATTTCAAATAACCTTCCCACCCATCCCCCAGCTCCCCTTCTAGCCCCATTCCACCTTCTGACCCTCCCTTCTAGCCACCAGCCGGATTCATCCCTCCCATTGACCAACCAGGTCGTACCTACCACCAGTACCCACCTACCAGCACCATTCCTCCTCCACCCCTTCCCCCTCTTTATCTGCAGCTCCCCCTACCCCCAGATCCAGCCCTGAAGAAGGGTAATACCCAAAATGTTGACTGCTCCTTTCCTCCAGATGCTACCTGGCCTGCTGAGTTCTTCCAGCCTCTTGTTTGTCTACCAATCTTCCTATTTGATAAAAATCTACTATCCAGCTCAGTTTAGGTACATTCCTGGGATGAGGACATCACTGAAAGGCCAGCTTTATTGTCCATCACTAATTATCATTCCGCCGCGAACACTTAGAGTCATAGAGCTGTACAACATGAAAACGCACCCTTCGGTCCAACTCATCCACACCGAACAGATATCCTAAATTAATCCAGTCCCATTTGTCAGCATTTGGCCCATATCCCTCTAAACCCTTGCTATTCATACATCCATCTAGATGCCTCTTAAATGTTGTAATTGTACCAGCCTCCACCACTTCCTCTGGCAGTTCATTCTATACGCACACCACCCTCTGTGTGAAAAAGTTTCCCCTCAGGTCCCTTTTAAATCTTGCCCCTCTCACCTAAAACCTATGCCCCTCTAATTTTGGACTCCCCCAGCCCAGGGAAAAGACCTTGTCTATTTACCCTATCCATGCCCCTCATGATTTTATAAATCTCCAAAAGGTCACCCCTCAGTTTCCGACGCTCCAGGGGAAATAGCCCCAGTCTATTCAGCCTCTCCCTGTAGCTCAAACCCTCCAACCCTGGCAACAATTTCATAAATATTTTCTGAACCCTTTCAAGTTTCACAACGTCCTTCCTATAGCAGGGGGATGAGTATTCCAAAAGTGGCCTAACTAATGTCCTGTACAGCCGCAACATGACCTCCCAACTCCTATACTCAATGCACTGACTAATAAAGGCAAGCGTACCGAACACCTTAATAAAAACCAAAAGAACTGCAGATGCTATAAATCAGAAACAGAAACAAAGTTGCTGGAAAAGCTCAGCAGGTCTGGCAGCATCAGTGAAGGAAAAAACAGTTGACGTTTCGGGTCCGGTGACCCTTCCTCAGAAGCAAGCAACTTCTTCACTATCCTATCCACCTGCAACTCCACTTTCAAGGAACAATGAACCTGCAATGCAAGATCTGTTTGTTCAGCAACACTCCCCAGGACCTGAATATTAACTGTATAAGTCCTGCCCTGATTTGCCTTTCCAAAATGAAGCACCTCACATTTATCTAAATTAAACTTCATCCGCCACTCCTTGGCCCATCTGATCGAGGCCCCATTGTACTCTGAGGTAACTTTCTTCGCTGTCCACTACACCTCCGATTTTGGTGACATCTGCAAACTTACTAACCATACCTCCTATGTTCACATCTAAATCATTTATATAAATGACAAAAAACAGTGGACCCAGCACCGATCCTTATGGCACATCACTGGTCACAGGTCTCCAGTCTGAAAAACAACCCTCCACCACCACCCTCTGTCTTCTACCTTCGAGCCAGTTCTGTATCCAAATGGCTAGTTCTCCCTGTATTCCATGAGATCTAACCTTGCTAACCAGTCTACCACGAGGAACTTTGTCGAACACCTTACTGAAGTCCATATAGATCATGTTCACTTCTCTGCCCTCATCAATCCTCTTCGCTACTTCTTCAAAACACTCAGTCAAGTTAGTGAGACACGATTTCCCACGCACAAAGCCATGTTGACTATCCCTGATCAGTCCTTGCCTTTCCAAATACATACAAGTCTTGTCCCTCAGGATTCCCTCCAACAACTTGCCCACCACCGATGTCAGGTTCACTGGTCTATAGTTTCCTGGCTTTTCCTTACCACCTTTCTTAAATAGTGCCATCACATTAGCCAACCTCCAGTCTTCCAGCACCTTGCCTGCAGCTATTGATGATACAAATACCTCAGCAAGGGGCCCAGCGATCATTTCCCTGGCTTCCCACAGAGTTCTAGGGTACACCTGATCACTGCCTGGGGATTTATCCACCTTCGTGCGTTTTAAGCTGTCCAGCACCTCCCCTTCTGTAATATGGACATCATTCAAGGTGTCGCTATTTATTTCCCCACATTCTCTACCTTCTATATCCTTCTCCACAGCGAAAACTGATACAAAATACTCGTTTAGTATTTCCCCTGTCTCCTGAGGTTCCATCCATAGGTGGCCTTGCTGATCTTTAAGGGGCCCTATTCTCTCCCAAGTTACTGTTTTGTCCTTAATGTATTTGTAGAATCCCTTTGGATTCTCCTTAACCCTATTTGCCAAAACTATCTCATATCCCCTTTTTGCCCTCCTGATTTCCCCCTTAAGTATACACCTACTGCTTTTATACTCTTCTAGGGATTCACTTGATTTCTACTGTCTACACCTGACATATGATTCCGTCTTATTTTTAACCAAAACCTCAATTTCTCTCATCATCCAGCATTCCCTACACCTACCAGCCTTGCCCTTCACCTTAACAAGACGCTCTGGACTCCCATTATCTCATTTCTGAAGGCTTCCCATTTTCCAGTCAGCCCTTTACCCGCGAACATCCTCCTCCAATCAACTTTTGAAAGTTC
>JAHRHZ010000098.1:42252201-42265037 GCA_024137785.1 Ginglymostoma cirratum
CTATCCTCTCCTCTATCCATCTTCTATCCACCTCCCCCTCTCTCCCTATTTATTTCAGAACCCTCTTCCCCTCCCCCATTTCTGATGAAGTGTCTAGGCCCGAAACGTCAAGCTTTCCTGCTCCTATGATGCTGCTTGGCCTGCTGTGTTCATCCAGCCCCACACCTTGTTATCTTAGATAGAGTAGACAGCCAGAGACTTTTTCCTAGGGTGGAGGTAGCTATTACGAGGGGACATCGTTTTAAAGTGAGTGGAGATAGATGTAGGGGAGACATCAGAGGTACGTTCTTTGCTCAGAGAGTGGAGGGGTGTGGAATGCATTGCCGGAGAGAGTAGTGGAGTCAGCCCCTTTAGGGCCTATTAGACAGGCATATGGATGATAGTATAAGGTAGGGGTGGAGGTTAGATAGACCTTAGGCTTAGGGTAAAAGTTCGGCGCAACACCGTGGGCCGAAGGGCCTGTACTGTGCTGTACAGTTCTATGTTCTATGTTCTATGTTCTATGTTGTAACTCCTGACCCAAGGGCTGCCCATCACATCAGCCTCAGGGAAAATGGGCCAAGACTGGGAACGTGCCAGGAATCCTCTGTGCCCACCCACATGATGCCCATAGTGGTATGTAGTGTTCCGCATCTGAAGCAGTCTGTACAGACCTGGGCACCTCTCGTTGAGAGGGAAATTGTGTCTGTGGGATGAGTGTACATGCAGATGAACCTTAGCAGGAAGTAGACTATCGAGGAAGGTTGGACAAAATGGATTATTTTGTCTGGAATGGTTAATAGTTAAAGGGTGATTTAATTGAGATATATTCTGGGATTTTGAGTGGAATTGAAAGAACAGAGGAGAAATATTTTTCAGTTGGTGAATGAATCCAGGCCAAAGGGACGTGATGTTCAAATCAGAGCCGTTCAGGGAGAAATTCAGAAACGCCTCATCAGACAGAGGGTGGCTGCAATATGGAGCTATACCCCATTAAAAGCTCAAACTCTATTCATCATTTTAAATCAGTAGAATTTTGCTAGACAAGGGTATAAATGTGGGTGGGTTTGTGTGGTAAAGGGGTAATAACCCCACCTCTCAGCCAGAAGGCCCTGGTTCAAATCCCACCTGCTCCAGAGGTTGATTAGGGAATATCGCAAAAACGATGTGGAGCTGCAGGAAGTGTCCCGTTCAGAAACAGATCTGCCATGATTGCACGCAGGATCCCGAGCTTCAGTGACATTCTGTTAGAGATGTGATACCCTGTAACAGACTAGCCAGCCAAGGGCAGTGAGAGGAGCAAATAAATTTGATTCTGTTTGAGTGAAAGTTGGTGGGTTTGAACAGGACAAATCAGGACTCTATCATAGAATCCCTACAATGCAGGAAGAGGCCATTCAGCCCATTGTGTCTGCACCAACCCTCCAAAGAGCTTCCCACTGCACCCCCTCCCCCCCCCTTACCCAATCCCTATAACCTTGCATATCCCATGGCCAATCCACCCTAACCTGCACATCTTTGGATTTGGGAGGAATCCGGAGCACCCGGAGGAAACCCATGCAGACACGGGGAGAATGTGCAAACTCCACACAGACAGACGCCCCGAGGGTGGGATCGAACCCGGGTTTTAAGTACTGCCGGGATAAGAAGAATTTAAATGTGGGTAAAATCAGGAGAACATGGGGGTCCAGATCCATAAATCAGGAAACATTATGATGCAGGTTAATAAAACCAGGAGAAACAGACCAAGCAGTAGTGTATCTGTCTGCAGGCTGTAACACCAGCAGTTTTGGAACTTTGTGATCAGATCTAGTCCCAGTTTTAAAGACAGCGCACTGGGGAAAGATTTCCCAAAATAAAACTAAGAGGCCCCACTACATCAGGAAAAACGAAACAGACTGGAAATGGAGAAGAAAAGGCACAGTGGTAACCGTTGATGGAGGTGATTGGAAAGATGAAAGAGTTTGATAAGCTGTCAGCTGTAAAGACATTATTTCCACTTTTAGAGGAGCCCCAAACCAGGGTCATCAATATAAAATATTCCTAAGTAAATCCAATGGGCAATTCAGAAGGTCATCTTCCATGGGTGGGGCAGGGTGTGAATGGGGGACTCGCTCCCACAGGGAGTGGGGTGATTGGGGGGGGTCGGTCCCACAGGGAGTGGGGGGATTGGGGTATCACTCCCACAGAGAGTGGGGAGAATAGGGGACTCACTCCCACAGGGGAGTGGGGAGTGTGGGGCTCACTCCCACAGGGTGTGGGGGGATTGGGGAGACTCGCTCCCACAGGGAGTGGGGGGATTGGGGTATCGCTCCCACAGGGAGTGGGGAGTGTGGGGCTCACTCCCACAGGGAGTGGGGGGATTTGGGGGACACGGTCCCACAGGGAGTGGGGAGAATAGGGGACTCACTCCCACAGGGGAGTGGGGAGTGTGGGGCTCACTCCCACAGGGAGTGGGGGGAGTGGGGGTCACGCTCCCACAGGGAGTGGGGGGAGTGGGGGTTCCGTTCCCACAGGGAGTGAGGGGAATAGGGAAACCGCTTCCCACAGCAATCAGTTGGGGGGGTGTGCATCGAATGGATCGTTGAATGGTATGCTGTTTGAAGACAAGGTAGAAAGAAACAAAAGGCTGTGGGGGCAGCATGAAATGAAATAAACTGGACGGAGACCCAGGTGAAGCATCAGCACTAGCAGGGAGCCGCGGGCTGAATGGTCTGTTACTGTGCACTAAATCCTGTGACATTTTACTGAGAGCTGCTCAAGAATGCTGTAAGCAGAGATCATTCAATTCCTGAGATATCCGAGCCTCCAGCAGAAGTGTGATGTGAAGGGACCCCCAGGCCAGAGACAGTGTATTTCAGAGGCTTGCTCAGGAAGGATCTGGGAGATAGGGAGGGGAATGCAGGGACTTTGGGTGGGGGTGAGCTTGGGCTCAGTCTCTGTACACCTCATGGGGATTGTACGGTTGCAGTCAGAGTTCCTGAGATCGGCCGTTGTTCCTTATCTCCATTCAATCAACTACTTGTCATGGCATGTGTCTCAGAGGTGACCCTGCAGGGGGTGGTGTTCCTATGTATCTGCTGTCCCTTGTCCTTCTAGATGGAAGTGATCGTGGGTTTGGAAGATGCTGCCTGAGGATCTTTGGTGAATTTCTGCAGTGCACCTTGTAGATGGTACACACTGCTGTTACTGAGCGTCGGTGGTGGAGGGAGTGGATGCTTGTGGATGTGATGCCAATCAAGCAGCTGCTTTGTCCTGGATGGTATCAAGCTTCTTGAGTGTTGTTGGGGCTGCACTCATCCAGGCAAGTGGGGAGTATTCCATCCCACTCCCGACTTGTGCCTTGTAGATGGTGGGCAGGCTTTGGGGAGTCAGGAAGTGAGTTACTCGCTGCAGGATTCCCTGCTTCTGCCTGCTCTTGTAGACACTGTACTTATGTGATGAGTCAAATTGAGTTTCTGGTCAATGGTGACCCCCAGATGTTGATAGTGGGGGATTCAGTGATGGGAACACCATTGAATTTCAAGGAGCAGTCTCTTATTGGAGATGATCATTGCCTGGTATTTGTGCGGCGTGAACGTTACTTGACACTTCTCAGCCCAACCCCATATTTTGTGCAGATCCTGTTGCATTTGAGCAGGGACTGTTTCAGTATCTGAGGAGTCACAAATGGTGCTGAACAGCATTTTTCCCCGAAACCCATTGATTGCAGTGTTGCTAGGGCTCCCTGATGCCACACTCGGTCAATGCGGCCTTGGTATCAAGGGCTGGCATCTTCACGTTTCCTCTTGAATTTGATTTTTTTTTATCCATGTTTGAACCAAGGCTATAATGAGTTCTGGACCTGAGTGACCCTGTTTGATCCCAAATTCAGTGTCAGTGAGTTGATCCATTTGACAGCACTGGTGATGACACCTTCCATCACTTTCCTGATGATCGAGAGGAGACTGATGGGGCGGTAATTGGCCGGGTTGGATTTGTCCTGCTTTTTATGTACAGGACATACTTGGGCAATTTCCCACATTGTTGGGTAGATACCAGTTTTAGGGCTGTACTGAAACAGCTTGGCTAGGAGAGTGGCAAGTTCATTATTATTGCCGGAATGTAGTCAGGGCCCGTAGCCTTTTGCAGTATCCAGCGTCTCCAACCGTTTCTTGAAATCACGTGGAGTGAATTGAATTGGCTGAAGACTGGTATCTGTAATGCTGCGGCCCACTGGAGGAGATTATTAATCAAACCAACTGCTTTCTAAGCTGCTTCCAATCTGAGAGATCTTCACTGTTGACTTATTTCCAGCTGGATGCTGGAGTCGGGTACTGATGTGTTTGGAATTTAACAAAGCAGTGCGATTTTGAAGTCGGACCATGTTGCTGTGTAGTTAGACGAAGGTTATTGTGAGCAATTGTGCCCACTGTTTCAATGTGACAATCACAGTCCCCAGAAATCTGCAATGTTTTTGATTTGATACTGACTGATAACATTAATTTCCTTGTTGTTCTTCCTGCCTTGTGTCATTGCAGTACCTGCCCAGAGAAACTGACAGCACAGGACGATGCCAATCAGCCTTATGCTACTGTCCCACTCTCCCTGTTCATTCTCCATAACCCTGCAACTTTAACAGTACAGGATACATTTGCCAAAATTTCGAGTTATTTATCCTGGTGAGGGATTTTATCCAATGGGAATGAATAGTAGTAATCTGTCTGCTTGGATCTCTGTATCCAGTGCCCAGTGCACATTCCTGGCGGAAACACTCGGTTAACCACAGTACTTCTTGCTCTTATTGTTTCCCTTTCGCAGTCACATCCAGATTGCTCCTTTTGTTGTCGCCATGGGTGACCCTAACACCACCCACTGTAATTCATTAAACAGGTCACTGCAAGGCATTGCTCGTGTGGGAGATTCAACATCTTGTTGCTGGGCTTTTTCGAATGTTTTCACTCTAACCCAGGGCCTGTGAGCATGTGAATGTTGCTAAATGTCCTGAAGTCAGGAAGTAGCTTTCCATTCTTGGTTCAGACATGTTCAGGGGCACAGCTCAGTTCTATGTGTTGCAATTTTGCTTGCGTTATGCTAATATTATCTTAGTTTGCCTGCCTCATTGAGTAAGTTGTGGAGCAGCGAAGCCCCTTGTATTTTTTATTAAGCTTCAGGCTCTCTGTTTAATAGTTGGACTTATTTCTGTACCATGATTGTATTTTTACAGAACCCCATTAAGAGCATGTGATCACCCACATGGGATGGACTGCATGCTTCCTGTTTCCCACTGGCTCTAGAAACTAATTCTGTCTTTATTTTCTTTTCCCCATTTGATTGTTTGACCACATTTTCTATTGTCTTGTTTAACAAACTACTTTGTAGATCTCCAATCAGAATAAAAGAGTTGGAGAAGCTCAGAAGGAGAGCCTTGACATTTCATCACAGAAACTTCATTATAAAAAACTTTTCAGTATTCCCGAGCTAGCCGAGGAAGGTGGAGAAAATGCAGAGACACAGCCTCCCAACCCTGTAGAAGGCAAACCCAACACGGCTGCTAGACAGAAGGTAGAGGTGCAATCAAAGATGGAGAAAGGATTGCAGAGCTATAGACCGTGCAAGACCCGCGTGCAAGACTACAGACAGCCCTTAACGTCAAAGAGACCTTCTGAGGAGCAGAGCTCATCTCCAAAGGCTACGCCCAATGTGGATGATTACTTGTGGGAAGATAGGGTTAGCAGACTAAATAGAGAGGCCACAAGGAGCGCAGTCAGTGCATTAGACTGTGCAAGTGGGGAAGAGTTTGCACAATCCTCGACTAACACGACTAACAGACAGAGCTGTGTAACCCTGAGGCTTCCGACAACAGAACAGGATGATGATTTGGGATCTGCTGGCTGCCTGGACAGACGTGCCCCCGTGCAGACAAGAGCCCGCAAAAGACCCTTACAGAGGCAAGTTAGCATTGAAGAGGACTTCTTCAGTGCAGAAGCTTCAGGCGGCAGGTCCCTGTCAGTCTCAGATGTTGCGAGTAGGGATACACGAAAGTACAGAGCTGAGAAGAATGTGACAGAGAACAATAATGGAAGGGACATGGTCTGCACAGAAGAGAAGCAGGTTGCCTGGACAACTAAGTTAAAAACAAGTAACTCTAGTGTGCCAGATGCAGTTACAATATGTGTCCAAAGGGACAAGGAAAGATTACTGGTGTGTGGAATTAGAATCACTCCTGCCATCTGCTTGCCAATCAATCTTGTTAATTATTCTCCTTTTTCTTTTCTCTGCTTATTTGTTTTCTTTTCTTGGTACGCTTTATGAATTATTTCTCCTCTGCTTGGCTTGGTCTGCACTAAATGTCCACTATCATCGTTGTTGATATCTTCATTGCTTGCAAAGAGCCCAATTCCTCACAGGGTCTGTTTGTGCCCGTTGGCTGCCACTCTTAATTTGACCAATTAATTTGACCAGTTGCTTTTCTGTAGACTAGAATTTACCCCAGTCAATCTGTTTTTGTTTTAGTTTCTTTGCAGTAGAATGAAAAGGGGATCCGCTCCTGGTGTCTCAATTTACCTCCCTGTGTCTGGATTTCTCTCTCCAGATTTTAGGCAATCCAGCGGGATCCGGGCGCAAGTTGGACAGAATGGATCATCTGGGCCGAAGGGCATCTCATGGTAGTGCCCAGAGAGGAAGGCCCATGACTGTGCCATCAATTGGTGAGTTAACCCCCCCCCCCGAATCACAGGGTACATCAGGTCCTTAATCCCCCCGAATCACAGGGTACATCAGGTCATTCAGAGATAGTAAGAAATGTAGATGTTGGAGTCAGAGATAACACAGTGTGGAGCTGGATGAACACAGCAGGCCAGGCAGCGTCAGAGGAGCAGGAAAGTTGATGTTTCAGGTTGAGACCCTTCTTCAGAAATGACCCGAAACGTCAATTTTCCTGCTCCTCTGATGCTGCCTGGCCCACTGTGATCCTTCAGCCCCACACTGTACATCAGCACATGTTGTTTTTATTCATTTGAGGGAAATGGTGTTGCTAACTTGTTAGCATTTATTGCCCCCGTCCCTAGTTGCCCCTTGAGAAGGTGGGGGTGAGCTGCCTTCTTGAACCGCTGCAGTCCATGTGCTGTTAGGTTGACCCACAATGTTCCCAGGGAGGGAATTCCAGGATTTTGACCCAGCGACAGTGAAGGAATGCAGATATATTCCCAAGTCAGGATGGGGAGTGATTTGGGGAGGAACTTGCAGGAGGTGGTGTTCCCATGTATCTGCTGTCCCTTGTCCTTTCAGATGGAAGTGGTTGTGGGTTTGGAAGGTGCTGTCCGAGGAGCTTTGGTGAATTTCTGCAGGGCATCTTGTAGATAGTACACACTGCTACTACTGAGCATCGGAGGGAGGGGATGCTTGTGGATGTGATGCCAACCAAGTGGGGGCTGCTTTGTCCTGGATGGTGTCAAGCTTCTTGAGTGTTGGGGCTGCATTCATCCGGGCAAGTGGGGAGTATTCCATCACACTCCTGACTTGTGCCTTGTAGATGGTAGGCAGGCTTTGGGGAGTCAGGAGGTGAGTTACTCACCGCAGTATTCCTAGACTCTGACCTGCTCTTGTAGCCTCTGTGTTAATATGGTGAGTCCAGTTGAGTTTCTGGTCAATGATTACCCCCAGGATGTTGATAGTGGGGGATTCAGTGATGGTAACATCATTGAATGTTAAGGGGCGGTGGTTGGATAGTCACTTCTGGTGATATTCACAGCTTGGCATTTGTGTGGCGCGAATGTCACTTGCCACTTGTCAGCCCAAACCTGGATATTGTCCAGATCTTGCTGCATTTGAACACCGATTGCTTCAGTGATGGAGGGAAGGTCATTGATGAAGCAGCTGAAGATGGCTGAGCCTAGGACACTCCCCTGAGGAACTCCTGCAGAGATGTCCTGGAGCTGAGATGACTGACCTCCAACAACCATGACCATCTTCCTATGTGTAAGGTAGGATTCCAACCACCGGAGAATTTTTCCCCGATACCCATTGTTCCAGCTTCTCTGGGCTCCTTGATGCCACACTCAGTCAAATGCATCCTTGATAAAAAGGGCTGTCACGCTCACCTCACTCTCTGGAATTCAGCTCTTTTGTCCATGTTTAACCCAAGGCAGCAATGAGGTCAGGAGCTGAGTGGCCCTGGCAGAACCCAAACTGGGCGTCACTGAGCAGGTTAATGCTGAGCAGGTGCTGCTTGATAGCGCTGTTACTGACACCTTCCATCACTTTACTGATGATCGAGAGGAGACTGATGGGGCGGTAATTGACCGGGTTGGATTTGTCCTGCTTTTTATGTACAGGACATACTTGGGCAATTTTCCACATTATTGGGTAGATACCAGTGTTGTAACTGTACAGGAACAGCTTGGCCAGGGGAGCGGCAAGTTCTGGAGCACAAGTCCTCAGTACTATTGCTGGAATGTTGTCAGGGCCCATAGCCTTTGCAGTATCCAGTGTCTCCAACCGTTTCTTGATATCACATGGAGTGAATCGAATTGGCTGCAGACTGGTATCTGTGATGCTGGGGACCGCTGGAGGAGGCCGAGATGGATCATCCACTGGGCACTTCTGGCTGAAGATTGCTGCAAATGCTTGAGCCTTATCTTTTGCACTGATGAGCTGGGCTCTTCCATCATTGAGGATGGGGATATTTGTGGAGCCTCCTCCTCCAGTGAGTTGTTTAATTGTCCACCACCATTCACAACTGGATGTGGCAGGACAGCAGAGCTTAGATCTGATCTGTTGGTTGTGGGATCACTTAGTTCTGTCTATCACTTGCTTCTTTCGCTGTTTGGTATGCAAGTAGTCCTGTTTGATGGCTTCACCAGGTTGATACCTCATCTTCAGGTATGCCTGGTGCTGCTCCTGGCATGCTCTCCTGCACTCTCTGTTGAACCAGGGTTGATCCCCTGGCTTGATGGTAATGGCTGAGTGAGGGATATCTGGGCCATGAGGTTACAGATTGTGTTGGAGTACAATCCTGCTGCTGTTGATGGCCCACAGCGCCTCATGGATGCCCAGTCTTGAGTTGCTAGATCTGTGCGAAGTCTGTCCTATTTAGCTCGGTGATAATGCCACACAACACGATGGAAGTTGTTCTCAATGTGAAAGCAGGACTTTGTCTCCACAAGGACTGACCGATGGCCACTCTTACCGATACTGTCATCGACAGATACATCTGCAGCTGGCAGATTGGTAAGGATGAGGTCAAGTATGTTTTTCCCTCTTGTTGGTTCCCTCACCACCTGCCGCAGACCCAGTCTAGCAGCTATGTCCTTTAGGACCTGACCAGCTCGATCAGTAGTACTGCTGCCGAGCCACTCTTGGTGGTGGACATTGAAATCCCCCACCCAGAGTACATTTTGTGCCCTTACCATCCTCAGTGCCTCCTCTAAGTGTTGTTCAACATTGAGGAGAGACTGAGTCATCAGCTGAGGGAGGACGGTATGCGGTAATCAGCAGGAGGTTTCCTTGACCATGTTTAACCTGAAGCCATGAGACTTCATGGGGTCTGGAGTCAATGTTGAGGACTCCCAGAGCAACTGTATACCACTGTGCCACCCCTTCTGCTGGGTCTGTCCTGCTGGTGGGACAGGACATATCTAGGCATGGTGATAGTGGTGTCTGGGATGTAGTCTGTAAATCTTCTAAATAACAATGCTCATTTAACAACCCAGTACAGGCATGTGAGGCTGAATGGCCTCTTTCTGCGCTGTAACACCTCAGTGATTCTATGAATCATGATGCTAGGAAATGGGAGGGAAGATTTCTCTTGCTAAAAGTCCAAAGTCTCTTCCATAAGCAGCAATTGTTAATTATAAAACTGGGATTAATCTGACTCCATGTTGAAGTTTGAAAATAGCTGTAGCCCCAGAGTGAGAGCAATGTGACATGGTGGGCAGAGTTTAAACTGCAGAGTTTGGTTTTATTCATTAGTGAGGCCACACCCACATCACAAAAACACCTCCTCCCATACAGTATAAATGTTCTTTACCCTTCACTTGGTATTTCTTGTGAATTGTCCAATGCCTTTTTTTACATTTTAGCAGTTTACGATGTTATCCGCTCTAGGTCTTATTAAATATAGTAGCAGCCTGAGATTTAACATTTACGTTTGAAGCAATTCTGCATCCTAAGCATTGTTTTCTCCATGATGTCCAATCTTGTCCTGTATTTTTCCCTTCTCTGATAATAAATCCTTTCAGCAACATTGTTTCTCCTCTCATGTCCACTTAAAGAGTTCATTTATTCTTCTTCCTTTGAATCTTTTCTGATAAATAACAGTGCTATATCTCTGTGCTGCTTACTGGGGGTCTTTTTCTGGTTTTTGCCTTCTGCATGTAAAATAGATGTTGTCCTGCTCTCTCCAGCCAAGATAATGGCTTCCTGTCTTTTCATGGTCAAAACTTTTCACGTTTCCACCTTTCACAGCCCAAAGGACCAGCAGGTCCCATTCCATAATTCTCCAAAAAGGTTTTATAAACCTTTTGGACTTGGATACAGTGAGGCCTGCAGATGCTGGAAGCTAGAGTCAGTAAATGTGGAGCTGGAAAAGCACAGCCGGTCAGACAGCATCCGAGGAGCAGGAAAGTCAACGTTTCGGGCCAAAACTCTTTGTCAGGACTGGGGAGGGGGGGATCCCCAGAAATAAATGGGGGGGGGGGGGGGCCGGTGCGATGGAGATAGGTGAATGCAGGTAGGGGGTTATTGTGGTTGGTCAGTGGGAAGCGGGGAGTGGATGTCTGAGTCGGAAGGTGGAAAGGTTGGGGGTGGAGAGATTTTGAAGCCTGTGAAGTCAATATCGAGGCCATTGGGCTGTAAGCTCCCAAGGTGAAATATCAGGTGTAGTTCCTCCAGTCTACATGTGGCCTCACTCTGACAGTGGAGGAGGCCAAGGATGGACATGTCACCAGGGGAGTGGGAGGGAGAATGTTTACATTATTAATCTGCGGCTTTCTGACTACCTTTTTCAGTTAAAAACTATCTGCTTTATCTTTTAAATAATCTGTTTGTTGCAGCAGTGATGTCTGTGAGAT
The DNA here is from genome assembly GCA_024137785.1 of Ginglymostoma cirratum. Taxonomy (NCBI): domain Eukaryota; kingdom Metazoa; phylum Chordata; class Chondrichthyes; order Orectolobiformes; family Ginglymostomatidae; genus Ginglymostoma; species Ginglymostoma cirratum. Next base: position 42,263,232 of record JAHRHZ010000098.1, read on the forward strand.
CCCCCACTGCTACAGCCTCAGTATTTTAGTTAAATGTATGGCCCTTCCCTTCCCTGCTGTAGACAGGCCTCATGGTGTGAACTCAGTGTGTAACACTCATTACACTTATTGTGAATGGTTAGTACTCATTTCTTAATTTCTGTCTCTCCCAGCCTGGTATTTTATGCTATTAATTTGAAGTTTCTCCCCTTACTTACAAGGATTTTTAATTTTACTCATGGAACTCTGCAACAGACCCTCCCCAGCTGATCTTTGAATCAGGATGGCTCTATAAATCCCATACTCTGAGACTAACAATGTGACTGGTTTCCAAAGTTCTTACTGGCACATTCTATCTTTCCTGTTCCTCTTCAGGATTTGAAGTGAGTGCTTTAGGCTGGAGTGCTGTTTCTGTGTTAATGTTGTTTCTTCCAGACGTTTTGATCAAACATTAGCAGCTGCTGAATGATTGAGTATTCTGAAAAAAGGAAAGTATATAAAATGGGGAAACACTCTGGTCTTCTGAAAGCCATTCTTCCTTCTGTTGTTACCTTGTGGCATTTCAGTAACGATGCCCAATACTGGGCAGAAACATTCACCAACAGCTAATGGTTGGGTTTGAGTTCTGCCACAACCCTCCTTTCTGCTCTTTGAAGTAAACGATGACAGTTTAGTCAGGCACTAAACTGTTAGTCTGAGACCCAGGTGATGTTCATGACAGATGGTGGAATTTGAATTCAATAAAAATGTAGAATTAAGAATTGGGTGATGACCACGAATCATTGTCAGAAGAACCAGTTGCTTCACAATGTCCTTTAGTAAAGGAAATTACTGTCCTTACCTGGTCTGGCCTACATGTGACTCCAAACCCATAGCAGTGTGGTTGACTCTCAACTGTTCTCTGGGCTATTGTGATAGATAACGAATGTTGGCCTAGTCAGACACCCGTATCCTGCAAATGAATAAATTTAAAAGAAATTCCTGGTGGGGAATCTTTCTGTACTGAGTCTAAGGTTTGTTCAGGTAACAGTGAGAGAGGATGAGCCATTCGTGAGCCTTAACAAGACATAATTTACTGATATTACAAGTGAAATTATTCATTAGAAAAAACTATATCTGTTGGGAGCCAGGGATAACATCTGTCTCCATCTGTCTCCATCTGGATTTCAACCTTGATTCCCTTGAAATCACACAACATCAGGTTAATTTGATATCACAGAGGAAAAGCTCACACTGAAAAAAGGCTGGAGCTTCTCAAGAGTAAGATAATGCAGAACTCTTGTTAAAAATTCAAAGCAGTTTGTGGGAACTGGTTGAAATTATTGAACCTTTACAGGGAAATGTGTAATGTCTTGGTAAAGATGATCATGGCACCAACTCAGTGAAAGGGCTGTGTTTTAATGCCGTTTGCTTTGACCGTGTAACACCTGATATTCTATCTCCATACAGAAATCACAGTGGACAGTAACAGTGAAGGAGGCCATTCCCGTTCAGGAAGTGAGGGGAATATCTCTCCAGCGAGAGATGATGTTTATTATCGCAATGTTGCCGGTCGAAGGAAATGGCCAGCTCAACGCGGCGTGGCATCTGACAGCCGATACGGTAATTAATGAGCAGTCCTCTTCAATTCTCCATTTCAGCTCTTCAGAGTCTTCTTATTATCAGGGATGAGTGAAATTGATCACTGCAACAGATCACTGGAATTGATCACTAGAAAACACCTCCCAGCTCTAGGGTAATAGGAACTGCAGATGCTGGAGAATCTGAGATAACAAGGTGTAGAGCTGGATGAACACAGCAGGCCAAGCGGCATCAGAGGAGCAGGAA
>JAHRHZ010000098.1:42270037-42281183 GCA_024137785.1 Ginglymostoma cirratum
AGTGCTGCATTTCTGTCTGTGGCTGTTTCCAGGGTCTCAGTGTGTGCATTGTGTGTTTTCACAGGCAGGCCCTGTGCTCGTGAGCGCCTCTCTCCAGAGTCTGAGGGCGATGTCTGTAGTGAGGACGCCCTGCCCAGGATTTTCGTCGCTCTTTTTGATTATGATCCTTTATCAATGTCACCCAATCCTGATGCTGCTGAAGAAGAACTGCCTTTCAAGGAGGGACAAATAATTAAGGTAAGGCCCTGCAAGACCCTGCAATGCTGGAAATTGAACCAAAAGCAGGAAATGCTGGAAGCACTCAGCAGGTGGAACAGCATCTGTAGTTTCAGGTCAATGATCTCTCTTTGCTCTGATTAATCAATGACTCCGTATTTTGTTTTATCATGGGAAGGGCCTGGAAGGGGAGATGGTAATTCCATGGAGTTTGGTCTCTCAGGAATTTGAGGGGATCTGGAGGTTGGGTGGGGAAATGGAGTTGAAGATCAGCCATGATCACACTGAAAGACAACAGGGCAGGCTCAAGGGACTGAATGGCCTCCTCCTGTTCTTGTGTTATTCCTTTCTCTCAGACAGCCATCCCTGTGTTACATTGCTGTTCTGTATCAGTGTACCTAGTTAACATTTTAAAATGATTTGCAAACTTTTACAGTTTTACATAACTTTATTACATCAGATTTGTTCTTTTGTTTGACTCCATTCATCATGATGCTTTTTATAGCTTTGTTTTACTTTATCTTCAAGGTGCAGTTACCTCTGAATCCAAGACCATCTTTGCCCATTCCATATTCCATCCCCCACCAGCCCCCACCATTATCCACCATCCCCCAACAGTACCCACCTTACCTCACCATCCCTCACCACCCGCCACCATCACCCACCATCCCCCACCTTCCTCCAACATCCCCCACCATCGCCTACCTACCACTACCATCCCCCACCAGCACCCACCTTACCTCACCATCCCTCACCACACCCCACCATCACCCACCGTCTCCCACCTTCCCCCACCATCCTCCACCACCCTCCATCATCCCTCACCGACCCCACCATCCCCCACCATTCCCCACCATCCCTCACCATGCCCCACCATCCTCCAATCAGATTCCCAGTTTGTCCCACTTCCTCAACACTACCTGTCCCTCCGTCTATCTTTATATCAGCTGTAAACATAGCAACAATGCCCTTCATCTAGACTGTTAACGTATAACATGAATAGTTAGATTGGTCCCAACACTGACCCCTACGGAACTCCCCTAATTACCCACTGTCATCCTGAAAGACACCCCTTATCCCGACTCTCTGCCTTCTGCCCTCTGCCAATCCTCTATCCATGCCAGTACCTTACCCCTAACACCATGGGCTCTTATCTTATTTAGCAGGCTCCTATGAGGCACCTTGTCAAAGGTCTTCTGGAAATCCAAATAGATCATGTCCCCAGGCTCTCCTTTGTCTAACTTGCTCAATACACCTCAATGAATTCTAACAGGTTTGTCAGGCATGACCTCCCCTTGATGAAGCTGTGCTGACTCGGCCCTATTTTACCAGATACTTCCATGTATTCTGCAATCTCATCCTCAATAATAGACTCTTAAATCTTACCAACAACCAAGGTCAGGCTAACTAGCCTATAGCTTCCTGTCTTCTGCCCCCCTCCCTTCTTAAACAGGGGGGTTACATTATCTATTTTCCTGTTCTCTGTGACTGTCCCTGACTCCAGTGATTCCTGAAAGACCCCCACCAATGCCTCCGCAATATCCTCCAGAACTCTGGGGTGTAGTCTATCTCATCCGGGTGATTTATCCACCTTCAGACTTTTCAGCTTCACCAGCACCTTCTCCTTAGTGATGGCCATTACACCGTCCTTTGCCCCCTGTCTCTCTCGGAGTTCTGGTTTACTCCTGGTACCTTCCACCATGAAGACTGCTGCAAGGTACCTATTCGTTTCCTCCTTCATTGATTTGTTCCCCATTACTACTTCTGCAGTGGCCCAATGTCCACTCTTGTCTTGCTCTCCTTTATATCACTAGCTAACTTACCCTCCTATTTCATTTTCTCCCACCTTATTGCTTTTTTTAGTTATTCTGCTTTTTTTAAAGGCTTCCCACTAATCTTCACTACACTGTATGCTTTACCTTTTGCTTTTGTTCTGTCCCTGACTGCCCTGGTTGGCCATGGTTGCCTCAACTTCCCTTTAGTGTGTTTGTTTCTTCCTTGCGATGAATTTCTGCAGTCCCTCCCAAATTGCCCCCAGAAACTCCTGCCATTGCTGCTCCACCATCTTCCCTGTAAGGCTCCCCTTCCAATCAACTCTGGCCAGTTCCTCGCTCATTCCTTTGTAGTTCGCTTTACTCGATTGTAAAGGGATTCTGATTCCAGCTTCTCCCTCTCAAACTGCAGGGTGAATTCTACCATACTATGCTCACTGTCCCATAGGGGTTCCTTCACCTCAAACTCCCTCATCAAGTTTGCCCCATTACACAGCACCAAATCCAGTATTGCCAGTTCCCTATCGGGCTCTACCACAAGCTGCTCCAAAAAACTATCTCGTAGACAATCCACAAATTCCTTTTCTTGAGATCTGCTACCAACCTGATTTTCCGAGTCCACCTGCATGTTGAAGTCCCCCCCATGATTATTGTAATTGTGCCTTTCTTACACGTCTTTTTTATCTCCTGAGTTATTTTCTGCCTGATCTTCAGAACTGCGAGGTAGTCTGTACATGACTTCTGTCAGGGTCAGAGATAATAGGAACTGCAGATGCTGGAGAATCTGAGATAACAAGGCGTGGGGCTGGATGAACACAGCAGGCCAAGCAACATCATAGGAGCAGGAAAACTTGACGTTTCGGGCCCAGACCCTTCATCAGAAATGGGGGAGGGGAAGAGGGTTCTGAAATAAATAGGGAGAGACGGGGAGGTGGATAGAAGATGGATAGAGGAGAGGATAGGTGGAGAGGAGACAGACAAGTCGAAGAGGCGGGGATGGAGCCAGTAAAGGAGAGGGTAGGTGGGGAGGTAAGGAGGAGATAGGTCAGTCCAGGGAGGACAGACAGGTTAAGGGGGCGGGATGAAGTTAGTAGGTAGGAAATGGGGGTGCGGCTTGAGGTGGGAGGAGGGGATAGGTGAGAGGAAGGACAGGTTAGGGAGGTGGAGATGAGCTGGGCTGGTTTTGGGATGCGGTTGGGGGAGGGGAGATTTTGAAGCTTGTGAAATCCACGTTGATACCATTGGGCTGCAGGGTTCCCAGGCTGAATATGAGTTGCTGTCCCTGCAGCCTTCAGGTGGCGTCATTGTGGCACTGCAGGAGGCCCAGGATGGACATGTCGTCTGAGGAATGGGAGGGGGAGTTGAAGTGGTTCGCGGCTGGGAGGTGCAGTTGTTTAGTGCGAACCGAGCGTAAGTGTTCTGCAAAGCGGTCCCCAAGCCTCCTCTTGGTTTCCCCGATGTAGAGGCAGTCACAACGGGTACAGCCGATGCAGTATACCACATTGGCAGATGTGCAGGTGAACATCTGCCTGATGTGGAAAGTCTTCTTGGGGCCTGGGATTGGGGTGAGGGAGGAGGTGTGGGGGCAGATGTAGCACTTCCTGCGGTTGCAGGGAAAAGTGCCGGGTGTGGTGGGGCTGGAGGGGAGTGTGGAGCGGACAAAGGAGTCCCGGAGGGAGTGGTCCCTCCAGAAAGCAGATACGGGTGGGGACGGAAAAATGTCTTTGGTGGTGGGGTCAGATTGCAGATGGCGGAAGTGTCGGAGGATGATGCGTTGGATCCGGAGGTTGGTGGGGTGGTACGTGAGGATGAGGGGGATTCTTTTTTGGTTGCTATTGCGGGGACGGGGCGTGAGGGATGAGTTGCGGGAAATGAGAGAGACACGGTCGAGTGTGTTCTCGACCACTGCGGGGGGAGGTTGCGGTCCCTGAGATGTATGGGAGTGGAATACCTCATCCTGGAAGCAGATGCGGCGGAGGCGAAGGAATTGGGAATGGCATTTTTGCAGGAAGGTGGATAGGAGAAGGTGGGTGTGGGAGTCAGTGGGCTTGAAATGGATATCGGTTGCCAGAGATGGAGACAGAGAGGTCCAGGAAGGAGAGAGAAGTGTTGGAGATGGTCCAGGTGAACTTAAGGTTGGGGTGGAAGGTGTTGGTGAAGTGGATGAACTGCTCGAGCTCCTCGTGGGAGCACGAGGCGGCGCCGATACAGTCATCAAATGTAACGGAGGAAGAGGTGGGGTTTAGGGCCAGTGTAGGTACAGAAGAGGGATTGTTCCACGTAACCTACAAAGGGGCAGGCATAGCTTTGGCCCATGCGAGTACCCATGGCCACCCCCTTTGTCTGTAGGAAGTGGGAGGAATTGAAAGAGAAGTTGTTGAGGGTGAGGACAAGTTCGGCTAAGCGGATGAGCGTGTAGGTGGAGGGAGACTGGTCGGGCCTGCGGGACAGGAAGAAGCAGAGGGCCTTTAGGCCATCTGCATGGGGAATGCAGGTGTATAGGGACTGGACGTCCATAGTAAAAATGAGGTGTTGGCAACCGGGGAATTGGAAGTTCTGGAGGAGGTGGAGGGCGTGTGTGATGTCACGGACGTAGGTAGGGAGTTCCTGGACCAAGGGGGTGAAAATGGAGTCTAGGTAGATGGAGATGAGTTCGGTGGGGCAGGAACAGGCGGAGACAATGGGTCGACCAGGGCATTCAGGTTGTGGATTTTGGGAAGGAGATAGAAGCGGGCGGTGCGGGGTTGGGGAACGATGAGGTTAGAGGCAGTGGGTGGGAGGTCACCTGAGGTGATGAGGTTGTGCATGGTTTGAGAGATGATGGTTTGGTACTCGGGGGTGGGGTCATGATCCAGGGGGCGGTAGGAGGAGGTGACAGAGAGTTGGCGCCTGGCCTCAGCGATGTAGAGGTCAGCGTGCCATGCTACAACTGCGCCTCCCTTGTCCGCGGGTTTTGTGGTGAGAATGGGATTGGAGCAGAGGGCTGCACGTTCTGCGGGGGAGAGGTTGGAGTGGGTGAGAAGGGTGGAGAGGCTGAGGCGATTGATGTCTCGATGGCAGTTGGAGATGAAGAGGTCGAGGGAGGGTAGGAGGCCTTGGGGTGGTGTCCAGGAGGAGGGGGTGTGTTGGAGGCGGGAGAAGGGGTCAGTAGAGGGAGGGTTAGATTCACGGTTGGAGAAGTAAGCGTGGAGGCGGAGGCGGAGGCAGCGGAAAAACTGCTCAATATCCAAGCGTGAGCGGTATTCGTTGATATGTGGGTGGAGGGGGACAAAGGTGAGCCCTTTACTGAGGACTGACCGTTCGTCCTCAGTAGGGGGGAGGTCTGGGGGGATGGTGAAGACTCGGCAGGGCTCAGCGTTACTGTCTCCTCTGGAGCTGCTGGCTGTGGAGGCAGTGGGCGGAGCGTCGTCGGTGTCGGTGGTGGGCGGAGTTGTGTCGGTGTCGGTGGTGGGCGGAGTTGTGTCCACATCCGTGATGGGTGGAGCGGCGTCAGCGGTGGGCGGAGCAGGGTAGGCAGCAGCAGCAGCGGTGACGATAGTGTCTGTGCTGTTGGTCTCGGAGATGGAGGTGGTGGCTTCAGCAGAAATGGCGTTCGCTGTCCCAGTAGTGGTGTACCCGGTAGCGGAGGATGTGACATCATCCATGGGTGCTCCGACAATGGCCACATGGCCAATGGTGGCGGGCACATTGTGGGGGAGGTCCTGGGTAGGGTTGGGGATTTGGAAGGTGGAGTAGGCCCGTTTTGGCTGGTAGGCACCAGTAAGTTTACTGTACTTACGGTAGTTTCCAATCAAGCTGAGTAGAATTGTGAGTTCAGGTTGTGGATCCTACGAAAAATAAAAAACAGGAGAGGTCCTTTGCAGGTCTGGGAGAGGGAGGCTCTGAGCTGGGGTAGGCTTGTTTCTAGTGCCAGGAGATGCCGGCGCATTGTTGTGAGTGTGTGTTTCAGGAGTCGCAGGTAGAAACGCTTCTGAAGGATCTCAATGTTCTGAATGTAGACATTGTCACAGGTGGGGCCAAATTAGGAAGGCCTGAATGTGGACTGTAGTCCATTGGGGATGATCTGGTTCCGTAGGCAGGCACTAAGAAAGGTGATGTGGCTGTAGTACCTGGTTTGCTTGAGGACGTGGTCGAGCAGTTTCAAGGTCGAAGAGATTATGAGAGAGTTGCAGTGGGAGAGAGATCCCCTGAGGTTTGTCCGGAGGGAGAAGGGTAACTTCTTCAGAGTAGGCATCCTTAGAAGAGGCTTCGCAGTGGGGTTAAAATTGTATCAGAGATAATAAGTACTGCAGATGCTGGAGAATCCGAGATAACAAGCATGGGGCTGGATGAACACAGCAGGCCAAGCAGCATCATAGGAGCAGGAAAGCTTGACGTTTTGGGCCTAGACCCTTCATCAGAAATGGGGGAGGGAAAGGAGGTTCTGAAATAAATAGGGAGAGACGGGGAGGAGGATAGAAGATGGATAGAGGAGAAGATAGGTGGAGAGGAGACAGACAAGTCAAAGAAGCGGGGATGGAGCCAGTGAAGGTGAGTGTAGGTCTATCAGGGTCATCTTTCTTTTGCAGTTCCTCAGCTCCATCCATGCACGTTCTACGCCTTCCAAACCTAGGTCACTTCTTGCTATCGATTCCAATTTCATTTCTTACTAACAAGGCAACGCCTGCTCATCTGCCTGTCCTTTTGATAGGAGACATCTCCTTGGATATTTTGTTCCCAGCCCTGATCTCCTCACAGCTACATCTCAGTGATGTACACGCCATTATACCCGCCAATTACAATCTGTGCTACAAGCTCATTTAAGATTACAAGCATGGGGCTGGATGAACACAGCAGGCCAAGCAGCATCATAGGAGCAGGAAAGCTTGATGTTTCGGGCCTAGACCCTTCATCAGAAATGCTCATTAACCTTGTTTCATATCCTGAGTGCATTTCAGTCCTACTTTGAATGAGCCCTCTTCTCCTGGTTGTCTCCTTATCTGCTGTGCCTGAAATTAGATTCCTGAACCTTTCCATACTCTGTCCTATTACCTGTTCTGGAAAGTTTAATAACCCAAACTAGGCCCTCCTCCCTTTAACTTTTACCTCGTCTGGTTCTGTTCGAATTTTATATGGTTCTATAAGATTTATTCCCCACCTACCCCACATTCTTCTAAACTTTCGTCCTAACTGACCCAGTCTCTTGTCACACATCAGTGCTGCCATCCCCAGGAAACCCCCACAGCCAGAGCGTCCTTGCTCAGATGAGGAGACCCGAACTGCACATAACATTGTGAAGGCCCAGGATCACATTCAATCCCTCACTCAGCAAACTCCGCTCTCTCGGCATTGATTCCATTCCCCTAACTGCCCTGAGCTGAACTTCCAAACCCACACCCTCTCCAAAAGCACCTTCTGTTACACTCAATGGTTCAACCTCTTGAGCTGATCAGCTGCTGAAGCCATCGTCTTTTGTCACCTCTGAACTCAGCCTCCCTTCATCACCCTCTGTTCAGCCAAGACTCTGCCAATGTTTCTGGGTTTAATTCACCGTTATCATGAAAAGAGTGGGTTTGGGAAATGTGAAAATACTTTGACTAGAGACTATGCAGGAGATTATTGGAGAAAACTAAAGGATATGGAATTAGGAAGACATTATTGAGCTGGGTTTACGGACCTCCTATGAAAAGGAAAACAGAGTGGGATTTTATAAAATATCATAAAATCAGAGAAACGTACAGCAATTCAGCTCCTTGTGCTGTTGTTGGCTCTTAGAAAGAACATTTGGATTTAGTTCCACTTTCCTGTTTTTTGTAACCCTATCAATTTCTCATCCCCTGGTACCTGTCTGTTTCCCTTTTAAGTTGTTAACAGAATCAATTTGTACATCTTTACTGGTACAGCATTCTGTATGCAGCAACTCTTGTGAAAATATCTTCCCTCATCTTGTCTCAACGTCTTTGGAAATGATTTTCAGCCTGTGACCTCGGGTTAATGACTCACTCCAATTAATTTATCAAAATCCCTCCATCTTATAAATCTCTCTCCACTCACTTCCTGACCTTCTCTCTTCCATGGGGAAAAGACCAAAGTTTTCCAGCCCTTCCTCAATCCTGGGGTCCGTCATTCCCAAAGTCTCTCATTCCTGAGATCCTACACTCCCAAGGCACCTCAGTCCTGAGATCCCTCACTCTCAAATTACCTTACTCCCAAGGTGCCTCATTTCTGATGCCCGACATTCCCAAAGTCCATCATTCCTGGGACATCTTGTGTGAACCATTTCGAATTGGAATGTGGAGCTTGTTCAAGGAACAGCTACTGCGTGTCCTTGATAAGTATGTACCTGTCAGGCAGGGAGGAAGTGGTCGAGCGAGGGAACCATGGTTTACTAAAGAAGTTGAATCTCTTGTCAAGAGGAAGAAGGAGGCTTATGTAAAGATGAGGCGTGAAGGCTCCGTTAGGGTGCTTGAGAGTTACAAGTTAGGCAGCAAAGACCTAAAGAGAGAGCTAAGAAGAGCCAGGAGGGGACATGAGAAGTCTTTGGCAGGTAGGATCAAGGAAAACCCTAAAGCTTTCGATAGGTATGTCAGGAATAAGAGAATGACTAGAGTAAGATTTGGGCCAGTCAAGGACAGTGGTGGGAAGTTGTGCGTGGAGTCTGAAGAGATAGGAGAGGCGCTAAATGAGTATTTTTCATCAGTATTCACAAAGGAAAAAGACATTGTTGTCAAGGAGAATACTGAGATACAGGCTATTAGACGAGGCAGGATTGAGGTTCATAAGGAGGAGGTGTTAGCAATTCTGGAAAGTGTGAAAATAGATAAGTCCCCTGGGCCAGATGGGATCTATCCTAGGATTCTCTGGGAAGCTAGGGAGGAGATTGCAGAGCCTTTGGCTTTGATCTTCATGTCGTCATTGTCTACAGGAATAGTGCCAGAAGACTGGAGGATAGCAAATGTTGTCCCCTTGTTCAAGAAGGGGAGTAGAGACACCCTGGTAATTATAGACCAGTGAGCCTTACTTCGCTTGTGGCTAAAGTGTTGGACAGGATTATAAGAGAGAGGATTTATAATCATCTAGAAAGGAATAATTTGATTAGGGATAGTCAACACGGTTTTGTGAAGGGTAGGTCATGCCTCACAAACCTCATTGAGTTCTTTGAGAAGGTGACTAAACAGGTGGATGAGGGTAAAGCGGTTGATGTGGTGTATATGGATTTCAGTAAAGCATTTGATAAGGTTCCCCATGGTAGGCTATTGAAGAAAATTCGGAGGCATGGGATTGAGGGTGATTTAGCGGTTTGGATCAGAAATTGGCGAGCTGTAAGAAGACAGAGGGTGGTGGTTGATGGGAAATGTTCATCCTGGAGTTCAGTTACTAGTGGTGTACCGCAAGGATGTTTTGGGGCCACTGCAGTTTGTCATTTTTATAAATGACCTGGATGAGAGCGTAGAAGGATGGGTTAGTAAATTTGTGGATGACACTAAAGTCGGTGGAGTTGTGGATAGTGCGGAAGGATGTTGCAGGTTACAGAGGGACATAGTTAAGCTGCAGAGCTGGGCTGAGAGGTGGCAAATGGAGTTTAATGCGGAAAAATGTGAGGTGATTCACTTTGGAAGGAGTAACAGGAATACAGAGTACTGGGCTGATGGTAAGTTTCTTGGTAGTGTGGACGAGCAGAGAGATCTCGGTGTCTATATGCATAGATCCCTGAAAGTTGCCACCCAGGTTGATAGGTTTGTTAAGAAGGTGTACGGTGTGTTAGGTTTTATTGGTAGAGGGATTGAGTTTCGGAGCCGTGAGGTCATGTTGCAGCTGTACAAAACTCTGGTGCGGCCGCACTTGGAGTATTGCATACAGTTCTGGTCGCCACATTATAGGAAGGATGTGGAAGCATTGGAAAGGGTGCAGAGGAGATTTACCAGGATGTTGCCTGGTATGGAGGGAAGGTCTTATGAGGAAAGGCTGAGGGACTTGAGGCTGTTTTCATTAGAGAGAAGAAGGTTAAGAGGTGACTTAATAGAGACATACAAGATGATCAGAGGATTAGATAGGGTGGACTGTGAGAACCTTTTTCCTCAGATGGTGATGGCTAGCATGAGGGGACATAGCTTTAAATTGAGGGGTGATAGATATAGGACAGATGTCAGAGGTAGGTTCTTTACTCAGAGAGTAGTAAGGGCATGGAATGCCTTGCCTGCAGCAGTTGTAGACTCTCCAACTTTAAGGGCATTTAAATGGTCGTTGGATAAACATATGGATGATAATGGAATAGTGTCGGTTAGATGGGCTTCAGATTGGTTTCACAGGTCGGCGCAACATTGAGGGCCGAAGGACCTATGCTGCGCTGTAATGTTCTGTGTTCTATGTTCTATGAATGCCTTCAGCGCTTTGCTGAAGTGTGTGCCATTTACAATGGTGTGGGTGTCACCGGGACAGCTGTAGACACTGCAGGGAGCAGTGAACCCAACACAGACTCTTGTGGAACATCACAGTTAACCACCTTGTAGTCTGAAAAGCACCCACCACCACCTTCCACTTTCTTACCCACTCCAGCATGTTCCCCTGAATTCCACACGCTCCCATCCATACAAACCTTCAAAGGGCTTTCCTATCCAATCCCTTCAGACAGTCTCATTCCACATCTGCTGCACAACTTCAATCAACTTCTTGTTCCCTCAACCCAAACAGGCCAATCAGGCAATTTGTTTTTAACAAATCCTCTCCTTCTTTAGCCTTTAATTAATTTTGTGAATCTAAGTTTATTTTTCTCTCGATAATGATTTGCAGTCTCTTTTTCATCACCAACTGTGTCTATTGCAGGCGATGTGAGCGTGTGTGAGAGTGTGTGTGTCTGTGTGTGTGTGTGTGTGAGAGAGAGTGTGTCTGTGTGTGTGTGTGTGTGAGAGAGAGTGTGCCTGTGTGTGTGTGTGCGTGTGCCTGTGTGTGTGTGTCTGTGTGTGTCTGTGTGTGTGTGTGTGTGTGTGTGAGAGAGAGAGTGTGCCTGTGTGTGTGCGTGCGTGTGCCTGTGTGTGTGTGTCTGTGTGTGTGTGTGAGAGAGAGTGTGCCTGTGTGTGCCTGTGTGTGTGTGCCTGTGTGTGTGAGAGAGAGTGTGCCTGTGTGTGTGTGCGTGCATGTGCCTGTGTGTGTGTGTCTGTGTGTGTGAGAGAGAGAGTGTG
>JAHRHZ010000098.1:42281283-42351107 GCA_024137785.1 Ginglymostoma cirratum
TGTGTGTGTGTGTGTGTGTGTGAGAGTGTGCCTCTGTGTGTGTGCGTGCCTGTGTGTGTGTGTGTGTGTGTGTGTGTGACTGTGTGTGTGTGTGTCTGTGTCTGTGTGTGAGAGAGAGTGTGTCTGTGTCTATGTCTGTGTGTGTGTGTCTGTATGTGAGTATGTGTGTGTGTGTGTCTGTGTGTGAGAGAGAGTGTCTGTGTCTATGTCTGTGTGTGTGTGTCTGTATGTGAGTATGTGTGTCTGTGTGTGAGAGTGTGTCTATGTGTATGTGTGTATGCCTGTGTGTGTGTCTGTGTGTGAGTAATTGTGTGTGTTTGAGTGCGAGTAAGTGTGTGTAACAGTGTGAGTGTTTGAATGTATGAGTGAGAGTGAGTGTGATTATGTGTGAGAGACAGTGTGTGAGTGTGTGTGATTGAGTGCAAGTGTGTGTGTGTGATTGAGTGTGTGAGTGTGTGTGTGTGAGTGTATGTGTGTTTGAGTGTGTGTGTGTGTTTCAGTGTGTGTGTGTTTGAGTGTGTGTGAATGTGTTTGAGTGTGAGTATGTGTGTGTTTGAGTGTGTGTGGGTTTGAGCGTGAGTGTGTGTGTTTGAGTGAGTGTGTGTGTTTGAGTGTGTGTGTGTATGTGTTTGAGTGAGTGTGTGTGTTTGAGTGTGTGTGTGTTTGAGTGTGTGTGTGTTTGAGTGTGTGTGTGAGTGAGTGTGTATGTGTTTGAGTGCGAGTGTATGTGTTTGAGTGTGAGTTTGAGTGTGTGAGTGTGTGTGTGTGTTTGAGTGTGAGTTTGAGTGTGTGTGTGTTTGAGTGTGTGTGCATGTGTGTGTGTGTGTGTGTGTATGACTGTAAGAGTGAGGGTGTTCATAAGCCAGGGGCCTACTGGCCTGGACGGTGATGGCCTGTTTTCTCTTTGGCAGGTCCATGGATCGAAGGATGTGGATGGGTTCTACCACGGGGAGAGTAATGGCAGAGCTGGCCTAATTCCCTGTAACATGGTGTCGGAGATCCAGGCTGACGATGAGGAGATGATGGATGAGCTGGTGAAGCGGGGTTACCTTCCTCTCAACACTCCTGTGGAGAAAATTGGTATTTGCTGATTGTTAACTACAGAGAGAGTTGTCCTGACTGGCACCTTCTGCATTCATTTGCAGCCTTTTCAGACCCTGCTCCAGATCGACACTCCACACTGATTGGATGCACATGCTGGAGATGTTCTGTCTCCCTGAATGTTAACGTTTAACTTATCCAGATCTCAGTTTGGTGCTTGTTGAGGAAATGCCAGGCAGAGAAGCAGCATCTTATGACACAGAGTCTGAGTCAAGTCACCACAAAACCCACAAATGAGCTGGCTGTAATGTGGTGGGGTATAGACCTACAACAGGGCCAGAGGACATGTGAACGGCCTGGATAATGGCTCTGCAAACTACATCAGGATGCTGATGATTACTCTCAGCAGTTTGCCAAGTTATTGAGCTGACTCTGGTCAGATCAGTCTGTCTGACAGACAGCTCCCTGTAGCAGCCTGGTCCACTCCCCAAGACCACGGTCACAGGTACACACTGTCTCAGTGTAAAGCCTGAGCCTGAGAACCTGTAGCCTCTTTGCTGACATTGTGCTTTCATTCTGACAGTCTATAAACACAGTAATATACACCATTGAAGGTGTCACAGTGAATCCTCTGGTTGCTTCACGTTTTCTCTTGTTCTTTGTTTTTATTGAAATGCATCCCTTTCCTGAAGTGAATTCTGAGCGTGACAAAGAGACCACACGCTCTGTTAACTGCAGATCCCGCAAGTCTAAACGAGGTCTGTGGAAACTCACTTGTTCAATATCAGTCGTGTGCTGTTTGTTCCTTTACTTTAAGTGTGCAGATTTACTTTGGGTTGATGAAGTGTGACATTGTGTTCCTGTTTCTTTATTTTGTATTTCAGTCCTGTTCCAACTTGAACACAGAGTGACTGTGTGTGAGGCTGTCTGTGAGGGAGTGGGGGAGTGTGTGGGTGGAGGGATTGGGGTAGGTGGGGGTGGGGTGGGGCTGTGGTATTGGTCATAGTGGTGCTGGGGTTCAGTGGAGCATCAGACTCTGATTGTCTGATCATTAGCTGGTTACTCAATGTTCAGCACCATTTGCAACTCCTCAGATACTGAAGCAGTCCGTGTTCACATGCAACAAGATCTGGATCTTCCTCCGTTACATTGATGACTGCATCGGCGCCGCCTCGTGCTCCCACGAGGAGCTTGAACAGTTCATCCACTTTACCAACACCTTCCACCCCAACCTTAAGTTCACCTGGACCATCTCTAATACCTCTCTCTCCTTCCTGGACCTCTCTGTCTCCATCTCTGGTGACTGCCTGGAAACTGATATCCACTTCAAGCCCACCGACTCCCACAGCTACCTGGAATACACCTTCTCCCACCCACCTTCCTGCAAGAATGCCATCCCCTATTCCGAATCCCTTCGCCTCCGCCGCATCTGCTCCCAGGATGAGGCATTCCACACCCAGACATTCCAGATGTCCTCTTAATTCAAGGACCGCAACTCCCCACCTTTGGTGGTTGAAAATGCTCTTGATCGCATTTCTCACATTTCCTGCACTTCTGTGCTTGCATCCCCTCCCCCCAGCAAAAACAAAGACAGAATCCCCCTTGTCCTCAAATATCACTCCATTAACCACCAGATTCAATGTACCATTCTCTGCCATTTCAACCACGTGCAATCCGAACCCACTACCAAGGATGTATTTCCCTCCCCAGCCTTATCTGCATTCCATAGAGACCGCTCTCTCCGCGACTCCCTTGTCGGCTCCACACTCCCCACTAGCCACACCACACCCGGCACATTTCCCTGCAACCACAGGAAGTGCTACACCTGCCCCTACACCTCCCCCTCACCTCCATCCAAGGACCCAAAACAACCTTCCACATCAGACAGATGTTCACTTGCACATCCACTAATGTGGTCTATTGTGTCCGCTGTTCCCGATGTGGCCTCCTCTACATCAGTGAGACCAAGCGGAGGTTTGAAGATTGTTTTGTAGGGCTTCTGCACTCTGTTTGCAACAAACGACAACACCTTCCAGTCACAAACTAGTTCAATGCCCCCTCCCACTCCCTGGGTGACATGTCCATCCTGGGCCTCCTCCAGTGTCACAATGATGCCACCTGGAAACTGGAGGAGCAGCACCTCATATTCCACCTTGGGTGCCTACAGCCCAATGGTCTCAACGTGGACTTTGCCAGTTTCAAAATCTCCCCACCCCTGACCTCATCCCAAGACCAACCCTCCCTCTCATCCCCGCCTCCTTGACCTGTCCATCTTCTCTCCCACCTATCCGTTCTTCCCACCTCACTGACCAATCCCCAACACTTCCAACCTGCACTCACCTATCGTCATCCCAACTACCTTTCCCAGCCCCAACCCTCCTCTCTCTATTAATTTCCCAGCTCCCTTCCCTGCCTCCATCCCCCTCCCCCATTTCTGAAGAAGGGTCCCAACCCGAAACGTCAGCTTTCCTGCTCCTCTGATGCTGCCTGGCCTGCTGTGTTCATCCAGCTCCACACTGTGTTATCTCAAGATCTGGACAATATCCAGGTTTGGGCTGACAAGTGGTGAGTAATGTTCATGTCACACAAATGCCAGGCTATGACCATCTCCAATAATGACAATCTCATTGACATTCTGGATCTCCCTCCGTTACATTGATGACCGTATCGGCGCTGCCCTCATGCTCCCACGAGGAGCTCGAATAGTTCATCCACTTTACCAACAGCTTCCACCCCAACCTTCAGTTCACCTGGATCCCTTGACATTCAATTGCCATCACTGAACCCCCCCCCCCACCCCCGTAATCAACATCCTGGGGGTTATCATTGACCAGAAACTCAACTGGACTTACCACATTAACACAGAAGCTACAAGAGCAGGCAGAAGCAGGAAATACTGCAGCAAGTAACTCGCCTCCTGACTCCCCAAAGCCTGTCCACCATCTACCGGGCACAAGTCAGGAATATGATGGAATAGTCCCCACTTGCCTGGATGGGTACAGCCCCAACAACACTCAAGAAGCTTAACACCATCCAGGACAAAGCAGCCGCTTGATTGGCATCACATACACAAGCATCCACTCCCTCCACCACTGATGCTCAGTAGGAGCAGTGTGTACCATCTACAAGATGCACTGCAGAAATTCACCAAAGATCCTCAGGCAGCACCTTCCAAACCCACAACCACTTCCATCCAGAAGGACAAAGGCAACAGATACACGGGAACACCACCCCCTGCAAGTTCCCCTCTGAGCCACTCACCATCCTGACTTGGAAATATATCGCCGTTCCTTCAGGATCACTGGGACAAAATCCTGGAATTCCCTCCCTAAGGGCATTGTGGGTCTATCCACAGCACATGGACTGCAATGGTTCAAGGAGGCAGCTCAACCCCACCTTCTCAAGGGGCAACTAGGGACAGGGCAATAAATGCTGGGACCAGCCATTGACACCCATATTCCATGAGGGAAGTTTTTAAAAAGCTCCAGGAGCCTGGACTTGACCCCATTTCTCAAAAAAAATCCAGTCACATTGCTTAGACTAACCTTCACTTCCCCAATCCATCTCTGCTTCATATGAGGGATTGAGGGGAGTGTCCCAGTCTTATTTCCCTCACATATAGGCAGTTGCTGGGTTTCTGATGTCTCTCTGAGGAGATGATCAGACCTTCTATGTGCTGGTATGTCTGGGTTACAAAGTAGACAATATTGTGACAGTCTGGATGTACAGGGAGTGTTCTGGAGTCCCCAGGAATTTAAAGTTAATCTCCTGTGGTGAAAATATCAGCTAAATTATATATTTGAACATTTTTCTTTAATATTAATAAAACTATTCACAGATGTTGGGAGTCATCAGCATGAAGCAGTCATGTGATCAAACTCCAGGAATGTGTCTAACCAGAGTTGGTAACCCTGCCTGTGTGTGTGTCAGTGTGAGCGTTTGTATGTGTGTGTGTGTGTGTGTGCGTGTGTGTGTCTGTGTGTCAGTGTGTGTGTGTGTGTGTGTCTGTGTCTGTGTGTGTGTGTGTCTGTCTGTGTGTGTCAGTGTGTGTACGAGTGTGTGTATGTGTGTGTTTGTGAGTGTATGTGTGTGCATGTGTGCATGTGTGAATGAGCCTGTGTGAGTACGTGTGCGCATGTGCACGTGTGTATGTGTGTGAGTGAGTGTGTATATGAGTGTGTGTATGTGTGTGTGTGAGTGAGTGTGTGTGTGTGCGCGCGCATGTGTTTGTGTGTGTGAGTAAGAGTGTATGTGTGTGTATGAGTGTGTGTGTGAGAGTCAATGTCTGTGTGTGAGAGGGTGTGTGAGTGTGCGTGCATGTGTGCGTGTGTGCAGATATTAAAACACACAGTCAGAGAGCCTTCAGTATCTGGGACAGCCTCCCTCGGGTCAATGTGCTGTGTTGAGAATGTAAGGCTAACAGGCAGATTCAATGCATTTACTCCGGGCTTGTTGTAGCTTCAAGCCCCAACTCAGAAGCTGAGCACAAAAACCATCAAAGTGTGCACTCCTCTGTGGTACTGAGAGAGTGCTCAGCTGTCAGAGAAGCCAACGTGAAACCCATGATCCATCTTAACCCCTAGGGTAAACAGAACAGATCCCACAACATTACCTGATGAAGTTCTCCCTTCTGTCCTGGGCTAATGAAACCTATAGACAGTCACATTGCTGTTTGAGGGATCTTGCTGTGCACAATGTGGTGGCTGTGCTTCATAGACAACAGCAGCGACCATGCCTTTCATTAAAAAGAGAGTATCCCATTGGCTGTAAAATGGCCCTGGAGAGATCAGGAGAAGTTTCTTGTTAACATTACTGGAATGACCCAACGGTTGGGCCTGGGGTTTATTAGCCCCTGACACAGGGCAATCTTTCCCCTCCCCCTGCCTCTGATTGGTGGAAAGATTTGGAAGATACCTGTCTCTGGTTTGTGTTTCTCACCATCCCAATGGTTGATATTTGGTTTTTATCAAATTAGCAATTGTTTCTGTTCTCAGTAAAACCACAGCTCAATTCTCAAAATGCTGGCAGTGGGGTTGGTGGAGGAGGGGGGGATGTGGCGGTATTTAACACTGATCACGTCTGTGTATACTTTTGTAAAAGTCGTGTTTCCTGTGTGTTTTACAACAGAGAGGAACAGGAGGAGTAGTCAACAGCAGTCAATCGCCACTCGGAGAATGGTGGCCTTATACGATTATGACCCAAGAGAGAGCTCACCTAATGTCGATGTGGAGGTACCTGTTTTAAATCAGTCTCCTTTCATATAATTGTTTCATGGGATGTGTGTGTCATTGGTATTGGTTCCTCCCGAACTGCCTTTGAACTGAGAGACTCACTGGAAGCATTTCAGAGAACGGTTAAGAATGAACCTATTCTGAGGACGTGTCACTCAATCCAAAACATTCACTCTGATTTCTCGCCACAGATGCTGCCAGACCTGCTGAGCTTTTCCAGTAATTTCTGTTTTTGTTTTAAGAGTTATCCACAGTTTTGTGAGTCTGGAGTCACATGTAGGCCAGACTGGGTAAGGATGGCAGATTTCCTTCCTACCCTAAAGGGGCTTTAGTGAACCAGATGGGTTTTTATTACAGATAACAAGGTGTAGATCTGGATGAACACAGCAGGCCAAGCAGCATCAGAGGAGCAGGAAAGCTGATGTTTCAGGCCTAGACCCTTCTGCAGTTCCTACTATCTCTGAAAGGGTTTTTATTACGGTTAATGATCATTTCCTGCTCATTATTACTGAGACTAGTTTCAGTTGATTAATTAAATTCTAAATGCCAGCAGCAGCTATCGTACCTGGGCCTCCAAAGTTTTAGTCTCTGTCTCTGCATTACTGTGTCCAGTTATGTTACCACTAGCCCATCATCTTCCTCAAACTATTCCAAAGTCCTCTACAAATAAAATTCATGCTTAAGTTACCTTTCTAACCAACCCTACCATTTCAACAACAAAGCAAGTTTGATCGACAGGATGTTCCTTTTGCTTCCCATGATCTTCAGTTCTTTGGTGTCCTTTGTCCAGGTTCTTTCACTTCTTCACAGGGTGATTGGTACATTACAAAGTGTACTTTGCAAACTACAAAGTCTCTTAGTCACTGGTTAAAGGTACAGCTTATACTACCTGGTTGGGAAAAAAGTGTCTTTCTTCAGGCTTCATGTACTTTTACAGCAGAGAGATAGAGACCTGTTTTTTCAGTATTCCAGAGGCTTCTCACCCTTTATTATAAACCCCTGAGCTTTTCTCCTGTCCAGGAGCCAATAAGAAAGCTGTCGCCAGGCTTCCACAACTGGTCACATTTGCAGAAACCAATCAGCTACTTGTTGCCAGACCCCAGTGATGCCATATCTGTCCACGCCCCCACTGCTTGCAAAGCAGCGATGTAACCATAATCTGAGTGCGTCTCAGTTTTCAAAACTGTAGCAATTCTTTTCTCAGTGCTTGGTCTTAAAAAAAAGTCTTTTTCCATATTAGTCCATAATCAGAAAATGTGGAAAAATAGAAACTTGCACTCTTTACTCTGTAAATATTCTCCCTGCTGAGCTAAGTGCAACATTGGGTTTTGAAACTCAGTCAAACATTCATGATGGGCTTGGCTGTCAAAATAAATAATCATAGCTCCAGACAATGTGGCTTATTGAATTTGAAAAGAAATATAATTTTCTAAGTTCAAGCTGCAAACCAATTTTGTTTCCTAAGTAAAATCTGTCTGAATATTTAGACCATGACAAGAGGGT
The DNA here is from genome assembly GCA_024137785.1 of Ginglymostoma cirratum. Classification (NCBI taxonomy): domain Eukaryota; kingdom Metazoa; phylum Chordata; class Chondrichthyes; order Orectolobiformes; family Ginglymostomatidae; genus Ginglymostoma; species Ginglymostoma cirratum. Next base: position 42,289,059 of record JAHRHZ010000098.1, read on the forward strand.
CCACAAAGACTATTTTAAACTGCTTTTTCTACTGGGAAAAGTACTCTAATCAATTTCGACTCTGACACATGCTGGCCAACGTAAAGCTGAACGTGTCTTTACAATACTGATCAATCAATGGATTAAAAACACTATGCGACATCTAAGTTGTCAAAAAAAGTAACATTTTCCTGTTAGATTGTTGCCATTTTCTCAGCTTCCCATCTCCAGGATTCATGACATCCACTTTGGGGTTTCCAGAGGATTCCAAAACATGGATAACCCCCCTGGGGGACACAAAAGTTTCATACCACCACCCCCTCCCCCACCCACCCCAAACCCAGTCCCTGGATGGTCACTGGCAGCCCTGACATTGTAAACAGTAATGCATAGGTTCACAACCCAAAGCTAACCTAAAGCTTTCCCTGTCTATCAGGAAAGGGCCTGGATAGGGCTCCTTTCAAAAGCAACATTCAAATTTTTGGTCCCGTGCCTCAATGTTTCTGAATTGCGGACACATTCCTGAATTTTCTGGGACATTGGAGTCAGCCGAAGGATTTAGTTTTCGTTCTAGTACTCCAGCTGTGGCCTCACCAATCCTCTGAACAGTTGTAGCATAATCTCCTTGCTTTTATTTTCCATCCACCTTGAAACAAAAGCCAGCATTTGCTTTGTCTTCCCAGTTCCTTGCTGTATCTGCACATTAATCGTTTTTGTTGATTCATGTACCAGGAACACCCAGAGTCCTGTGTCACCACATGGTGGGCCAAAGGGCCTGTACTGTGTTGTACTGTTCTATGTTCTATGTTCTACCACATTCTGCAGTCTTTCTCTGTTTTAATGATATGCTAGACTTTGGAATATCCTGAGGTTATGAAAGGCACTGTAAAAATGGAAGCCTTTCTGCTAATGACCCAAACTTTATTACATTGTGTAAGGATCTATATAAATGCAGGTTTATCCACAGGGGTGGAATGCCAGTGTTTGTAGCTGCAAGGTGAGGTCCAATTTGTCACAACTTCCCTTGTCTCTGGATGCAGTTATCAAAGAACAAACACAAAAGAATACAAAAATGTATTTTAACATAAACAGGGCTGAGCCAAATCCTGTTCCTGTTTCTCTTTCAGGCTGAATTAACGTTTTGTGCTGGGGACATCATCAGCGTCTGGGGAGAACTAGATGAAGATGGATTTTATTACGTAGGTTTATCCTAAACAATATTTCACACAAGCTAAAATATGTCATCGTTTTATTGAACTGAGAAAAGAATTACCTTCATGGTGCAGAAAATCTTCTGTTTTTCGTTCAGTGTATGCAGTCGCCTGCTGCATTTCTTCCTGATAACAGGAACATCTTCCAAAAGGTTGTGAATCAATTTGCGACAACAAAATGTATTTGAAATGAGGGATAGAAAACACAGAAAAAATAATTTATGTAATTTTCTCTTCAATTGCCATTGAATCCAGGGAACTGATTGAACAATCTCAGTCATTCTCTTTAATACGTCCCAAAAGCTGTACTCAAATATACATTTCCAAGCTCCCTTCAAATCTCCAGTTTGTTTTATTTTTCCTTTTATGGGATCGGACTACCCTTGCATTTAACTACATAACAGTGACTACACCTCAAAAAGTGAATGATTGGATCAGATGGGCCAATGGGCCAAGGAGGGGCAGATGGAGTTTAATTTAGATAAATGTGAGGTGTTGCATTTTGAAAGGCAAATGAGGGCAGGAATTATACACTTAATAGCAAGGTCCTGGGGAGTGTTGCCCAACAAAGGGACCTAGGATGGCAGGTTCATAGTTCCTTGAAAGTGGAGCAGTAGGTGAACGGGGTGATGAAGAAAGCGTTTGATATACTTGCCTTCATTGATCAGCACATTGAGTATAGGAGTTGGGACATCATGTTGCAGCTGTACAGAACATTGGTGAGGCTACTTTTGGAATACTGCATTCAATTCTGTTCTCCCTGCTATAGGGAAGATGTTGTTAAACTTGAGAAGGTACAGTAAGGGATGTTGCTGGCATTGGAGGGTTTGAGCTACAGAGAGAGGCTGAATAAGCTGGGGCTATTTTCCCTGGAGTGTTGGAGGCTGAGGCGTGACCTTATAGAGGTTTATAAAACCATGAGGGTCATGGATAGAGTGAATAGCCAAGGTCTTTTCCCCAGGGTAGGGGAGACCAAAGCTTGACCGCATAGGTTTAAGGTGAGAGGGGAAAGATTTAAAAGGGACATAAGGGGTAACTTTTTCTCGCAGAGGGTGGTGCGTGTATGGAACAAGCTGCCAGAGGAAATTGTGGAGCCTGGTACAATTACAACATTTAAAAGGCATCTGGATGTGTATATGAATAGGAAGGGTTTAGAGGGACATGGGCCAAATGCTGGCAAATGGGACTAGGTCAGATTGGGATGCCTGGTTGCTACAGATGAGTTGGAGTGAAGGGTCTGTTTCTGTCCTGTACGACTCGCTTGGAGCTGTATGAATCACTTGGAACGCCCTCACGGCCTTTTCTAAACAATTGCTCTTTTCTGGGTTCGCTGTGTCACCTCAGTGTGAGGCAGCTGGAGTCATTCTCCCCATCCAGGGTCATCTGTGTGTAAGGGCCAGAGGTGATGGCTGCACATCTCTGGACTGTGGGAGGTACCCGGAGGAAACCCACACAGACATGGGGAGAATGTGCAAACTCCACACAGACAGTCACCCGAGGGAAGGATCAAACCCAGGCCCCTGGTGCTGTGAGGCAGCAATGCTAACCACTGAGCCACCGTGCTGTCTTGGGGTGTTGCCAGGTTTGTAGGCTAGAGAACCTAATGATGGGTGGACCATATCAAACATCACATCCTCTTGACTATCCGTGGAGGGCAGTGTGCTGATGGTACTCGACCAGCCAGCACTCTCAAAACTCAGAACATCATTTCCAACACTAAATACGATAGTGCTATTGGGCAACATTTATTAAATAATCCTGACTATGCTAAAAGTTGCCCCAGAAACCAATTTCAGATAATCAGCCAGGCTCATATTGTGGTTCAAATGCATGTGCTTGAAGCGAGTTATATTCACACAGAGGAATATTGTTTCACTCAGGAATATTGTTGGACTCAGCCAATCCCTGCTGGATCCCCATGACAATGCCCTGCCCAATCAGTGTTGACCTGCCTAGTTTGAATTTAACCAGTTAAATAAGACACTTGACAGCTCCATGCCAACCATAGTCCAACCAGCCAGTGTTCTCTCCTTATTTGTTTTAATTTATTTATCGTGTTGGAGTTGTTGGTTGGTTCGCCGAGCTGATTGGTTTTCATGCAAACATTTAGTCTCCCTTCTCAGTGACACCGTCAGTGCTGTGTAGCCTCTACTGAAGCGCTGTTGTTCTGCCCTGCTCTGAATTTCTATGGTCTGGTCTGTCATGGTGGACTGTCTTGTTTCTGGTTTTGTACCGTAGTGCTATGTAGATGGGGTCTATTTCAACTTGTTTGTTAATTGCATCGATGTTTGAAAACTAGGCTGCCAGGAATTCTCATGCTTGTCTATGTCTCGCTTGTCCCAGCACTGTAACATTGTCCCAGTTAAATTGATGTAAGTGTACATACCACTACGGTACAAAACCAGAAACAAGACAGTCCACCATGACAGACCAGACCATAGAAATTCAGAGCGGGACAGAACAACAGCGCTTCAATGGAGGCTACACGGCACTGACTATGTCACTGAGAAGGGAGATGAAACATTGGTATGAAAACCAGGCAATTCGGCGAACCAACCAACACCACCAACCACAACCTGAGCTACAGATCTTCGTTAAAACATTATTCATCTTGTATAAGTTGTTGCTCCTTTGATAAAGTTGGTTTTCTCGCATCTCAATCCTGATAATTGCAAGGCAAAAAGCCTCAACTGCACATTTCTTTTTAGCAATGTTTCAGTTCTCTGGTGCCAAACAATTAATCATAGACACCAACACCTTGTGAATCGATCAGAGCCATGGAATTCTTATAAATTCACAGCCTGGAGTCTGTGCAAGGTGCATTTTCAGGAACCATTTGTTGAGTTCAACTTCTCCCTGAAGATAACTTTGATCTGGTTTTCTTGATATAATCTGTGTTTCTTGTTGAAGAAGCTTTGGCCTGATCCATTTTGCACTCATTTTACTCATTTATACTCCACACCTATCGATACTCTGCCCACCTCAGGTTTTTAAATGTTTAATTGACAATGCCCATCACATCCCTCCCCCCATATCTTCTCCCCAGCCCACCATCAAACCCACTACCCCAACACCCGCCTCCCCCGCACCATAATGTAGAAAAGTCAATGTCATTCTTCACAACAGCTTCCTGCTATGTTACCTGGAAACTGACTCTTGGATTACACACAGCCACAAGGAAAAGGGAGCTGAATGATTTTTCCACTGAATTGTTGGAATGTGGAAGGCACCAGCTGAAAGGATGGTGCAAGACAATCCAACAGGGGCTTCCGGGGGGGGGATTTGGATACATTTGCTTGGGTCTGGGGGAAGAGTAGTGTAGTGGGTGGGATGAGGTGGTGGGGGGGAACTAATTATTCAGAGTGCTAGCACAGGCACAATGGGCTGAATTGACTCTCTGTCCACTGTGCGGTCCTTTGTACTAATATTGTGTCATTCGCTTACAGGGGGAGATCAATGGCCAGAGAGGTCTTGTTCCTTCAAACTTCCTGGAAGAAGTGCCCAATGATGTTGAGGTCTATCTCTCTGAGGCTCCCTCCAGATACCCTCAAGACCCACCAGCCCGCCTGAAAGGGAAAAGGGCAAGTATTTTACTCTCAACTGGATTTAAGTAAATTATCAAGTCATCCCGGTTTTGCTTCATTTCATGGATATTTTGTTGGATTTATGTTTCTGTTGCCTTTTCAACATTCTTTTTGACATAAACATTAACCATCGTCCTCCAGGATTAACATGTTAGTCAATTATGATTTTATTGCCTCACACCACAGTCACCGTATGGTTTGTAAATCACCAAATAAGCTCGTGGTGGAGTTCCAAAGCGTTCTGAGGCAGCAAGTGCCAAAGGTCATCTCAAACTTCTGTGTAAAAAGCCCCTTATCTTCACCTGGTGAAGCCTCTGTGCCCCTGTGGATCTGTTTACCACAGCCACTAGCTTGAGATTGGCTCCCACATTGTTCAGAGTTTGCAGGCCCATTAAACAGGAGAAATATTCTTCTTCTTCCCAGCACAGCCCTGCCCAAGGGCAGCTGATCCAATATGGCCACCCTTTATCAGGGAGACAACCTGGATGTGAAAATGCCAGCTGCTATTTTTACAACAATATCATTTTCTTTAGCCACCATACTGTAGTTGCCCTGAAACTTCTTTCCTTTTAAGTTCTAATCATGTGTTTCTATAGTTAGCCTACAGCTGACTAGTTCCAGCATTGGCTCAAAATAAAATGAAGTTATCAAGTCCTAGTAGATAAGAGACAACAAGGTGCAGAGCTGGATGAACACAGCAGGCCAAACAGCATCAGAGGAGCAGGAAGGCTGACGTTTCAGGTCTGGACCCTTCTTAGGGTCTAGGCCCGAAACGTCAGCCTTCCTGCTCCTCTGATGCTGCTTGGCCTGCTGTGTTCATCCAGCTCTGCACCTTGTTATCACAGTAGGTAAGACCTTGCTTTCTGCACCTCAGCTGATGTTTCAGTGATGCCTTCTATCAGTTTTACTCAGTTACTCCCTCCTTGCGAGTCAGATTCAACACTGCCTCTCATTTGGAACTCTGCTTTCTGTGGTGTGAATGATGCTGGTTCCTTAAAGTCATTCAGGATGTTTAGAAACAGCGACATAAGGACATGTGCAACAATGGATCTGGGGCTGGGGTACAGAGAAGGACATTAACACAGTGCAGCACCACCATAAATAGCAATGTCAATGCATTCATGGCTTTGTCTTGATCCAGAATGTGCAGACCACATTTCTTCAGCATCCAGTTAACTCAATATTTTCATCAGGTATAATGAGGCACCATATGCTATTTATTCTGATGTTGCTAAATGTTGGTGGTTTCAATTTTATTGCAGTGACAAGTGTTCATTTTAAATCTTATTTTAGCCTTTTGTAAAATTCTCACCCAGCTGTGGATGGGAAAGACGGATAGTCAGAACCTTTGTTCGGTGAAGTCACTGTGGCATTTGCTTTCTGTACTATTGCTGGTGAATGCATTCCCTCCCTGGCAATTCTGTCATTTTAATTTCACAGTGCCTGTATTCCAAACTTTTCAATTAAACAACTGACAAATATTTCACTTTCAGACATTTAGGTCATTGACTGTGTGATTCCCTTCAGGAACGGAGCGGGGGGCGGGGGGGTGGGGGTGGGTGATATTTTCTGCAACTTGTTGGTACAAATGCAGTCAGGTGCAAACACCATCAAAGTTCAGCCATCACTCAGTAACAGAATTTCTCACCACCCTGAGATTAACGTACAGACAGTAAATCATTTCCAGACAGAAATGAGAGTGTCTGAGGGTTGTGTGTGCAAAATTAATTGTTCAGAAATTGGGAATGCGTGTGATAATGGACAGGAGACAATTACTTGTTTTGCTCCGTCTGTCTGATGCATTGCAGCTGGAGTAGATGGGCTTCTCTCTATTGGTTAAAAAGTCAGTGAGCCTCCACTTTATCTCTGTTCTAGGATGGCCTACTGTATTAAATGGCAGTCAGGCCCATGCCAGGCTGCTGGTTGTTCTCAGGCTGAGGCAGCATCTCCAACCCACCCCACCCCAACAACCCCCAAGTCAGTGGAATTCTAACACTCTGAGGGTATGAGCATTCAGGGCCATGGCCGCTCTCACCACTTGGCAATACCACTGGGGAAGACACCAGGAGCACCGCAGCACCCAGGTCAGTGGGGGTAGGGGGCACACATGAGGGGGAAGGGGTTAGCAGCAAAGGTAAGCCATTGCCTTCCTAGTGGGATATCCTTTGGGATAGCAGCTTCCTTTCCCAGGCCCTCTGACCCTTGCCACCCTCCAGATGGCAAACACAGCAGGATGTGCTGGTCAACCTCCTTCCACTTGGATCCTGACCAATGGTAACAGCTGTTTAATGGGCATCATTTCAGGAAGACCATCCCTGAGCTTCCCAGCTCAGATTTCACTGGGCTGGAGTTGGGAATATGGTGGGATTCCTATCCTCTCACATGGTTAAACATTTCTCTCCCCTACCCTCCACTCTTGCCCACCTCCAAGCTGCCCTGGTGGAGATCATCAAATTCCATGCTGTATTTGCAACACCAAACATGACCTATGCACCCTCCGCTCTCTTGAGAGGCACAAGATGAGAAACTCACTCAGACAATATCAGGAGAATAATATTCCAGAAAGTTCCTCTTCATTCTGAAAGCTGGTTGTCATGGTGATAGACACCATCAATCCTAGCCAGCCTGCTTTCTGTCTGTACCCCACAGCTACCTCCCAGTCACTTCTTGCCATGGCATGAACTTCATACAGAAATTAAACCAGTTAACGATTCTACCTTTAACCTGGATCCTGTCATGTTAATTGAAGAGAAGAGTGAACAATTCTAATGGACCACAATACAATTTCCTTCATCCTGCCCCTCTGGCCTCACTCTCAGTTGTTAGTGCCCCAAAGTCTGGAATTTGGTCAGGAACTCTATGCAGGCTTTGGCTTTATTTTCCTCCTGTCAGGCATTGCCTGGAATTTGCCTCTTTTACTAAACTCTTCACTCACCTCCTTATTCTCCCAATGTGCCTCAGCATCAAGCCTCCTTATTCTCCCAATGTGCCTCAGCAACAAACCTCCTTATCCTCCCAAAGTGCCTCAGCAACAAACCTCCTTATCCTCCCAATGTGCCTCAGTGTCAAATTTTGTTCAATGCTTCTATGGTGCGGTTGGTTGATTTTATTGTGCCTGAGTACCCTGTTGTAACGAAACGCATGCTGCTCTGTTGTCGTCTTGGGAGTTTATCCCAACGGTTCGCTTCAGTCTCAATGCTCTCTTTGAGCAGAATCCTTGGTGTGCGTGCACTCAATGTTTTCTGTGTTTTTATGTCTGCATATGTACATTTACTATCACCAGTAGTACCTAACAATTGTTTGACCATGGATGCGATTTCCAAGTCTGGAAAGTGTAGATTACTCGATTATAGATTAAGTATAGATAATTAACAAAGTATGGAACAGATCAATATGTGTCCTGAGTGTTTCGTTGCCATAGACACAGATTAACAATAGCAAATCACATGCTCTATTTAAATAAAATCCTCAAGTTATCCAGTACCTGACACTGTTGCGTCCAAAATCATCACAAATAAATCCAAAGTATTGTTTTCCTAGGAATAACTGATTTCCCTTAACAGAAGCCTATACCCATACCATCATCAGAATCCAGTCAGTGCAAGTCACAGACCAGCACAGTACAGTGTGAGGAAGATGTAGCTCTGTGGGAAGGATAGCCCTGAATGGGGGAAAGGGGGTAGAGAGGATTCGAGGACATAGACATCTAATTTTTGAAAGTAGCAGCAGAGGCCATTATAAAAAGCAGCAAAGCACACACTGGCCATTTTGAGATGGTCAGAATTGAAATGCAAGGAGGTTGTTAAACTTGTATTGAACTGTGATTAGATCATAACTACAGGCAATCCCAGAGTCTCGGTTAAGATGGTGTAAAGGAAGATTTGTTGGATGATTCCTGAATGGAGTGGTGCAGTCGCTGGGTTAGTAATACAGAGCTCTATCCTCCAGGGAGAGAGGTTCAAATCTAACCACAAACCAGCAACTTCTGTTTTTGAAAAGCTCAGCAGGTCTGGCAGAATCTGAAGAAAAATCAGAGTTAACGTTTCAGGGCCAGTGACCGTTCCTGAGGAAGGGGCCCAAAACATTAACTCTGATTTTTCTTCAAAGATACTGCCTGACCTGCTGAGCTTTTCCTGCAATTTCTGTTTTTGTTCCTGATTTACAGCATCCGCAGTTCTTTTGGTCTTTATCAAATCTAGCCACAGCAGCTGGTGGAGCTTAAATTCAATTGATAAATTTAAAAAAACTAGCCTGTGGTATCTATGGTAACCAGCATGAATTGCTGTAAAAACCCAATCTTTTCACTAATGCCTTAGAATGCAGGAAATCTGTTGTCCTTAGCCAGTGTGGCCTATATGTAACTCCAGACCCACACCACTGTGACTGACTCCTAACTGCCTCCTGAAATGGCTGAGTGAGCCACTCAGTTTAAGGGCAGGTAAAGACAGGTGACATGTGCTGACCAGCCAGTGATGCCCACTCCACACAAAATAAAGATTAATAACTATCAGGAAAGATTACAGACTGAGTCTTTCTTCCTCTCAAAAACATACAATACTTGAGTTAAAGTGTTTTTATAGAGCAAAGACTAGGACCCATTATGTCCACACTGGCCATCTATCTATTGTAAACCCAGTTTTTCACACTTGGCCCATAGTCTCATACACCCATAGTACTCACCTAAATACTACTCAGATAAGACAAGATCTTGTTGATTACAAAAGCAAATGCTAGCAATGTAGAAAATGTGTTTTACTGGTCAAGGGAGAGATCAGAACTAAGAGCCATAAATCCAAATCAGGAGAATCCTTTTTACCCAGAAAGCAATTCGATTTCATTAGCATAAGGAGCGGTTAAAGTCATAGAATCAATCAGTACAGAAGAGGCCCTTCAGCCCTTTGAGGCTGTACTGCCAAAAATATACTAACCCCTACACTGGTCCCACTTTGCAGCACTGCGCCCTTGATTTTTACAACATTTAAAGTACTTGGATGAGCACTCAAAGTTGTGAGATTTCCTGCTTCAACTCTCCTCCCAGGCAGTGCATTCCAGACCCCGCCATCCTCTGGTTAAAAAAAAAACTTTAAAATTATGCCCCCTTGTTACCGACAATGTGAACGGGGTTTTAAAGGAGATGCCAGTTAAGCACATGGGGCAGAAAGGAATGAAAGGATCTGGTGATGGGGATAGGTAAAGAATAGTGAAGCATAAATTGAGTCCACTCCAGTCAGGAAAAGTGGCCAATTTCTGCTGGATACATTTCAAAAATGTGGTTCCAGGGATGAGGAGCTTCAGTTACGCAGATAGATTGGAAAGGTGAATATTGAGGGGAGAACTGACAGGGAGTTTGAGTCACTGGGGAGAAAGTGTCAGTATCAGTTGAAAGATTGATAACTAAAGGGGACAGATTGGCATGAGAAAAACCCTCTTGCATGCAGCGATTGGTTGGGATTTGGGATACACAGTCTGAGGGGGTGATGAACACAGCTTCAGTGAAGTCCTTCATTTCTGACAATGATTCAGTTCAGTTAAGGAAATGTGACAGGGAGTGGGGTCTGGGGTTTGGGGAAGTGAATTACACCTTCATGAATGCAACCCGAACTCAGTGTGAAACAGAAACTGTCCTTTTTTAAAGAGGATGAAAAGCATTACATTTCAAAAATGCAATTTTTTTAAAAAAAATTTAAAAAAGGAATTTAAGAAGCCAGCAAATATACAAATTTTGAACAATTACAATTGGAAATAAAAACTCCAGTTCTACACCTGACTGGACCCAACATCCAGGTTAGAACGTAGCTATAACTGAAGCTCAGTCTTTATTAAGATATAAATGAAATTTGAGGCCGTTTTGTTTTCAAGTCAGTAACAATGTTGTTTGGGGCTTTGGTTCTTCCATTTCAGTATCATCATTGCAATCTTTTCTGTTTTGTTTCTTTGCTCATCTGCTGGGAACAGAAGAAGAGTGTTCATTTCACTTCTTAATAAACACACTGTAACCTTCACGTAAGTGAACAACTGAAGATACCGATAGCAGGAGCTCCTCTGGGTCTGATGCAACCAAGCTGCAGTTAGAAATGATTGTGAAAGAAAAACACTCTTCCCCAAAAGTGATCGTGAAAATTCTTTGCTAGTCCCACACCAAATCCAGTGTAAATAATTTTTTTGTATTGAACATTTTCATTTGTCAGAAGTCATGAGTTAACTGCGTTGGTCAGCTATTGTTTACTTGGTCTCTTCTTGTTTCAGTTCAAAAGCAAAAATTCAAGACTTTGGGGAAGACTTTTTCTTTCATGGCCTCATGTTTATTTTCTTTGTAGAACTAAGACAAGGAAACTTGTTCAGTTTGAGCTGCTGGATGCATTAGACAAGTCTGCACTATGGTATCTTCAGGTGTGTGATATTTGGTGCTGTAATTAAGTCAGAGTAGTCCTTTGTGCATTTTAAAATCCGTGTGCAGCTTCTGGTTTTCATTTACCCTTTAACGCAATCCCTTTCTACATTTTTCTAATAAACTAATCAAATCGTATGATGCACACTAGGTCCCTGGTGAAAACATTCCAAGGAGGGCTCCGTCTCCAACTGTACATCCCCACCACCATTCTGGAGCTGGTATAGTAGATGGGCCAGACAGCCCAATGTGGGCCAGAGATATGGCTTCAAAAAAGAAAAAGGGACTGTTATCAAAAGGAAAGAAACTGCTGAGGAAGCTTGGTGGAGTGAAGTGATTCTTGTGGATTCGGAATAATCCTGCACTTCCACAGTCTTATTTCCACACGGTGTAATAGCTGCCCTTTACATCCTTGCCTTAGAGATGCACAATGATCTTATTTTTTTTTTATACCCATCACTCAGTAACAGAGAAGGTATACGTTGTATGTGCTGTCTGTATTCGTTAACCTTCTCGCCACCAAAAAGCCATTAGTTCAAAACTGTGAAAAGTCTTGTGTTTGCTTACCTGGGTCAGTGTCCAGTGTTGCCCTCTCTCCTGCCCCTCTGGAAATATGGCTGTACCTTTCCATCGCAGAGTGATCTTTCATTGTCTGAACAACAAAGTGACATCCAACTGAAGAGGAAAGCAATTATCTAGCCCCCTCCCCCCACCCACCCACCAACCTCTCTCTCTGCTACCACATACATGAAAATGCATGCGTTTCCCTCAAAATGTATACTTGATATCAGTTTTTGTGTCCAAAACTGGTTAAAATTGGTATATGTTCTTGATAAAATAATGGCATGCAAAAAAAAAGCCAGTGCAAGACATATTTTAAAGAAACCACATCTTTAATGTGTTCACTGATAGAGTTTTACTCTAAAATGCCTCCTCCCATGAAATTGCAGTTGATGGGTTGTTTTAAGAGCAACACAGTTTTGTATTACAACAAAAAGACAATTGGTTGGCTGATTAATGTGTTTTCACATGCAGGCCAGTACTGATGTTTACACCTTACTAGGTGTGGCTATGGAAGTATGCAAATGACCATTAACCAGCCAATTAAAACAAGTTTCGTACATGCCTTTAATTTAATATAATGACATTTAACTGATGTTTCTCTTTTGTACATTGGATCATTTGTAAATTCTTGGTTTTACTGTTTTTATACATTATTTACAGATTGCCTTCCTTTTTGTAAAATGTCCTTCCAATGAAATGATGCTCCTCCCTCCCCAGGTTGTGACTACAACAATCAGACTACAGTGTAAAGTATTGTAAATTATTGCTGTATTCACATGCTATCCTTACTGAAGAGCTAACCAGTCTTTAATGTTTGTGGTAACAGCTGTGGGTGCGTGCATGTGTAAATTTATTCATGTGTAAAAAGTTTTTATAAATAAATAATTTGATTTTTTGTAGAATAACCTTCTTCTCTATTGTATATGTTATGGCTTGAGCACTTACTGGCAAATGCAGTTCCTAAGTTAGAAACTGATGCCTACAGACACTTCCCTCGAGGTTTTTCTCCCCCCTCAACACTGACTCCAAGTTACAAATAACGCTCGTGATTCACTGATCAAAATTACAGCACAGGAAACCATTCAGCTTCCCCCCACCCCCCATTCTATAGCATAAACGCTGCCCCCACCACACTTTACTTCAGCTCTGGAGAGTCATCTAGACTTGAAACATTAGCTTGCTCTCTCTCCATGGATGCTGCCTGACCTGCTGTGATCTCCAGCATTTTTATTCAGTAGATTCCAGCATCTGCAGTAATTTGCTCCTCCATTCAGCCCTTTGTATCTGCGCTGATGTTTGCTGTCCCATCTGCATTTTATTGTCTTATTCCCAAAGAAGAATAATTTTTCTGTCAATGATTGCAACAGGTCATCTTATAACAGCCAACAATACAATAAAGCAACAGGTCAGAATTTCTCATGAACCAGGTACTGACTTTGCTCAGAATTATAAATACAATGAACAATTAAGAAAGAGCCAAGATTAAAAAACCTGATGGTAGAGTTATTGCGGAGGAAGATGTTAGGCTTGCGATCAGGGTGTGTGTTAGTGTCAGGTATTTGATGTACAGTTAATAAGGTACCTTATTAATGAGGAATGGGTGACAATGGGGAGAAGGACAATTTTCCCTTAGTGAACAGTCATGGTGAAAGACCAACTGCTTGATTCATCAAACATCACACCAGGATCAAAACTAGCAACAGGGAAAATCCAGGTCAAAGAGGAATAGTAGCTGGATACTGCCAACTTGGATTTCCATGACTGACTGAGGGAGCTACAGAACATCTCACGTTGGAAGCTTAATCCCAATTGCCCTGACAACCATTCACACGTTGATCAATGGAGAGTTACAAATCAAGATTAAAGTATTTGTAAATGTTATTTCTGCCACCTTTAGAAAGATTTCAGAGTTTACAAACATGTAGAAACGACAGTGAAAACGCACAGTCCGCTTCAGCTATGCAACACAATTAATCCCTCATCTGCTTTCCATAATAAATTATTTCCAACTGTGACACTTTATAAATCAAAAATTAAAACATTTTAAGAATGTCAACATTTTTGTGTCCTTTTTAATCAGTTGTACTAATCCTGACATTCTTTCACTTTAGGTGGATGGGACTGTCTAATAGACAGAAGTCAACTAGAACATAGTCCACAGGACAGCAACACTGAAATGTCTTCTGATCTGCTGTGCCTCTGCAAAACATGAAGGAACCGCCTTTTCTTTTGCTTTTTATTAAATTAAAAATCGGGTCTGCATCGAGGATTTCTTCATCCCCTCTGGAAGGTGCTATTTTTTTTAAAAAGGCAGTTTTTAAAAATATATATTTTTGTTACAAATTTCTCCAGCAACCTTCAAGCCCAATTGTTTTCAACTCAACTGGAGCAATGGATCATCACAATCTATGATTCGAAGGCCAATCAGCAACAGGGGCTAGACCCTGCTCATCTCGTCCACACTGAAGATGCTGCAAACCTGCTGCCTGGAGCATTTAAATGTGGGTAACAGCTGTGCAATTGTATTCTTTGACTAATGCCATAAAAAGAGGACTTTTGGAAATAGCAAGAGAGATTTAACAGTCGGACAAATTATGAAGTAGCTGAGTGAAGGGATAACCCCTGGTTTAAATAATTGCTCTTCCCTGACCCTGCATCATTCTTTCAAGCAAGGATAAAAATAGCCAGCGCACAGCAACAAATACACTCTCACCTGCTCAGACGAGTGATGGAACTTTATATTATCTGTATCTTCAAACAATGGAATGAAAAATTTTAAAAATCTGACTTTGGCACCACAATGATTTTGCTCACAGCATGAAGCTACTCTGCACAAGTTTAAGGAGACCTTTGGTTAAGGCAGGTGCTATTATCCCCATTTTAAAAGCTTGGTATCACTTGTAGATTAAAATGCTCTTTGTAGACAAAACTTAAAAGAACAGCACAGCACCTCACCTCACCTCACCTCCCCCGCCCCCAACGATCCCTGAACTAAATGAGGACCAGATTTGCCAGGTTATGGAGAGTGTGGAGTGGGGAGGTGCTTTAAAGGGTCTTTCAAAGGGTTTTCACAACCATAATGGACTGAATGGCCTCTTCATAACAGCATTGACACCAATAATCCTCTCAGCAAAAACACATAGGGCATTCTGCATACAAAAAGATTAGTGCGCACTAGAGACAAGATTTACCAGGATGCTGCCATGAGGAAAGATTGCTAGACTGGGGTTGTTCTGGTAGGAACAGTGGAGGTTGGGAGGGGCTCTAATAGAGGAGTACAAGATTGAGAGGCACGGATAGGAAGGCGCATTTCTATTAGTAGAGAGGTCAATAATCAGGTGACACAGATTTAAGGTCCCAGGGAGAAGGCTCAGGGGAGAGTTGAAAGAATTGCTTTCACCGAAAGGGTAGAGAGAGTCTAGAACTCACTGCCTGAAAGGATGGTTGAGTCAGAAATTCTTGTAACGTTTAACCAATATTTAGATCGAGGGCCGAAGGGCCTGTACTGCACTGTAACGTTAGAGATATTCACTTGAATTTCCATAGCCCTCAGGATGTGTGGGGTCAGGTCCTTGTTGATACAAGCAGTCATAATGGGCTGAATTGCCTCCTCTGTGCTGTAAACATCCAACACACCCAATTCTGATCCAAACCCAACCTAGCTTTTTCACAACTTACCTTACACTCAGGCACATTAAGTCTCAAGAGTTTCCTTGAGTGATTCCATTAGACATCAATAAGTTTCTAAAAACTGCAGTGTACGCTAAATCATTTTAAACGTTAAAGAGAGGAGGATAAGCAGAACACAAGACTGCAACACAAAGCAGAAACTCTGAACCTGGACAGCATTTCTAAATACTGCAATGGTATTTGAAGTCCGCCCACAAACGATAGCAAACATGCTCATACCCTTTTAGCAATTTTATAAAAGGTAAAACAAAACCCAGTTTTTGCTGTAAATGTTATAAATTAGGAAAATGAGTCTCAATACCACAAAACTAACTTTGCAATTTGCTTTTGGAATAAATATTCCAAGATCATAAGAAATATTATTGAAAGTTTACTGTCAGTTCCTGGATTGAAAGGTGTCATTAAGTATTGTGAGAGGGAGAGGGAGAGGGAAAAACAAAAGAACTGCAGGGTACTGTAAATCAGGAACAAAAACAGAAGTTGCTGGAAAAGCTCAGCAGGTCCGGCAGCATCTGTGAAGAAAAAACAAATCAAAGTCTGAGGAAGGGTCACCAGACCAGAAACATTAACTCTGACTTTTTTTCTTCACAGATGCTGCCAGACCTGCTGAGCTTTTCCAGCAACTTCTGTTTTTGTAGTAGAGAGAACGTGCTTTCTGCACTGAGCCCATTCTCCAAAGTGCCATACCAGAAAGTTCCAGTTGTCAAGGACGCGAATTTAACTTTGCATCAGGACAGGCTGTTTGTAGCAGGACTGCCCCTGAGCTGGTCACTACTGAACATCAGGACTATCCAAAAGCAACTATCCAGAGACCAGATCGATTAGCTTTTGTTAGTAACAAAACCCCTGCAATAGGATGAGGGTTAGGCAGCTATGGTCTGACAACATCAGGAGTCACTAGGCTAGAGGTGAACTCTGAACAGGTGCCCCCATTCACAGAATGTTCCTCTCTTTTGCATTCGAGAGAGGGAGAGAGAGAGACTCTTGTTTTATCATGATGAACAGTCGGCTGTGGCATGGAGAAATACATCCAGTCAGAAAAAGAATCTTTCACAAACCAGAGAAGATTGCAACAAATTCCATCTGCCAACTTGAAGGTCACTGACGGTGAATGGTGACAAGACGGTATCTCCCAGAAACAATAATTAAAATTTGCATTTATTTTTAGACGTATTATAGAATCCCTACTGTGTGGAAGCAAGCTATTTGGCCCATTGAGTCCATATCCTCTGAAGAGCATCCCATTCCCCTACCCTATCCCTGTAACCCCGCATTACCCATAGCTAACCCACATATCCCAGAATGCTATGGGCAATTTAGCACTGCCAATCTACTTAACCTGCACAGCTTTGGATTGTGGGAGGAAACCCATGTGGACATAAGACAGAACGTGCAAACGCCATATTGTCACCCCAGAGTCGAACCCAACCCGAGTCCCTGACACCGAGGCAGCAGTGCTAACCACTGTGCCACTCTGGCAGCTTTCAAAATAGCTCAGTGCACTTTACACTCAAATTCTGTCAAATATATCTTCACTTATGAAAGGTGAAGAGAGCAGCCAACAGACACCCAATAACTTCCTCAAGTAGCAAGGTAAATGTTCAGCTGATTATTCAGAATGAGATTGGTTGAAGGTTACAAGGACCCAGCTCATTGGAAGAACTCCCCTATACCCCAAGTAATGCAATGGACCCAGAACAGCAAGATTCCACCTTGAAAGACAACACCCACACTGACCCTGCAGTGCTACATGGAGATTAACCTGGACTCCACTAACTCACAGGCAGAGGTGCTGCCACTGAGGTCATGAGAATGACAGCTCCCATGTTGCAACTAGGGATTTGTTGGAAACTACCACCTTAAACAGCACAAATATACACGATCAATCTTCAAACCACTTCACATCAAGAACTGCTCCAACATCCTCGACAATACAATGCTCTAGAAGCTGGACATTCTGAAGAACGCTTGTCTGGCCTGTCCTATGGATTTGGGATTAACTGACAGTTAATCTTTCACATATGTGAGGTTACTGAAAGTAATTAACTTTACCAGTTATATTAGAGGCATCTCCAATCTAGATTGTGGGAGAAATCGTCAGAGTAGTTACAAAACTCTCACTTTGGACTGGATACTACATTCAATTGGTTCAGAACATTAAAACTTATCCAAGTATCACTTAGAAATTCGGTAGATACCTCTGACATTCAACCGCATCCAGTGCTGTTAGACCGTCTAAGCATCTTTCATAGGAATCAATTAATCTTCCCAATCAATGGCATCTCAACAGCAGAAACTGAAGAGGAGTCTTCTGCAAGAGGATTGGTTTATGAACCGACACGGAATCCAATTCAGTTGGATTGGAATCACAGACTGGCAGGTAAAACAGTAAATGAGTAATGGGAGGTTTTCAATAATTTGGGTAAAGTTTAAACAAAGTCCACAGGTTGTATAATGAAGAGCATACAAAGCTTAAGAGTTTAAAAATAAACAGAAAACAAGAATAAATATCAGATTCACAGAAAAAAAAATGAAAATTTTTTTTAAAAAAGGTATAAAAGAGATTTACTGCTTTCAAGTCAGAAGTACGATCAATAAGGGTCCAAAAAGGAGATAATTCTGTGACAGTAAATCAATGCACGCTGCATATGTCTTCACAGAAATGCTGCAGAATATAGGAGCAGCAGCAGGGAAGTTGGATAAAAATTACTGCAGCTGTTCACAGTAAAGTCTTGTTTTGACTGGGCTACATCCTTGGTTACGGAGGAAAGCAGGAACAGGAATTGCAAGGGCCATGGTCGCAGTCATTGAGTTTCCCTCGGCCAAGGCAAAGTGCCAGAGGACTTAAGGATTACCAACACTGAACCCTGCTCGAAAACTGGGGGAAGGGTAAACTCAGAAAGTACACATCAGCTTAATTTCATTGGGTGGGGAGACTTTTATTTTTAAAAGGAGTCAACAATCCAGGTCAACTTGTGGAACATCATGGGTTAAAATAAGTCACCACATTTGCGGGAGGCAACAGTGCCTGAGGAACCTAATTAAAATCTTCAATAAAATATGGAGGGGGCAAAGGCACTTTGTAAATTATCACAATAAACCTGTCAACATAAACTGAAGCTCCATGGAAACAAGACCATCTCAGGGACTGAAACTGCAATGAAGAATAGTTGCTTTACAAACCGGTGAGATACATATATAGCAGCAATCTCTTATCCCAGAATGTGGTGCTCTTTAGGCGTTAATTTATAATCTAATCTTGAATATTCAAGTCATCATTTCAAAGTTTGAGGACATCACAAAATTAATGTGTTAAACAGTGAAAACAATGGTGGTGAGACTTCAGGAAAAAATAAACAAACTGAAGATTGGGCAGACATGTAGCAGATTCAATTGAGTCATCATTTATTTTGGAACACAAACTAAATAGCGCAGCAGATATAGCAGTGTGTGTCACATGCACACATCTTTAAGTGCCAGAACAAATCCAGGTGGTGAAATATCCACAGGCAGTGTGTTGTTACAAGTTACATAAATCTAAAGTCATTGTCTTTTGTTCTTTTATCAATGTACATTATTTTTAGAAAGAGTGATCAACTTGAATGCACTAGAGTGCTAGAAACAAATTCACTCACTTTCCAAAGGGAATAAATAAGGTCAGGGCTAGTTGAAGGGGGAACAGTGTAGGGCTATGGGGAAAACAGCAGCATTGGGAATATTAGGTAGCATTATCAAGGAATGACACAGGCAGAATGAACAAAATGGCCACCTGTTGTGTTGTACCATTTGGTTATATATTCTGTAAGCAAGAATAGTTAGTTAGTGTACTTTCTGTGCACATCATGTTTTATCTTTCTAACAGCAGACAGAACAATCACAATGAGAAAACTAATAGATCAGATTAAATCTGCAGTCTTGTCACATCCAGACAGAGTGAACAGTTCAACTGATGAGAGAAGGCAGTTCTTGGAACATCCTCATCTTTAATGATGGTGCAGCCCAGCACATCAGTACAAAAAGACAAAGCAGAAACATTTACGTCCTCCAGCAGCCAACCTGTCAAAAGGATGAGTCATCTCTGCACAGAATATGACTTGCTAGACCTCAATTACCTGACTTTAGAATCACAAATTGAACTAAACAGGGTAGGCTGCGGGCTTTGACAACATCCCAGCTGTAGTGCCTGGGTAACTAGTTGCTCCTCTAGCCAAGATGGTTCAGTACAGCTACATAACTATATCCACTTGCAAAATTCAAATCATTTGTGCAACTCCCTCCTGATAGCTCACTATTAGAGAAAATACTTTTAGATGCTTGGGCCCTAAACCATTCCAATTCTCAGTCTTCCGTTAAGAAAGCAACCATTTCAGCCCCAGGAGATCCTCGGGGCAGTGTCTCAAGTCCAACCAACTTCGGGGGGTGGGGGGGAAAAAAAAAAGGGCGGTGGTGGGTGGTAATGCTGCTTCAGCAACTACCTTCCCTTCATTCCAAAAGGTCAGAATTGAGGACATTCATTGGTGACTACATGTTTACTTTCAGTCCTTAGATAACAAGCAAGTACGTATCAACAATCAGCAAAATGGGATTCACATTGATAAATTCTGAGTGACAGCCTTAATAAACAAGCAAAAGGTCATCTTATAAAAAGCCTAACTTCATCCCTTTGATATTCATACACCAAACCCCCGTTAAAATTCAGGGGCTGGGGGGCTATTGGGAGAAAAGAGAGAGGGAAAAAAAGAGAGAAATCTTCTATTGGTCAGATTGTTAGCTGAAATTATGTAAATGCCACGGTTACTGAAGCAGGAAAGAGGCTTGGTGGTGTTTCATGTTACCTTCCCAAACACACTCCACCCATCTACAAGGCTCAAGTCAGGAGTGTAATGGAATACTCTTCACTTGACTGGCTGATACATTCCTCTTCATTCAAAGAAAGCGGACATGATCCAGCCTGAAGCAGTCCACTGTCACTCATCCACTGACAAAGATTCTATAGTCACACTGACACCACACAGCATACTGTGAAACATTCACTGCTCAAACACTACCACTGGAGACAAGGGCAGCAGGTACACTGGGAAACCATGAGCAAGGTGCACACTCATCCTCACACAAACATTTCGCCATTCCTTCATCACTGTTTGGATTACAACTATTCAAAATGGATCTTAGGAGCTTAGAGTAAGTTTCGATATGCAGCAAATACCACTTTTCCATCCTGAAGATGAATTTAAAGAAACATGCAAGATTCTTTATTTCTGCTTGAGCTCCTCAGATTAACTTATTTCTACTGTGAAAATCTAATTTAAACAAATGCTATAATCACACCATTCCACTGGATCTGAATTGATTTCAATCAATTTCCTACTTCCCCTGTCCCAACTTACTTAGAGCCTCGCTGCCTCCAGTTCCTTAAGGTTAATACATCAGTAATTCACTTATTTCCTAACGTTGCAGATCCAGAGACAGAGATGGAGAGAGAGAGAGAGACAGAGACGGAGAGAGAGAGAGACAGAGACAGAGAGAGAGAGAGAGAGAGAGAGACAGAGAGAGAGAGAGAGACAGAGAGAGAGAGAGAGAGAGAGACTGAGAGAGAGAGAGAGAGACTGCGAGAGAGCAAGAGAGCAAGAGAATACCTTCCAAACCAATGAGTATGAAGCATTTGTCAATCACTATGATACGAAAAATTGCCAACTGTTTGCAGTCTGTGAGAATACAAAGCGAGTTCATTAACATCTTAACTACCTACGATTTCAAACCCATTTCTTTTACAGGAATATAAAAGGCTTTAAAACTCAATGTTTAAAGCAAATGGAAAAGTAAAAAAAGTATATTGCCATCAGTATCTATAAGCTAAAAATTGATATTTCATACAGTCTGTTTAAATAAATGACTTTCCAAAATGTTACACGAATGTTTGGTACAGAAGAAATGTCCCTAGTCAATAAACAGATATTTCAGGCTCCCATTTTCCGTAATTTAAATGTTGTGCAGTGTCACTACAAATAAAGCTTAAATGCGAAAGCAAGAATTCAGTTCTTTGTTGTTTTGTACTGAGCTATTGGCGTAAATACATAAGCAGTTGTGTTTAACAAATACTCCAAGAAATGAAACCAGACACACCACCTGGCAGAGACCGAAGCGCTGCAAATGACGTAGGAAACAGCCCTGTCGACCCTGCAAAGTCCTCCTTACTAACATCTGGGGGCTAGTGCCAAATTTGGGAAAACTGACCGCCAGGCTAGTCAAGCAACAGCCTGACATAAGATTCCATGAGTATGACTCTGTCCCTGACACCACCATCACCACCCCTGAATATGTCTTGTCGCACCGGAGGGACAGACCCAGCAGAGGGGAGCGGTACAGTGGGATATATTCAGGAGGGAGTTGCTCTAGGAGTCCTCAACATTGACTCTGGACCCCATGAAGTTTCATGGCTTCAGGTTAAACATGGGCAAGGAAACCTCCTGCTGATTACCACATACTGCCCTCCCTCAGCTGATGAATCAGTATTCCTCCATGTTGAACAACTCTTGGAGGAAGCACTGACGGTGGCAAGGGCACAAAATGTACTCTGGGTGGGGGATTTCAATGCCTACCACCAAGAGCGGCTCGGCAGCAGTACTGATGGAGCTGGTCGAGTCCTAAAAGGACATAGCTGCTAGACTGGGTCTGCGGCAGGTGGTGAGGGAACCAGCAAGAGGGAAAAACATACTTGACCTCATCCTTACCAATCTGCCAGCTGCAGATATATCTGTCGATGACAGTATCGGTAAGAGTGACCATCGCACAGTACTTGTGGAGACAAAGTCCCGCCTTCACATTGAGAACAGCCTCCATCATGTGTGGCACTATCACCGAGCTAAATAGGACAGACTTTGCACAGATCTAATAACACGATTGGGAATTAATGAGACACTGTAAACCATCAACAGCAGAATTGTACTCCAGCACAATCTGCAACCTCATGCCCCAGCACATCCCCCACTCAACTATTACCATTAGGCCAGGGGATCAACCCTCGTTCAATGGAGAGCACAGGAAAGCATGCCAGGAGCAGCACCAGGCGTACCTGAAGATGAGGTATCAACCTGGTGAAGCCACCAAACAGGACGACTGGCATGCAAAACAGCAAAAGCAGCAAGTGATAAACAGAGCTAAGCGATCCCACAACCAATGGATCAGATCTAAGCTCTGCTGTCCTGCCACATCCAGTTGTGAATGGTAGTGGACAATTAAACAACTCACTGGAGGAGGCGGCTCCACAAATATTCCCATCCTCAATGATGGAAGAGGCCAGCACATCAGTGCAAAAGATAAGGCTGAAGTGTTTGCAGCAATCTTCAGCCAGAAGTGCCAAATGGATGATCCAACTCTGCATCTTTCAGTTGTCCCCAGCACCACAGATACTGATCCTCAGCCAATTTGATTCACTTCATGTGATATCAAGAAACACCTTGGGATGACAATGGCATGTAATATTATTTATCCCACACAAATGATAGGCAATAACCCTCTCCAATAAGAGAGAGTCAATCTAACCAGCACACCATGACATTCAATGGTGTTACCATTACTAAATCCCCACTATCGACCTGGGGGGTACTAATGACTAGAAACTCAAGTGCACTCACCACATAAACAGTGGCTACAAGAGCAGGTCAGAGGCTGGGAAGACTGCAGGGAGTAACTCTCACCGTGACACCCTAAAGCTTGCCCACCGTCTAAAAGGCACAAGTCAGGAGTCTGATGGAATACTCCCCACTTGTCTGGATGACTGCAGCTCCAACACTCAAGCAGCTTATCAACATCCAGGACAAAGCAGCCCCCGCTTGATTGGCACCACATCCACAAGCATCCACTCCCTCCACCCCCAAATATTCAGTAGCAGGAGCGTGTACTATTTGCAAGGTGCACTGCAGAAATTCACCCAAGATCCTCAGACAACTTCCAAACCCACAATCGCTTCCTACTAAAAGGATAAAGGCAGCAGATACGTGGGGACACCACCCCCATGCAAGCTCCCCACCACGCCACTCACTGTCCTGACTTAATATATAACCATTGATTGAGGGTCACTGGGTCAAAATCCCAGAATTCCCTCTAAGGTCATTACGGGTCTATCCACAGCAATTCTGCTTTCCAATTCTTCTTACCAAAGTGTTATGCAGCAAAGTGCAAGATCGTAACAACGTTTGCCAGGTTTCTGCCCATTTACTCAACCTGTCTTGCAGATTCCCCAAGCTGTCATCATTACACAACCTCTCACTTTCAACAAGTTTGGTGACATTATATGAGATAACAAGGTGTAGACCTGGATGAACACAGCAGGCCAAGCAGCATCAGAGGAGCAGGAAGGCTGATGTTTCAGGCCGAGACCCTTCAGAAATGGGGGAGGGGAAGGGGGTTCTGAAATAAATAGGGAGGAGAGGTGGATAGAAGATGGATAGAGAAGATAGGTGGAGAGGAGACAGACCGGTCAAAGCGACAGGGATGGAGCCAGTAAAGGTGAGTGTAGGTGGGGAGGAGATAGGTCAGTCCAGGGAGGACAGACAGGTCAAGGGGGCAGGATGAGGTCAGTTGGTAGGAGATAGGGGCGGGGCTTGAGGTGGGAGGAGGGGATAGGGAGGTGGGGACGAGCTGGGCTGGTTTTGGGATGCGGCAGGGGGAGGGGAGATTTTGAAGCTCGTGAAGTCCACATTGATACCATTGGGCTGCAGGGTTCCCAAGCAGAATGTGAGTTGCTGTTCCTGCAACCTTCGGATAGCATCGTTGCGGCACTGCAGGAGGCCCAGGATGGACATGTTGTCCGCGGAATGGGAGGGGGCATTGAAATGGTTCGCAACTGGGAGGTGCAGTTGTTTAGTGCGAACTGAGCGTAGGTGTTCTGCAAAGTGGTCCCCAAGCCTCCGCTTGGTTTCCCCAATGTAGAGGAGGCCACAACGGGAACAGCGGATGCAGTATACCACATTGGCAGATGTGCAGGTGAACATCTGCTTGATGTGGAAAGTCTTCTTGGGGCCTGGGATGGGGGTGAGGGAGGAGGTGTGGGGGCAGGTGTAGCACTTCCTGCGGTTGCAGGGAAAAGTGCCGGGTGTGGTGGGGCTGGAGGGGAGCTTGGAGCGGACAAAGGAGTCACGGAGAGAGTGGTCCCTCGGAAAGCAGATAAGGGTGGGGAGGGAAAAATGTCTTTGGTGGTGCAAGTTGAGAGGGTGGACTGTAAAATAGGTGAACCTAGGGAGGTAGCAGCAGCACAGATGGGAGGTTTACTAGATGATCCAAACTGGGATTAAAATAGGCAGTGCAACGGTTGGTGAAAGAAGGCAGTCTTATAGGGTCAGATGTTCAGCTCAGCTGCCAAGATTACAACTTGGTCCAAAGAAGTGGAGTTTGTAGCAGTCTTTAGTCTGCCCAATATTTAATGAGTAAAATTTCCTCCAAAGCACACCATAGACAGGTAACATAATACAGAATAGAAGGGTGGGTGGGGTGCAGCTCACTAACTTTTTTTTTTAAAAATTCATTAACATGATGAGGGTGTTGCTGGCTTGGGAGCATTCATGGCCCATCCCTAATTTTCCTCAGTTTCCACTCTATCCATGCCATTCACAATTTTCTAAACTTCCATTAGGTCGCCCCCTCAACCTCCTGCATTCCAGTGAAAACAAACCCAGTCTATCCAACCTTTCTTCATCGTTAAAATCTCCCATACCCAGGTGACATCCCGGTAAACTTTTCCTGTACCCTCTCCAAAGCATCCACATCCTTCTGGTAGTGTGGCGACCAGAACTGTACACAATGTTCCAAGTGGGGCCTAACTAAAGTTCTATAAAGCTGTTGCATAGCCTGCCTATCCTTATACTCAATGCCCCGTCCAATGAAGGCAAGCATGCCATTTTTACTACCTTATCTATCTGCGCTACTACCCTGATCTGCAGACCTGCACACCCAGATCCCTCTGCACATCAATACTCCTAAGGGGTTTTGTCACTCACTGTATAATTTCCACCTGTACTTGACCTTGCAAAATGCATCACCTCACATTTGTCCAGATTAAACATCATCTGCCATTTTTTGCCCATGCCTCCAACTGATCTATATCCTGCTGTATCCTCTTGACAATCCTCCTCACTATCCGCAACTCCACCAATCTTTGTATCATTCGCAAACTTACTAATTAGACCAGATACATTTTCCTCCAAATCATTTATGGAGACCACAAACAGCAGAGGTCCTGGCATCGATCCCTGTGGAACACCACCAGTCACAGCCCTCCTTTCTGAAAGCCATCGTCCCACGACTACCCCGTCTCCTATGACTAAGCCAGTTCTGTATCCATCTTGCCAGCTCACCACTGATATCACGTGACTTCACCTTGTGTGCCAGCTGCCATGAGGGACCTTGTCAAAGGTTTCACTGAAGTCCATGTAAACAACATCAACTGCTTTTCCCTCAATCTTTGGCACCACCTCATAAAACTTGATCAAGTGGATGACGCACGATCTCCCACCATCCCCCAATAAAACCAATAAGCTATCACCAATAAGCCCATTTGCTTCTAAATGCGGAGAGATCTTGTCCCTGAGAATCTTTGAATAATTTTCCTACCACTGAGAGACTCACAGGCCTGTAATTTTCAGGATTATCCCTACTACCCTTCTTAAACAGTGGGACAATATTGGCTACTCTCCAGTGCACTGGGACCTCACCTGTTGTCAAAGAGGATACAAAGCCATCCAGCAATTTGTTCTCTTGCCTCCTTCAATAATCTGGGATAGATCCCATCAGGACCCAGGGACTTATCTAACTCAATACTTTTGAAAATGCTCTGCACCTCTTCCTTTTAAATAGCAATGTGGCTTAGAAACTCAACACTCCCTTCCCTGAGATCATCTCCATCAATTCCATCTCTTTGGTGAATACCGATACTAAGTGTTCGTTTAGGATTAGGAACTGAAAGGATACAGCAACTGTAATGACACAGGGACAGCAAGCTAGACCAATGCAGATTCATTAACATTGTTTTAATTCTGTGATGCAAAACCATTGGATGACCTTCAAAATTACTCAGCTGTTCCTAACTAGCTTTAAATTATAACCTTGTTATCTGATAGCTGTTAAACAGAAAATTAACAATTAATTAACATAGTAACTTTAGCAGAGAAAAGCTAAATAAGGTATTCTAATTAATGCCCATGATTTAAATTCACCTCAGATCATAACTCCCTCTTGGTTCTACAGAATAAATTAAAGTCTAATTTGCCAGTCCAGTAACCATTTCAACAACAAATATTGGTTCTTTAAGGAATCCTTTAACAATGCATTCCATTCCAGGCACATGGGATTGTATCTTGCCTGAATTCCAAAGTCACCAGTCAATGCAGCTTTACAGGTCTGAAGAATATTCACATTTCTGTTAAACTGGGATTCTCTCTCAGAACATTCAACATTTTTAAACTAAGTACCAAACACAGCTCCCAAGTCCATCAGCTGGAACTGCAGCTAGAACAGGCAAATGGGAATCAGATAGAGGTTTTAAAATTATGAAGCACTTTGAAAGATTTAATGCATAGAAATACTTTCATTTGTAGGGAAATCCAAAACTAGGGACCAAAAGATGACATTCTTTGATAAATAAAACAAAGCATTAAATGGAGTGTAAAGAGGGTAGAAACAAGGTTTATGAGCAACCTAGTGGATATCAAATAATTACAGGATCACAAATCTCCAGCTGATTGTCTGAACTGCAAAACATCAGGTCTTCAAGCAGCGAGACCTAATGTCAAGCAAAGCTGGACTGGTGCATAATTGCATATGCATGCGTGAAGAAACAATACACAATTCATAAACCTCAAACACCTTTATTTTGAATTGGCCATAAATTGATCCAATGTAGAAATAAAACATAAAAGGCACAAAGTTTATAGCCGCATAAACCAACAGTCCAGCAAAAGATTAGAATCCTGGAACTTCTTTCCTAACAGCAATGTGTGGGTGTTACCTACATTGCAAGGAGTGCAATGGTTCCAGATGGCAGCTCATTATCTGCTGAGCAGTTAGGATTGGATAAACAATGCTGGCCTAACCAATGCTGCCCACATCCCAAAAGAAAATTATGATTTAGTTCAGCATTAGACATATATTGTAATTCACACCCACAGAAAATGTAGCTCACCATGTTAGAGGTGCAAATAGTTATCAGTGCTAAAGGACCTGACATGTTGGAAGTATACACAAGTACATGTAGCAACGGTACTTATATCACAGCTCTCTCACAAAGGGATCTACACCCTAGATCCTCCACAAATATTTTCACTAAGCTAAATAAAACTATACACAATCCAAAGGAGGCAGTAAATTCTTTCCAGGTACACTTCAACTTACCCTTTTTCTTAAAAAGAGTGCTACTCTTATCTTAACATCGAATTTGGTAAATATTCATGACATGACTTTATGCTGTTGATTGGCTAATGTTCAAAACTTACAATGACTAAATTACTTCAAACCCATTTTGCACAATAACCAACAAAAATGAATATGATCAAGAAATGTCTTTTATCATTCCAGAGATCAGCATTTAGGTATTAGCAAACTGGTGTCTATTTCAGTCTGCATTAGGCCACAGCAGTTTCTTGTATACCAAAACCACATTTATTACTATGCATGGTGTTTGCAGAATCTGCCTTCTAGAACTATTTCTTGGCTGCTGACTTCACCTGTCCAGAATTGAATAATTGCCACGAATAGAGCCAACTAAAAACCAATAACCATTTTGTCTGAAGATTTCAAACTCGTAATTTTGCCACTCTGTTAAGATAAACATGCAATACTACAATGCAAGTTAGCAGTCCTGCCCATGTTAAACTCTTGCAACGTTAATAAAATCAAATCAAAAGTGAATATTTTGTTCACAATCTTTGGGTTGTTTCTGCCACATACCCAGGAGTTTGTAAGAATACAAATGAAGTTTGTCAAAAAAAGCCCTTCTACAGCAATTAGCATCCCAACAAATTTAATTGTCTCATACTGACCATTATCAAAAAAAGACAATTTCAAAACTGCAATTTTAAGTAACTAAATTATATCATTGAATTCATGTTGACACATTCAATATCCAAAAGAGGTCAGTGGATCAGCAGGTCACAGGTACTCAAAGTGATCAGAAATGTACTTATAATGATAACCGGAATTATTTACCTGTAGTAAATAAATGATGCTCACTTGGACAAGATCCTTGTTAATACAGTAAATTCAGCTGATTGTAGTAGTTTGCAAAACGTCAAAGTAATCTTGACACAGCCCAAACTTGACAAAAATGGCCTTTAAAACAATATATGGTTTTTAAAAACCTGGGATCCAATGCATCACATTATGGAAAGAGGAGAGAGTAGGGACCCTTGCCCACAATCCCAGGCCAGTTTTCTTCCCATTGATCAAGGACCATCACTAGGCAGCATTTATACATCATTTCGTGGTGTGTGGGGTGGCATCAGACAAGACAAATCGATATTGTCCCCACCCCGGTCTTGGCTTAAATTAGAATATACTAATACGCCCACCCAAAGAAAATAACCTAGTGGATGGGGGAAAATGATATTTGAACCACCACTCCAACGCTGCTTAAAAAAGGAAATTAACTTTAAAGTTGATCTAAAATTAACCCTGAAACTGAACTGCAAAACTGCCACAGGTCGCTGATCAGGGAAAGACACTACAGTTTAATCTGGACTGTACTCTGCAGTGTTTGTGTTGAAGTGACTGATCTCAACAAGGGCATACAACCAGCTAGAGCAGCCCTCTACTGGGGGTGACATTTTCCCTATATTGTCAAATTATTTGGTGACTCCTGCTGTTGACACATATGAAGGTCAGGGGAGGGCAGGACCAGGCTCAGCTGCACAAGCTTCATGATCAAGTACTATGTAGATGTGATCCTGAATGGTGAACAACAGATAACCACAGATAAGAAAACTGGAGCAGTATTGTTTGTGTAATGAACTGAAAAGCACTGAAGGATCATACTGTACACTTTGTGGGAAACTGTTTACCGAAAGCAGCAAGATGGTCAACAGTAGTGAGCTAAAGGTGGATGAACACATCTATAAATTGGAATGCTGATATTAGAGATACAAGGATTCTGTAGTCCTATACATTGGAGTAATATATGGTTTGCTTTAAATGTTGAATTTTTACCAATTAGTTAAGCCACATTTAGGAACTCAACACCGTTTTAGAGGGAGCACCTGAAGAGGAGAATCCTGTAATTCCTGATTAGCAGAATTGTGTGCATCACAAACTGTAGCAGTTCAAGGTGGCTTACCAAGTATTCACACATCCAGTGAATGTGTAAAAACAGACTGCAGGATCATCGATATGAAGAGATCCACAAATACGGCTTGTCTGTTTGAAATTTCTTATCCAAGAGTGATGCAAGTAGAATCCATAATAGCTTTTAAAAGGAAAATGAACAAAACCTTAAAAAGAATTTTTGGGGAAGGGCAAGGAAATGGGACAAAATGATAGGGTCAAATTGGATTCAAAGTTAATTCTGTTTCTCTCTCCACAGACACCGCCAGACCTGCTGCGTTTCACCAGCATCTTGTTTTCATTTCAGATCTCTAGCACCCATAGTACTTTGCTTTTATAAAAATTAATTTTAAAATACAGACAGCAGGCATAAAGGCACGCCAAATGACTGCCTCCCATGTTATAAAATTTGATGATTTTACCTTTGATACAAAAAGGATTTGGCATCTTTGAGGATTAGTCAAACATGCAACACCAGGGTTGTGCAAGAAAGGGAAATGGGAAATGGGGACTGGGGCAGAGTTCAAGTCAGACTAGTATCATAGGCACAAAAACAAAACGATCTGACAGTATCAAAGAGGAGTTAATGTTGAGCCTAGTATGACTTCTTTAGTACAATAAAAATGGGACAAAATAGATGGAGATTCCAAAGAAGTCAAACTAAACTCAGAAGATTAATTTTATTTCTCTCCACAGATGCTACCAGACCTGCGGAGTTTCTCCAGCATCTGTTGTCATTTGAGTTTAAGCTAGTATCATAAGCACAATGAACTTGGGCTCAATAACATTTGTAATTCTATTGGTTGCTTTAATTCAGAGAACTACTTTCAGTGAACGCAAAGAGATTGTTCAAGGATTTGGGACAAAGCATTGCGGTGGTGGTGGAGGAGGGGAAAAGGAGAAGACATATCATGAATTTTTGATACCTGAGGAAATCTTGCCTCAGATCGTGGATGCTTTAAAGATTGGGTATTTAGAAAACTGAAAGAGATTGTGTGCAAACAAGTTAATATCCAGTTGGAATGATTACACGAATAGGTGCGGTTTTCCATTCAGACAACTGCCCACACATCCGAATGTTTTCCAGGTCTAGAATATACATTCTTGGGAAATGCTTCATTTTATAAAGTTGCTTTTTTAAGTAGTAATCATGACAGGAAACATGATGGCTTTTATAGTCACAGGTAATAAAGTCGGTCTGCCAATGCCAGACTGGGCTCTCGATGAATACTTTGTCCCACTAAGAATGCCAGCTTGTGGGCATACTGGCAGGGGGCAGGCACACGAATAACACCCTAAAAAAAAAAAAAAGAAAAAAAATAAATCAGTTCATTTACAATCCAAATTTCCAAGTTACATTCAGTATCTGAGATGTCAATACATTTTTCTGGATGAAATGCAGCCATTTACTTTCTGAATTGCAAAAATTTACCACCCATCCCATTACAACCACCTAAAGAGCAGTTTAAAAATAATTAATGCAAATAGGAAGGAGTAGGTCACTCAGCCCCTCAAACCTGCACTGCCTCTTGATTTCACAGGCTCATCTGATTGTGCAGCATTCCCACCTGCCCCCAAGACCTTTTAGCTACTTCCATCTTAAAAATGTTCAAGAACTCTGCTCGGACTATTTTCGAGGAAGATCATTTCAAATAAGGAAAAAATTTTCCTCATCACCCGTATTAAACGTGCTTAACATCAAATAAGTAGAAATATAATAAACCACTTGAGATATGATTCTATAATTCTAATTAGGATTTTTCTAATTGAGTGACCATATTAAGAAAGCCAATGTTGAAATTCATTCAGGAAAAGTGCACTTGAGTATACATGTCTAACTATCATAGTATTTGAAACAATCATTGCTTGGCTTCAACCTTGCCAAGCATATTATTTAAACATAAAACAAATAACTGTCAAGAGAACCCTTAAAATTACTTTTTAATTCAATTCCAAATTAAATTTTCTGGTCCAATTTTTCTGGAGTAATTTAATATATAGTGTTTGGATTTGAATATAAACTTGTCTTTTACATTTTCTAAAGAAACTTTATGATCTTGCCAATCACTTCCAAATACATACACATGCTCAACCTCAACTGAAGACACTCGAGGGGTAAAATGAATGATTATGACAACAACAGGGTTTGAAACTAAAATATATAGCTAAATGTTTAAACGTTTATCAAGGAAATCAATTTATCACAGAAGATTTGAATTGTATGTTAAGCTTTGTAAAATACAAGTAGACAGTCCAGTTTCAAACTCAGTTTGTAACGACTCCCCTTTTAGTGAACAGTAAATAGTAGCCTCAAAAATCTGGCAGTTGGAAGATTGAGCAGCATTTAGTTTAGGTTTAAGGTAGAGCTACTTCGAAAACATTGGAGTTGTCGAGCCTCCAGTCTGATCAGTTTTATTAAGTGAAAGAAGACACTGTTTCACTCACCGGCCAATTGTAATACATGTGGCACAGCTTGTAGGTTAGTCGCTGCATGTAATCTGGTTTCAAGTTGCTGCTGTCATACACTACATTGTAGTGTGTCGGTGTAACAGTACCAACCTTCACTGACTGACTGACTATATAGAAGTCATACCTGACCCAAAAAAGCACACTGTTAACACAGTCTAATTTTTGTGTTTAAAATCCATTAAGCGACTCAAAAATTATGCTCAAAATGTTTAACACAACACTTTACCATTCTGGTCTTGTGACATCTGTATCAATGACAGTGCCAGGAGGTGGGTTCTGTAATCTTCCACCAGCTTGTGAAAAAAACCTTGCATTAACACGCTTCTTTACAACAATCACCGATAGCTTTGGCCTGAGAAAGAAACATTGGTTAAATGTACTAAAAGATAAAAATTATACGGTTGAGGAATTTTCGATTTTGTGTAACTCACTTGTAGTCAGTCAGGTATTTCAAACAATCTAGCAGCTGCGGAACCTCATAATTGACTACAGTGTTCAACTGTCCATCACCAACTCCATCACGGTACACAATGATGCGACCAGGCAGGCACTTATTGTGAGCATGCCATGTCTTCAAAGCAGCTGAGGAAATTAAATGTTACTTCATTTGTTGAATTTTAATTAAAAGAATTTGGGACAATTAAATTTGTAAGCAAACATTTTTATGACACTATCACCTGAAAAATTCTAATACACTTTATTTGTGGATCCAAAAATATGCATTCAAGTGATTCAAAGTTGCTCCTAATGTCTGATTCAAATGACTTGAGTTATTAATGCAAGGTTAAAGGGTTTTTAATTTGTTTCATCATTTATTAAGCAAAATATATTAGCAGATTTTAGCATAAATGGCAAAGCAAGAATATTGACTGCTAGCCTAGGAGAAAATTGCCCACAAAGATCCAGTGATCCCAAGTGTCCAAAGTGCCGTCATCAAGTAGGGTCTGCAGTCACAGTACTCTCAGATAGCAAACTAGGAGGGTGGTGGAAGATATAATCAAATCCATTCAGTAATTTTTCAAAAAGAACAAGTCGGGATTATGGCAGGTGGTAAACTATTAAGTTTTCAATTCAAAATATCGAAGTGAAATGGTTATTGTTTTATATTCAACCAACGTAAAATTATTTCAAGACTATTAATAAAGCATCTTAACATTATAGTGTTACAACCCAGTTACATCTTATTCAAGAAAATGTAACTGCAGAATTTTAACACTAACACTGTCTTGCAAATTATGCCGAATTAGTCATTTCTAATAGGTTTGGAGACTCCTTAATAGGGCACCCTCTGAAGCATCATAGAACAGCAGCAACATCTGAATTTCTACACTTGACTGCACAGGTGCTGCTGGCTTCAAAGGAGCAATGACAATGAATGTCAGGGTTCACTATTATTCTCTCAATGTCTGGGCTTTAAAAAGATGCCAGAAATGAAGACATTCTCGAAGGCTGTTGAATGCACGAGCTTAAAAGAACTCGTTAAAAGGGAGCAAGTAACCCAAGTTAACACTTTTATTAAGAGATATTATATAAGAGACAACAGAGTGAATGCACAGGTTTGTCAAGTGTAGTCGTGCCCACTAAACAAGGAACTTAAGTGCGAAACAGGGTGATGCTTCATTGAGGTCCGAGTGTCTGTTAAGTGGAGGATAAAAATGGTTGAATACTTATTTTTTGGTGCATGAGAAAAAGCTGTTTCAAACAGCTCATATAGTGCAGAATTGTTGTGGTTTTGTTTTTCTTGAGTGTAATAACCTTCGATGTTCTTTTGCTCAAAGTACGTTGGCAACCTCTTGGAAAAATGTTTAATAACTACAAAGTCAGAAATAATTTGCGCAAATAAAATAAAGGGTTTATAAGCCAGGTTTCATCCTGGGGATGAAATGCCTGTATTACCATCAGGTATTACTTACACACTTGATGCTATTAAATATGCAATATCTTTTATCCAATTCAGGCATCTACCTACCTACCTTGTAAGCAAACTTTTAATCCATCTACAAGTTCTTGTCCACGCTCTTGCAAGATGCAGCGAGAAAACCACCTAGTCAAGGATCACCACGTTAGTTGTTATTCTTAATTTTATTATTTGAAAAGTTGGTAATGTAATCCTTAATGATGTGAAGGGTGGATGTTTAAAAATCTCAAAATTATGACGCAAGACAAAAAAAAAAGCAAATACTCCAATTAAACTCCACTGCATCTTTTCTTGAGTCTTATTCATTCGACATTTCAACAGATTTACTTTCTACTGAAAAGCTTAAGATTTTCTTTCAGTCTAATTTCTAGCTTAGAAATGTTGACTATTAACAAGTCAGACAAATCAACAGATCATCTCATTCCAGTGTAGAAAATCCTGTTTAGTACAGGAGAACAGACCTAAGCTACATCAGTATTTTTGCAACTTCACAACATTTCAGATTGTGGTTGCTATGCGACCCTAGAATGCTGTTTGTCGCTAGGCCAACTCAACAGAAACTTTTATTTCAAACTGCCAAGACCCAAAAATGAACAAATCATGTGTCATAGTCAAAATAAATTCTTGACTAGACCAGACCATTTGTGGGTAATCAAGACCTCAGTACTACATACTAAAAACAGCAAAAACTGCACTAGATCGATAATGTAAGCAGTTATGCACTGAAACAATCAGCCTTCAGAACTTGGCTTATTTAGCAGAAGATTTAAAGGCAGATGTACAGCACAGAGACAGACCTGTCGGTCCAACTCATACATACTGACCAGATATCCTAAATTAATCCAGTCCCATTTGTTAGCATTTGGCCCATATCCCTCGAAACCTTTCAGATGTTGTCAAAACGATTAGATTTAAATTTAATTGGTTTTTTTGGTATCTAAGAGCCTGGTTTAAATTTATTAGCTAAACTCAAAAAACCTGTTGTCTTGGTTAAAAAAATGCTGCTTTGCCTCCTAACAGCACAGCCTTTTGATTCAAATGCTTTTGCTGTGCACCTGCAAACGTGCAAACTTCCTTTTTGAATCTCTAAGCATAGAAAAAGCACATCTTTTAAAAATGACCACACATAGCTTTTTTTTTTAAATTTACAAATGCCAGCTTTTTTAAAACTATCACCATTTAAAAAAAAAAAATACCAGCTTCTAATGTCCTGCCTTCTAATCCACAAGTACTCTATCCAACTTCACAACAGGTTCCTTTTAAATCTTTCTCCTCTCACATTAAACCTATGCCCTCTAGTTTTGGACTCCCCTACCCTGGGGGGAAAAAAATGGCCTTGGCTGTTCACCATATCAATGCCCCTCATGATTTTATAAACTTTTACAAAGGTCACCCTTCAGCTTCCAATGCTCCAGGGAAAATAGTCCCAGCTTATTCGGCCTCTCCCTATAGTCCAAACCCTCCAACCCTGGCAGCATCCTTGTAAATCTTTTCTGAACCCTTCCATGTTTCACAACATTCTTCCTATAGCTGGGAGACCAGAATTCAATGCAGTATTCCAAAAGCAGCCTGACCAATGTCCTGTACAGCTGAAACATGACCTCCGAACTCCTACACTCAATGCACTGACCAATAAAGACAAGCATACCAAACCCCTTCTTTGATATCCAGTCTACCTGTGATTCCACTTTCAAATAACTATGAATCAGCACTACAAAGTCTGTTTGTTTGGCAACATTCCCCAGAACCGCTCATCTCCACCTCCCTAACCTGTTTTTCCTCTCACCTCAAGCCACACCCCCATCTCCTATCTACTAACATCATCCCGCCCCCTTGACCTGTCCGTCCTCCCTGGACTGACCTATCTCCTCCCTACCCCACTACCTACACTCACCTTTACTGGCTCCATCCCCGCCTCTTCGACTTGTCTGCCTCCTCTCCACCTATCCTCTCCTCTATCCATCCTCTATCCGCCTCCCCCTCTCTCCCTATTTATTTCAGAACCCTCTTCCCCTCCCCCATTTCTGATGAAGGGTCTAGGCCCGAAACGTCAAGTTTTCCTGCTCCTATGATGCTGCTTGACCTGCTGTGTTCATCCAGCCCCACGCTTGTTATCTCGGATTCTCCAGCATCTGCAGTACCTTTTATCACTAAGTGTATACGTTCTGCCCCGATTTGCCTTTCGAAAATGCAGCACCTCACTTATCCAAATTAAATTCCATCTGCCACTCCTTGGCTTAAAACGTGCAGTACACAAGGTACTTCACCTGAAAGCATCAGGACGGATGGGGAGGTGATGGCCTACTGCTATTACCACTAGAGTATTAACCTAGAAACAGAGAGGATGATCCATCTCAGTCTCCTTCAGTGGTCCCCAGCATTACAGATACCAGCCTTCAGCCAATTCGATTCACTCCACAGGATAAAGAAACTGTTGGAGACACTAGATACTGCAAATGCTAGGGGCCTTGACAACATTCCAACAATTACTACTGATGACCGATGCTGGAGAATGTGCCACTCCACTAGCCAAGCCGTTCTAGCACAGTTACAAAATTGGCATCTATCCAAAAACGTGGAAAATTCCCCAGGTATGTCCTATACATAAAAAGCACAACAAATCCAACTCGGCCAATTACCACCCCTACTCTCGATCATCAGTAAAGTGATGACAGGAGTCAGTGTTATCAAGCAGCATTTTCTCAGCAATAACTTGCTCAATGGTGCCGTTTGAGCTCTGCCACGGCTACTCAGCTCCTGACCTCATTACTGCCTTGGTTCAAACATGAACAAAAAAGCTGTATTCCAGAGGCGAGGTGAGGAGAGAGTAACAGACCTTGACATCCGAGTGTGGCATCGAGGAGCTCTAGCAAAACTGGACTCAATGGGTGTCAGAGACAAACTCTCCACTGGTTGGAGTCATAGCTGGCACACAGGAAGATGGACACCAAATACTCCACTAATCAACATCCTGGAGGTTACCATTGATCAGAAACTCAACTGGAATCACCACATAAAGACAGTAGCTACAAGAGTAGTTCAGAGGTTAGGAACACTACAGCGAGTAACTTACCTCCAGACTCCCCAACGCCTGTCACTATCAACAAAGCAGAAGGCAGGAGTGTGATGGAATATGCCCATTTACCTGGATGGGTGCAGCTCCATCAACACTCAAGCATGACACTGTCAAAGCAACCAGTTTGATTGGTACTACATCCATAAGCATCCACTCCCTCAATCAGTAACTCTCAGGAGCAGCACTATATACGGACTACAAGATGCACTGCATTAGTTCACCAAGGCTCCTTTGACAGCAGCTTCTAATCCACTTCCATCTAGAAGGACAAGGGCAGCAGACACATGGGAACACCACCTCCTCCAAGTTGCCCTCCAAGCCACTCACTATCTTGACTTGGAAACACATCACCATTCCTTCATTATCACTAGGTCAAAGACCTGGCATTTCCTCAAGGTCACTTTGGGTCAACTCACACCAGCACTTTAAGTCGGCAGCTCACCGCCTTCAAAAGCAACTAGGAATGGGCAATAAATGCTGGCCCAACCAGTGACAGTGACACTCACATCCCACAAATGTACAAGAAAAAAAAAAGTGCAGTTAGAATTATATGAAATAAATTAAGGCCTAAGTGCCAAGTCATTAACTACAGTTAATGCTGCATATTAATACTTTCCAGCTTCCCTCAACTGAGTATAGGAGTTGGGAGGTCATGTTGCAGCTGAACTGGGCATTGGTCAGGCCACTTTTGGAATACTTTGTGAAATTCTAGTCTCCCTACTATCGGCAGGATGTTGTGAAACTTGAAAGGGCACAGAAAAGATTACAAGGATGTTGTTAGGGTTGAAAGGTTTGAGCTATAGGGAGAGACTAAATAGGCTGGGGCTATTTTTTCTGGAGAGAGGCTGAGGGATGACCTTATGGAGGTTTGTAAAATCATGACGGGCATGGATAGAGCAAATAGACAAGGTCTTTTCCCCATGGCAGAGTGACTAAAATTACAGCATTATATGTTTAATGAGAGAGGGGAAAGATTTAAAAAGGGACCGGAGGAGCAACATTTTTTGAAAAACAGGGTGGTGCATGTATGGAATGAGCTACCTGAGGAAGTAATGGAGGCTAGTACAATTACAACATTTAAAAGGCATCTGCATGCATATAAGAATAGGAGGGGTTGAGGGGAATATGGGCCAATTGCTGGATGAGTTGGACTGAAGGGTCTGTTTCTGAGCTGTACTTCTCTATGATTCTATGTTAACCAATGACCATATTTCCAAAAACCCTGGATATTTAAACTGATTTAAAATGCAAACATTAAGGAAAAACTACGAATTTTGTATGGAGAAGGGATAACGTTTTCATTGTTTGTAATATTTCCTAATTAGTTACAGCTTCCAAAAGGCACCTTCCGCTGGCAACTTACCTTGTTATTGACTGATTAAGACTGGCTACAAATCCTGCAATGGACTTCCTCCCAGCAGCATTATCATGGTAACAATCTATACCAACCACCATGAGCTGTTTGAGCTGTAAAACATTCACCATGTTAAATGTCACCCACGCTTTAGAATGCAATAAAGTCCAAATGAGTTAATACCACAGAATTTTCGCAAACTTTCCCATTCTGCAGTTATTCTTACTTAAAGAGAGCAATACACAAAATCGAACAGACCATCTTATTTGCATGTAGTATGCTCCCAGTAATTGAATTGTCAAGTTTCAATGCTCTTTGAACAACTTGAAATCAATAACCAAGGATGGATGGTATCAAATCCACCACTGGTTGTAAGTGATGATGTTCGTTAAATGAGCTGGTGAGGCATGATGGGCCAAATAGACTCCTCTTGCAATGGAACACTTCTGCAATTCTGAACTGCTTTCAAATCTTTCAAAAGCACAAGCTAGGAGCCAATTCTTCAATGACTAATCACCTAAACTTTACCTCATTTAAAGGACTTCTAATTGTTTTTCTTTTGTTTAAATCGTGCCAGTTTAAAATGGGAAAAATATAGATGCATGAATTTAAAGTACAGCCAAACAGATACTTATACAGGAATGGTACTCTAACCTCTAATGGACAGAGCGCCCCAGTCTGCCATAGTTCTAATATTCAGCAGGTTTGGTTTGGGAAAGGGAAGTAATTTTTTGGGCATGCAGGCAACACAGGCAAAACATTAAAATCAACCAGCGTAGGACTAAGCTTACATGTGGGTCTAGCCCAGTGAAGGAGACAAATTTGTTGTGCTGGAGGCTTTCAATGAACCCACTGTGCTTCTACAATAAACCAGCAGATTTCAAGCTCATTTTTCCAGATATTAAAACAACAACAAAAAAAAAAATCAGGAAATTACATTCAATTAAAATGAGTTTACAATGTCACATTCAGATTTTAATTGACTACCTTCAATAGCTAGGTTAGCATCAAAATCACAAGGCCTTCCAAATTAATTGTAACCATTTTGCTTTGCAAGACTACGGACGGCTGACTTGTTACTGCACTCCTGGGCTGATAGCTGTTTGAATCCACAATCAAGGAGATACGAAACAACATTGCATCAGTCTCTTTCTCTTTAATACAGCAAACTAGTCTTTACTATCAAAGGCTATAGTCTGACTTAATTAGGGAAAAAAAACTGCTAAAGAAACGCATTATTTCGCAATACAGAAAGCATGGAGAGTTTCATTCATGTGCAAATACTTACTGGTATCTCGACACTCCACAGTTCGCCACCCATTTTACAGTTTATTTGCAATGCAATTTTTGTTGCAATAGCCATCAATGCCTGTGGCTTACTTAAGGTGCGAGCGACTACACACTGACTTGGCGTTGGGCATTCAACACACAAGTATTTCTTGATTGTATCGTATTTGTCTTTGCGATTAGATGGAAGGACACAAACAACCTGGTCAGCAAAAGAAGGTTAATTTGAAAACAGAATTACCAGTTTAAAAAACACTTCATTTTACTTCATACAAGGCTATCATTGCAATGGATAGTGTGTGG
Organism: Ginglymostoma cirratum; assembly: GCA_024137785.1. Classification (NCBI taxonomy): domain Eukaryota; kingdom Metazoa; phylum Chordata; class Chondrichthyes; order Orectolobiformes; family Ginglymostomatidae; genus Ginglymostoma; species Ginglymostoma cirratum. The sequence continues at coordinate 42,329,189 of JAHRHZ010000098.1, forward strand.
GTAAATAGCTACTGTTTTCATCCTTGTTATTTGTCCAATTCACTTAAACTTCAAATATTTGGAAAAGTTTTATACAGGAGACTATTACTGAAAAATAACAGGGAGCTCCCTGTACCTACTCCTCAACCAGCCCATGCTTTGTCATCAAAACCCTTCAAAATCTTAAATATTTTGAAATCTACAAACCTTCACAATGCTCATGAGCCTCCAGTATTGAGTTCTGATAACAAAAGCTTTGGTATAAAAATCAGCGAATTTTCTGGTACCCTTTTCCTGAAATGTTTGAAGTTTAGTACCCAAAACTGGAATATTCTAACTATAGCTCAACCAGTGATACGAGCAAGTTTAGCATTGCTGCTAATTGTATTCTTGACACCGAGTCACATTTTAGGGTCATAGGGACGTAACTCTTCTGCAATATATTCATTTGCGTCTCCACTTCTACAGATTTCTGATTTTTCACTTTTACAAAAGGATTACATAGTTCCATAATGAATAAATCCTCCCGTCATTAACTCCCATGTGTACACCATGGAAAGTTTAAATTTAAATCTAAAAGGAGAAAGGTAATACAGGATTAAATCTTTAAATATGCTCTTACAATTCTTGTAGACTGAGTAACATTAGACTGCAAAGCCTTCAAAAATGCCTCACTGCGATCTTCCACCTCAATCCTAAGATGAAAATCATTTCAGAAGTCAGTTTTTTTTAAAAAACATAAGTGACCAGATCAATTTTAATATATAGCAAACTTCATAAAATACAGCCACAGAAGTCATGACTGGATCCTGCCCACGTAACACTTTCAGTAATGCCTATAAAACCTCTCCAAAATTGCTAATCAGCACTGGCTTAACCTAGTAGAAAAATAAACTGTTCAAAATACTCAGTTAAAATTTCTGGTCAGTGTCTCTGTCAACCACCCATACAACTGAATGAGGAATACATTCTCTCAAGTACCTTACTTGCAGGTGGGAAATCAGGTGAGCCATTCACCACAAAATGTAATTCTTGTTCTAGTCACACAACAGGAGAGTTATGGAGTTTGATTCCCAGGATCTTGCCAGCAGGAAATTAGAGAGTAAAACCATTAACATTTTCAGCAACTTAAGTAAGACTCTCTCCAGCTGAAAACAGTCATTGCCCAACAAGCTGTTTGCCAACTGAAGCCTGGATGTTGTACAAGACTGGTTACCCATGGTCAGACACAGTTATTATCTGGGGAGTTGCCAACGGACCTGACTGCATTGCCCAAATTTCTTCCTTGGAGCGTAGCCACTTTGGTGCCAGATCGATTTTCTGCATATTGGTCTGCTCCAGACAACCACCCAAAGATATCAACTTTTCTTCAGTGGAGTAGGAAATTGATGTTAGACCCAATGCAGGGTCTAACTCCATGTTATTAATTATGCTATTCTTTCAATGCTCGAGTCAGGCACTCACACCACTTCATTACAACTAGTGCTGTGAATGAAGGGATTGAGAAATCAGTAATATAAAGAAGGAGAACTTGGTTTTCCAGAGAAACAACAAAATTAAAACCAATCATGTTTACAACTTGGAGTTGCCTTGGGCACAAACTAAAAACAGTGTTATTTAAATTTTCCTCAAGTTTTGTTTTCTCCCCCACTGCCAAAACATACATAGGTTCAGAATGTCTGAGCAGATCTAAAATACAAAAATCAAAATCAATTATACTGGTTCACTAGGATGTGGTATTGACAAAGTGTTAAGAGACAAATCTTCCAAAGTTTGTCACCCTCTCCTTGGGTTTCATTTTTTTTTTGGTGTTGAATTTCCTCCCGTGCATAAGAGTTCAATGATGCAGAACAAGCACTTGTGGAACAACTGACTATATTGAAAAAGGATCTAATAAATTCGCTTGTATGGATTTATTTTTGGAACAGATTGGACATAGGTTCCTGAGCCAGTGGGAGAGATTCTAACAGTAGGGGAAGGACAATCTAAAAAACTTAAGAGTTTGATCTCTTAGGAATGTGGTTTTAAAATTTATTTGTTCGTGGAACATGGGTGTCACTGGCTAGGCCAGCAATTATTGTCCATCCTTTCAGGTAGTGCCCTTTAGAGCTGTATTCCTGAACCGCAGCAGTTCATTTGACATTGTCATTCTAGATGCAAGTTGTCATAGGTTTGGAAGATGCTGTCTACTTGGTGAACATAGAACAGTACAGCACAGCACAGGCCCTACAGCCCATGATGTTGTGCCGACCAAATTTCTACAATATATTTTGCAAAGTGTACACTGCTGCTACAGAGCACTGGTGGATGAGGGAGTACATGTTTGTGGGTGTGATGCCAATCAAGTGGGCTGTCAGTCCTGGAAGGTGTGAACATTATTTGCCACTCAACGTAAATGGAATGCTGTCTAGGTCTTGCTGCATTTGCACATGGGCTATTACGGTATGCGTCGTGAATATTGCAATTATTAATCAAATCACAGAATCCCTCTAGTATGGAAACAGGCCATTCAGTCCATCAAATCCAAACCAATCGTCTGAAGAGCATCCCAGTCTATTCCTATAATCTTGCACTTCCCCATGGCTAATTCACCTAGCCTGCACATCCCTGGACACCATGGGCAATTTAGCATGGACAATTCACCTAAGCTGCACATCTTTGGACTGCGGGAGGAACCCCACACAGACAAGGGGAGAATGTGTAAACTTCACACAGACACACAGTCACCTGAGGATGGAATCATACCCAGGTCCCTGGCACTGACAGGCAGCAGCACTAACCAGTGAGCCACCGTATTGCCATGTTATGATACAAGTGGCGGGTGACAGAAGTTTAGAATTCTCCAGCAAATGGCTGATATTAGGCCAATCGTTAGTTAATTTTAAATATGCTGTCAATTTGTCATCTCAATCAAAATCTATTAAGGCAAATATTTCAAGATAAGTCACAGATCAGCCATAATTTGGAGTGAGGCAGCAGGATCAAGGGTTAAATAGTCCATTTCTTTTGATGCTCTGAAAGTTACCAGGAATATTAAAAATAATAGCACATTCAGTGTGGACCATACGAGCACAGTTGAGTACTTACATTAACGGCTTTTCCATTCTAATGCCCATTGCATTTACTACTTTGCCTAGAGTTTGGAAAAGGCTCCTAGCTACATCAGCATTTCTTCGGGTAAAAATCAACACCCAATTTTCCAGTGGAATAGGATTAATCAGGTAAGCGCCTCTGGTTTCTCTGGACCACTCTGCTGCTTGAGGATTATAATCAAACTGAAATATAATGGAATCCATGCATTGTAAATTTAATCAGAGCATAAGAAGTGCAATTGAACAATATACACAAATTGTTTTCCACAACGCATCCCTAATTAATACATCATATAAGAAACAGTCAGTATAAACCAAGAAATTTGAGAATGATCCCTCACACATTTTAAATTATGCAACTATTTTGACTGCAGACCCAACCCTATCCATAACTATCTTTAATCTAATGGGGTTACAATCACCGACAGCAAAACGCTCCCTTTCCTCATCCTCCACCCGCAACATGCTGCCCTATATTAGGTTAGGATCAAGGACTGTCATGATTTAGTTGAATGATCAAAAAAGTCACAAGGAATTGAATGGCCTTCTCTAACATGGGAACAAAAAGGGACTAAAGTAACGCTAACAAAACTATTTCTAAAAACCAGCCACTTTTCCAGCAAGATTTCATTCAAAGACTGCTTGCCCTTATTTAACTTTGATGCACTTAATATCAATATTTTCTTACTCAAGCTACATACTGTAGCTTACATTACAGTAGGACGAACTAACATATAGCCTTAATCAATACATTCATGACCAATGGCTGAAAACAGTTGACACGTAACTCCGTGCATTTACCCTGAGGGTATCACCACATTAGGTTTAACCACTAGCTATGCTTGGATGCCAAAGCAACTCAGTATAATGGAATAGCTTAGAGAACCATTTAGGTGATTGAATTTAGCTTCTTATAACTTGGACATAAATAAATTCACAGCCATTTGCAATCTGGCTGAGATTTCTAATGCACATTACCATTTTACCACCTTGGTGAATCTTCTCTGAAGGTACAACTCGGCCGGACAGCGAGTGTAACTCGGTATCAAATTGGAGACCCCAATCAGAGAGCTCCTTCTGTACATTATCATCCCTGTTTTTAAACATAAGGATAAAAATTCATTGCAACCTAATAACAGCAAGTCTGTAAGGTCCACTTTAGTTTTAGTCATTGCAGAAAAGAAATTCAGAACAAAGTGCAACACAGGGCTCAGGACATAAGTGACTATTTTGACAAAATGTGCTGCTATCAAGAGAGCCATAACTACCCCATAAGTTTAAAAAGGAGATCAGGTGAACACAGAAAATAATTTGATGATGCAGAGAGCCAGAAGGCACAATGAAACAGAGTATAATAACTGGCAGTGAATAATTTTCAAAATGGCCCATTTTGGTGTCGTATATCTTTGGACATTGAATAAGTTACACAAATTAGCTCTATAATTGTTGTATTCCAACTCCAGACTGATCAAGAGACTAGGATTTTAATTACAGTACATCAGCTTAACGTAAGCAGTGCAACCAGGTTCAGATTCCAGTCCCAATGTTGGCATGGCTCAAACTACGAAGGCCAAGGAAAATTTGGTACAACTGATTGCAGTAAACAGTGAAATTTAAAAAAAAAAAACAAAAATAGAAATTCCTGGAAAAGCTTAGCAGTACTGAGGAAGGGTCACTTGACCCGAAACGTTAACTCTGGTTTCTCTCCAGATGCTGCCAGATCTGCAGAGCTTTTTCAGCAATTTCTACTTTTGTCTCCGCAGTTCTTTTGGTTTTTACTTCAGAAAAAAAAGTGAATTCACTTTAATCTGCTGACCTAAGTAACCAATAGAATCAGAAAAGACAATTAAAAACTGACAAATTTAAAATTGTACCATAGTCCACTGAAAGAAATGTTTCAATATTTTACGACAATGGGCCACATTTCAAAATTTTCATTTCCATACTTCTGATCACCAGATCTGTTGTCCAAACTTTCATTTCATTTAAGAACATACTTTTGAATGTAGTCCATGAAACGCCATAACCGCTGTTCTCTTTGTTTTGGTGTTAATCTTGTATGCACAGACAGGTCTCTCATAACGTTGAAATCTGAACGTATTTTGTCAGTCATTCCTAAAAATTAGAATGAAAGAAAACATGAATGTATATTGGTGCCTTTCACACAAAGCATTTTCTAGCCTATTGTGTGCTTTTTTATAGCGCAGTTATTGATGTAATGTAGGGAACAGTAGCCAATTGCATTTGGCAAACTAAACAGCAAAGTGTCTATGGCCAGATCATGTGTTTTTGTGGTGTTGATTCACGGATAAATGTTGAAAAAGATATTGGATAATTTGCTTGCTCTTCTTCAATGAAATTATTCACCTAAGGAGGCTGCTGGATCTTTGGTTAAACAGTTCTTTGAAGCATTGTACCTCCAGCAGTGCAGTATTCTCTCAGCACAGCAGTTTCACTGAAGATTTTTGCATTTAAGCTCTGGTGTGCAACAGAACCTTGTTTACTTACAGACAAGTATGGCCATGGAAGGTAACACTATAAGCCAGCCAAAATATCTATACTGAACGTCTTTGCTGAATCAACTGCAGCTGCGGCTTCATGAGATATGAACTGAATCCAAACAAGGGCATGAGAGGGGTGCAGCCGATTTTTAATGTTGATTCAGGCACACAGATCTGCATTCACATGCTGCACTCTGAAGCTTATTATTCATTAATGATAGTGCAGCTCTTGTAGCAGATTATCCCCTCATGCCAAGGCCTATCTTTAGTACAGATCAAATATTCAGCACACAAACGAGAAGTCCCTTGGATCAGCATCCTTCAATTCACAACCGCTGATGCAAATCTATGATATCTTACAGCATTTAACCATAATTGTCAGCACATGCTAAGTTACAACTTTAAAATTCTGGTTTACTACTTTAAGATTTCCTCCTAGCAACTCCCAGAATGAAAAATGGGACCAAGCTACAGAGACAAAAAGGTTGCAGGTGTACTTCTCTTCATACAGTTTGCCAATCTCAAAAATCACGCTTCAGAGACTTAAAGGCAATGAATTGTTTCAAGGCCATGCCATTAGAATGTCAAAGTATGAACAAGGTGCACCCCATGACATGGAACATGCTTTCAAACTGTGTTATGCACCAGAAATAACTATTACAAGTTGCTTCAAATTAGTCCATCTTTCCAAATCCTATTACCTGTGAGATAGCAGAGCTCTGGAATGAGGCAGATGGGTCCTACAGTAGTACCTCCAGGTCCTTGCCTTTTGGGCTGGCTGATGAGCACTGGCTGGTTCAGATCAGTGATGTCAGTACAATATTGCTATGCAAAAATTAAACATAAAAAAAACAGCTGTAACTCAAATTTTCCCAGATTCCCAAAATACTAAAGCCAACCTATCACTATAAATTAGTGATAGGTCAATAAATTACAGAAGACACTGAGATGTCAGAACTTTTTCTTTTTACTGAAGATTAATGCAACGTGGTTGTACCTTCTTGTAATAATCTACGTAGCTGATTTGAGATCCATCTGTCTTTTTAAAGGTGTTTCGTGGGTTCTGAACCCAATCAACATCATCGATTCGATAAGTCTTGTTGTTGTACCTAGGAGTCACCATGATGACTAATGAATTGATGAACAAGTACATTGCTATGATTCAAACTGATTTTACTACTGGCCAAGTCAGATCCCAGAATAAAATCTGGCTTGATAGATTTTGATTTTATTTAATATGATGGCCATTCATTGCACGACATGTACACAAGATTGTTTCATTCATTGAAGGAAAGCTGCAAATGTTTATTACACAGACAGGGGGAAAAAAAAAAAACAAGATTTTTAAATATAGAAACAAAGATGCAAGATCATACAAAGTTACAGCCAGTTTCATCTATTCCCCAAAATTATCACACTAGTATTTCAAATCTTGAGAAAATACTTTCTACCGACTCTATAGGTTTGACTTAACTGCTTCTTTCCCAGTTCTGTTGGGTCTTCCTTACACAAACACTCATGAAACTGAAAGGTTGTGTAATAATATGTCAATTTCTGGAAGTTTCAGCACTTAAACTTTTACACCAAGGTAAAAAGCTCTCCTGAACTGTCCTATAGTTTCTTGCAAGGGTGGAATGTATGGGGAGGCAATGGCCTAGTGGTATTATCGCTGGACTGCTAATCCCTAGGTAATGTTCTGGGGTCCCAAGTTTGAATCCCACCATCTTCCATGGTGAAATCTGAATTCAGCAAATATCTGGAAATAAAAATCCAGAAACCAGTGTCGATTGTTGGAAAAACCCATCTGGTTCACTAATGTCCCTTTCAGGAAGGGAACTAACCCCCTACCTGGTCTACCTTACAAGTGACTCCAGGGCCACAGCAAGGCGGTTGGCTCTTAACTGCCCTCTGGGCAATATATGCTGGCCTCACCAGTCACATGTTTATCCTTCGAATGAATAAAAAATATTATGTGCTTTCAACCCCAACCAGATCTCCTTCAAAACTGTCCTAAAAGCTTCCAGTCCTGGGTGTTTCCAAACTAAAATCAATCCTTGATTATTCTAAAACAAAAGCAAGCTATTGTCTTTAAAAGGTTTATTCCCAGTCATAAGCCTTAGTGTGGATCCAAGGGGCTTCCTCACAAGATCATAAAAATGTGCTATCGAAAACATTTAAAGGAAGAAACAGCACAAAGCAACAAATTATAGTGCTGCAAGACTCTGATGTGAAGTAAAGCACCCAGATATTCTCATTAAGAGGAATTACATCTTACCTGGTAAGAACTATGACTCCGATTAGCTCCTTGGAGCAGGCTTCCTGAAACTGGTGTTCACCAAACTGCTCATATAACTGATACATCACATCAAGTACAGTTTCGCTTCGCAGAATCTTGTGACTGACATCTGCACATAACATGACACTGTTCTCGTACTGCAGAATTGACGTGGTGTATCCTGGCCAAACCATGATTCTATAGTAGTGGAAAATATCGCTATGTTTACCACTGTTTTAAAAGTTCCCATACTTTATCCTCTTGTGAAATTTAGTTTGGTTTTAGTTACATCTGAATACAATTCCCATCACCTTTCTCAATTCCTATGACTATAGCCGTAGCAATGTCAGGCAGCCTTTTAATCTGTAATTCTATCCTGCTGTCAATGTAGCCACTAGTGGAAAGGTTTAATTATGGTTTGGTTTGAGAAAAACGTTATACAGATTTATGAGCAGAAATACAAAACAAACAGTACTTGGAATTGAGTGTTTGAACACCATAATTCAAAATATCTTTGACTTCTAATACTGCTACAACTGAAGCCTAGACAATCTCTACTCACCTAGTAAGAGAGAAGATTCATGAGCATAATACATTTAAGTGTTACTTTTGCAATTAGGTCTCACATACCTGTGCTGCGGAATCATAATAGGATCCTGAGGGTTATAATAGTTTCGGCCAATTTGCTGCAAGGACATCATCTTTAAAAGCCTGCAAAAAATTTGAAAAATTTTGTTAAGGAATGGTGACAACTCAATAGAGTCTGTTTAACACAACAGGTACAAAAGGAATTCTAGTTAAATTAGACCAGATGTAAATTTCTCAGACTCCAACTTCAGTTTTCTTGCTGAGGCAACACTTCTTTCCTGTATGTAACTTCCGATCATTTAAATCTCAGAATTATAAAACATCACAAGATCAACCCGGCCGGTTTGATTTGTTTTTTGATCAGCCAGCTATCTGACAAGCAGTGAACCCATGCCATATCTAACGTCTCGCAAGTGGAATATTCTTCCAAGTAAGAGTTTGTTTTGCATAAAATTAGTGCTAATCTCACTTTTGACCCTAGCCCTCTCCAGTATCTGGAAGATGTCGCTCTTCAGGCCTACTTGAGCACCTGGAAAACAGTTTGGTATACCAAAATGATAAATGTTTAAATCCCAAAGGGAAGAGGCTCGATTCAACTTGGAGCGTCATTAAGTCCCAGATTCATTGTTTTTGCAACAAAGGGAGCTATCCTACTAATGCCTGCACTCGTACAACTGGAGTAAGACATTTTAGACCTCAGTCCTCAATAGTTTCCAGGTCAAAGATACCTTTTAAATTGCTTACCTTCTGAACACAATGTTGTAAAACTGAAGGCACGTTGGAGATGTTGGAGGCAATTCATTCGTCAAAGTAACCGTTACCTTCACATTCTGGCCATCACGAGTCTGGCTCAGTAGTTCAGTGACCTTACAATTGAAGAACAGGTGACAAATTCTGTTAAAATTCAAACTTTTTTCGCATGTTTAACAGCCAGCTCATCCCCGTTATGGGAATTACTACCCTCAACGTTTGAGGAACCATCTTTCCAATGGCTTCTGAATGAATGTAGGTTCTGGGACTCAGCGGCTTCCATTCGGAATGTCTCAATGCCCTAGTCAACAAGCTCACAATGATAATCCAATCAGAACTGAGGGAGACCTATACAGTTGGAAGGATCATCAACCGGAGGTCACATTCACTCTTGCAAGTAGATGCAGAAAGATTTCCTGACACTATTTTGAAAGGCAGACACCCCAGCCGTTCCACCCAATATTTATCCCTCAGACATGATAAAAACAGTCTGTCCAATAATTCATTGCTATTTGCAAAAGCTTGCTATACCTAAATTAGCTGCCTTTCTTTTTATTATTTCGCAGAATAGTACACTGTTGGTTAAGTCAGCATTTATTGTCCACCCCAATTGCTTTGGAGAAGGCAATGGTGGCTGCCTTCCTGAACTGTTGCTGTCTATGTAATCACACCCATAATGCTCTTAAGTAATATCCAGGATCTTGACCCAGTGACACTGAAGGAATGGTGATAATGTTCAAGACCGTATGGTGGGTGGCTTGGATGAAACAAATTGGTAGTGTTCTCATACATCTGCTTCCCTTGCCACTCCAGATGGCAGAGGTCGTGGACTGGAAAATGACAAAGGAGGTTTGATAAATTGCTGCAGTGCATCCTGTAGATGCTACACACTGCTGCTACTGAACATCGGTGTTTCCTACATTGCAACAGTGACTACACTTCAAGAAGTACTTCACAAAAGAGAAGAAATAGACTATACTGCCAGTCAAAACTGCCACAACTGTCAACAAAATCATGGTTAATCTTGGGCTTCATAACCACTTTCCCACCTGCTCTCTATATCTTTCAATTCCCAAGACCAACAATCAATCTATCTCACCGGTAGGGAGAAAGCAGAAGAGTTACTGGACTTGAAATACTGACTTTTCTCCCCACAGATACTGCCAGACCTGTTGAGTTTCTGCAGCAATTTGTCTTTGTTTCCTTATAATACAATTCAGTCTCTGGCAGTTGATCACAAGAAAAACATCAGTCCATTGTTTTTCTTTTCATTCCACTCAAACACTAGGCTCCTTTTCAATAATAATTACATTTCCAATACAGTATCATGAAGACTCAACTTGAGACTTACTTTCTTTTCCAGTTTTTTAGGCAGGAATAAGATCGAACCATCAAAAACACGAGTCGTACCAAGAATTTTGTCATGCATAAACAATAGCACTGTTCGCAAACGCCTTGATTCCATTTGAGGATTATAATCCACGTGGTACTGATATAGAGCCCACTGTGGGCGAGAGCTTAGGCGAATATAGTTTGTTATCAGTCGTATTAGGCTTCCAGAAATACCTGAAAACATAAAAGATTAATAACTCCCTGTATGACAACAGTAACAATGCTTCAGAAATACTTCATAACCTGAACTAATCTGGGACATCCTGAAATCATGTAAGCAAAATGGTTTACTTCTGCCCCTATGTCTAACTGCAGAAGTTGTCAAAGAGATGGCGCCAAAGTAGAGAATCCAAGGAAAGCTAAGGAATAACTGATTATTTCCCAGAATTCTACAGAAAACTGTCTCAATGCTAAAGGAAGTGAAATGGTACACCCTCTTAAAATAAAAGATTAAGGGCAAAGAGTGAATTAATGGGAAAATGCTTAAAAAAAAAATCAAAGAATTAGATTTTGCTGTCTGGACTCAAACAATCGGTGAACATATTTTTGAGGATTCGACACATGCAGTTGTAGAGGTATGCAATGTGGTATTTCGGATTTACAAGTGAAGGATTTGAATTTAGAAACAGGACAAATATGCTGATGTATAGCATATCAGACGATTTCAGGGTAGACTAGATGAGATGTAAATAAGCAATATTTCTTGGAACAAGGATACAATAACCTTAAACTGCAAAAGAGACAGAAAAGACTGATTTAAAAACAGAGCTTACGATGGCGCAAGTGTACTATAAACAAATACCAGGTTTTGTATTAAGAGACATAGATCAAAAAAAAAGCAAAGACAGATCATTTCAACAGAAGACGACTTGGATCATAATCAGAATATTCTGCAACTTTGAGCATCCCAAACAGAGTAACAAAAGGCTGTAAACAAGGTAAATATTTTGATTTGCGCTGCTTGTTAAAATTAGATTATAAAAGGATCAAAAATTCAAAAAAATTCTTAAATGTTAAGAACAGTTAGCAACTGTGAATATTCTGTTCCAAACCGTTGCTTAAACAATAGTTGCTTGAAAGACAGGGCAAGATTGAGAAGTGAATTTCACTAGGTAGTCAGGAGAAAAATCAGCAGACTTATTGTGTCGAAAGATAAGATTCTGTGTTATAACACTATGATTCTAATGCTCCCCAAACGAATCCTGGACCTTTAAGACTCCAAATAGTTAAAAATGACCAAAGCCACATCTGCTATGTTCACCTTGTAGTATAATTCTGCCACTACAGTGGAGTGTTTAGCAAGATTAAGTCAGACAATTTTCCCCCCAAAATGGTGTGCCACTCAAGTAAGAGGTGCAAATGCAAGTAAGTGCAATAGACATTAAGATTTGGAAGAAACCAAGTGCCTAAAGTCCTGTGTTATTAACCTAATTATACTTCACTTATGATGTCATCAATGCATAATGATTCCTATTTACTATGCTGATCGAGTGTTACTTTGGAGCCATTATCTCACTAGTGAGCACATAGCATCATTTGTACTGTGCTGGTTGCTTGATCTGGTTTGCTAAGGCAACGATAGCAAGATAATTTGTTTGTTCTACTGCAAAAGACACACACAAAAAAAAGATGTTAATGTTGAATGCTGCAAAACTAGAATGAATTTGAAAACGGCCTTCAAAAGCTGGAAGGTTAAGAGAAGTAGACAGAGTCAAAATTTAAACAATTGTGGAGTGAGCAAATCAGAAAAAGTGAATTAGATGAAATTAATAGACAGAAATAAAGTATAAAAGCTAATGGGATTTTTTGCTGCAAGTAGTTACTTATAGTTTTTAGGACTAAAATGAATCAAAGAGTATGGGGGGAGAAAAGCAGTAACAGGTTGGTTAGCCACAATCATATCGAACAGTTCAGCCGGCTCGGATGGCCTGTTTCTGCTCCTATTTTCTTTGTTTCTACCTTTGATCTAAAACAAGCAATTTGATCATTTTTCCATTCAGTGGAAGTAAATAGGTTACAAGAAAACTTAGCACATGATAAAAGATTTAGCTATTGAAAGTGATAATCAACATAAACAACCTCAAATTAAAACTCAACTTCTCTACTCCAGCATTTACCAGTTTTGGACTCCTTGACATGCTCCATTGCCTTCCTCGTGTTCACTCCAAGATCATGCAAGTCTCGCCGACGTCCACCTCTTTCTGCCAATGACATCTCTTTAAATCCAGCAGATATCACCTCAACAACTGCCATATTTGCAGGAAACAAGAATAAGCCAAACAATTAAAAGCCCACAAGAATTACTTTACTAAGCTTGAGAAATTTCAACAAAGTCCTTTCATGTCTATTTTTCATTTGCAGTGGATGCTAAAGAGAAATATTTATGACCTACATTTACAGTTGTACAAACTCATTGCTCTATAGACAAAATGACAGAATATTAAATTTCTAGAGTCAACTACTCAGGCATTCTACAAACAGGAAAGACATCCAACATAATTCTTACAGAAGAAATACTTCAAATGTGATATGTTTTATTATGTCTAATTATCAGCAGGCATTTCTTTTCAAGCCTTGAATTTAAGAATATTGATAGCAAATGGCTGACTTCACTTGAAATAGGAAAACCAGTGAAACAGTATTTGCTTATTTTTAAACAAAAATCTTTCAATGTGCAGTCTACCAGGTTTGCATGCCGTGCAAACGTTGAGGTCAGCAAGATTCAACATGTTAAACAAAAATGTTTAATGAATACAATTGCTTCACTAACGTTCTAGTTGAGACAAGAATGGAATAAGTTATGCAATAATGCCACAAGGCAGTTAGTAAGATTCATATCAACCAAAAAGCTCCAGCAAGTTTCTAAAGTACAGATTCATCATTGTAGGTGTGACCTGCAACTGGCTATGTAAGGTGACTTGTACTTGAACATACTAACCAGTCCATGCCTGCTTACATGATGGCAGACAGAAACTAAGCAGAATGGTACCTTTGAACAGAACTGCTAGAAGGTCAGCAAAAGGATGCTTTAGGTTCCCATTCGAGACAGTTCTGATACAAGGATGCCTGAGGACAGATAAACGACCAATTCCAGCTTTATTAATGAAAGGATGATTGCCCCAGTAAATGAATAACATCAGGTGCAGATTAGGTCCTCAAGCAGCTGCAAGGACAACAGCTAAAGTTATTTCGTAGTAAATAGTTGCCTCTTTGAAGCTGCCTGCAATGTTAAATAGTTTCTAGCTAAAAATGCTCTAATCATAGAAGTCAGCTTCAATACATAACCAGGACATAATACAAGCCTTAAAAAAAAATTTAAGCTTACAGGTAAAGGTTAACTAGCCTTAGAAGACACCTTCTCTTATGCCCTAAACAAGATAGATTGATCACAACCTATAAATTACAAAATTCTAACAGTAGAAGTAGTTGTATGACATCACACTTACAATTAACTTTGTAACAGAACTTAACCTTACAACAATGAGTTAAAACTAACCAACTTATTTTTACGTTATGTAATTGGGACAGTGGGAAAATAAAAGGAGTAACTGAACGTGATAAAGGACAGCACCAAAATTCAATGGCTAATAGAATTTGAACTGTCCTTACAGATAAACAGGCCTGAGAAAGACCCGAAAGAGTATAGCCAATAAGCGTTTGGAATGCGAATGAATAGCATGCATAGAAAGATCAAGGTCTACAGACTACAATGTCACACTAATATCATAAGATCATAGGAACTTGGGCTGTCTACATAAGTGCCCGTCATTGATTAGGTGTCCCACAGGATTGGGTGTCTGGATTAAGGGGAAGGACAGTGACTATGTTCTATTTGAATACTAACACAATGTATAAAAATGCTGTATTTCTTTGTAAAAGCAGAGTGTGTGTCATTGATCTAACTTCCAAAGCCAGATCTGGGGGAAGATCCTTTGGCCCTCTCCCTGCATAAACTAGTTTCTGCTTGAATAAACATCTTCCACTTGCCCGAATCCTGCCTGCCTCCCGAGTCTTTATTCCGGGTCAGGAGGAACATTCCTACAATGATGCATCTATGGCATTACACAGCTTCAGCCTTGACCAAGAGAAACTTGAGAGACCTCTAAACAAATATTTTTGCATGTACAAGCACCCATTTTCCATTCAGAAGCATAAAGTACTGTTAGAGATTATTTACATATAGAAGTTATGAAATTTAGTCTATTAGGATATACATTTTATCAAAGCCTCACCATCTTTGCGTCCCACTGCTCCAGAGGGCCCCCTCTGTCGACCACGCCCAAGCAGTTCGGGTTCCCCTGCAGTGATAGGTCTTGTTGAAGCTGGTACTGGAGCAGCTGCCTACATTTTAAAAGTACAAAATAGACCTACATTTATTCCTGAAGCAATCAACTTTCTTAAGTCACTGCAGACCCACTAGCCTTTCAATGGCTGCTTGTGATTGGAATTGGTTTTAAAGGTTCAGACACAGGTAGAACTGATATCAAATTAAGTGCCGTGCTCAATTATATTAGTAAATTCAATCATCCTTTCATCTCAGGCAAACCATCAACCTTTGTGCCCATTTCTCTATACATGTGCGTTTTGACAAAAGAAAGCTGAACAAAGATGGCAGTCATGAAGTTGAACAGGAATCACCCAACTGAGCTTGTGCTGCTATAAAATGGTATTAAAACTGACCCGCACTTCGCTCCACAGCCAAAAATCTATTGAAATTTCAAATGATCCAGCAGAACCAGCTGCGTGAAGATGAGTGTTCAAATTTCTACATAACGTGGTAACAGACATTGTCTCTTGATTTCATTCTGAATTGAACTAGCATTAATTCTAACAATAAACCCAATTTCAAGGACTCAATGGCACAGTGTTAGTGCCCTACCTCTGAGCCCAGGTTCAAGCCCCATTTGCTCCAGAGGTGTGTCACAACATTTTAATCAACATGCTCAGTCATAACAAAACCTAATTCCAAAGAGACTTTTGGCACATTGACTGTGTCTCTGCCTTTGGACCAGGGCTGCATTTAAGTCCCACCTGCCTGGAAGGTGTGTCATTGTTTGACCAGGTTGATTAAAATAGCTATATTCCATTCACTCCAGCCTGGTAACTGATTATCCCTCAACCAATAAAAGTAGATTATCTGGTCATTTACCTTCACTATGATTCAGAAC
Organism: Ginglymostoma cirratum; assembly: GCA_024137785.1. NCBI lineage: Eukaryota > Metazoa > Chordata > Chondrichthyes > Orectolobiformes > Ginglymostomatidae > Ginglymostoma > Ginglymostoma cirratum. The sequence goes on from JAHRHZ010000098.1 coordinate 42,344,934, forward strand.
TTGGCTACGGATCAATGGTGATTATCTTAACCTCTTGTAACAATACCTACACTTCAGAAGTGATGCCTTGACTGCAGTGCCACATACTCTTTGCCCTATTTACATTCCAGTCCTGTATCATAAGATGTAGAAGTAGGCCATTCAGCCCATCATGTATACTCTGCCATTCAATGAAACCATGGCTGATATAATAATACTCAACTCCATTTTGCTGCCTTTGCACCACAACCTTTAATTCCCTGACAGATTTTTAATCTGTACATGACAGCCCTGAATATACTTAATAACTCAGCCTCCACAGCCCTCTGTCTTAAATTCACTAGCCTCCAAAGAAATTCTTTATCTTTTTTAAAATGTGATGCCTTATTCTGAGATTATGTTACTTCAAGATGCACAAACAAGGGAAGAGGAAACGACATTTCCGCATCCAACCTGTCAAGTCTCCTCAGAATCTCGTATGTTTCATAGGGTCTGTCTCCATGCTGGAGGACTCTGACTCTTCGGCCCAAACTGGGCCATGCCGACCAAAATGTCTACCCACACCAACCTTATTTCCCTGCACTTGGCCCATATCTTTCTAAACCTTTGCTATCTGTGTATTTGTCCAAATGCCTTTTAAATGTTGTTAATGTACCCGTCTGAATCACTTCCGCAGGCAGCTCATTTCATATGTGTACCACCCGCTGCATAAAAAGTTGCCCCTCGGGTTGCCATTTATTCTTTCCCTCTTACCTTAAACTGATGACCTCTAGTCCTTGAAAAAACTCTCTTCAATAAGGCTGTCTGTCATTCTTCTTAGTACCAATGAGTATAGTAGTCAAGCTCTTCTCATAAGATAGTTCCTCCATACCTGGGTATCAGACTGGTGAACCTTCTCTCTGGACTACCTCTAATGCCAAATATCTTTCATTAGAAGGGGCCCAAAACTGTTTACTGTATTCCAGCTGGGGCCTGATTATTGCCTTTTTGGGTTTAGTAAAAGCTCACTATATTTTCTCCATTCCCTTTGAAATGGAAGGTCAACATCTATTTGCATTCTCTATTACACAGCAAAGTTGCTAATTGAGAGATTCATGAACACGGCCTCCTAAATCCCTCTGTTCTGTAGCTTTCTTCATTTACACGATATTCAGCTCTTTCATTCTTCCTGTCAAAGTGTATAACCTCACAATTTCCCACATTATATTTCATCTGTGAGGTTTTTGCCCACTTGCATAACTCCGCAGACTGTCGCATCCTCACCATGTCACAATTATTTTTGTCTCATTGCAAACTTGACTTCAGTACATTCACTTTTTTTTATGTAAGTCATTTATAGTCATTCCTCTGTACTCTCGAGAGTTCCATTCCAGAGAACCTCCATGAATGATGAAATTCATGGAGTGTGGAGCTCATTAAAAACGGATTTAAATGGTTAAAAACATTGCGGACATGCAAATTTTCCCTTTTGTTGTACTTACTTTTTGGCATGGATAGGTCAATTCGAAATCTGTGATTCCGTGGACACAGAGGATTGACTGGATGTTTTAATTAAATGTGGCCCTAGCACAAACTCCTGTAACACACTACTAGTGGTCCTATTTTAAATAAAACTGCTCTTGGGCACAATGGAAATGTCCCCACCGAAACCAGAAGGTGCAAGTCCCACCTGCTCCAGACACATCACAATATGTCTGAACATGTTCATTAAAAGTGACCATAATTCCATAAGTTTTCGGATACTTTTGGATAAGGACAGGAGTGGACCTCAGATGAAGGTGTTAAATTGGGAGAAGGCCAACCTTGAATTAGGCAAGAATTGAAGAATGTGGAGCGGGAGTGGCTGTTTGAGGATAAATCCACATCTGACACGTGAGTGCCTTTTAAGGACCAGTTGGTTAGAGTGCAGGGCAGGCATGTCCCTGTTGAAATAAAGGACAGGGATGGCAGGATTCAACAACCTTGGATGGCAGGGGAAGATTATCAGATTAGTCAAACAAAAGGAAAAAGGAAGCATACCTAAGACTGGGCAACTAAAAATAGATGAAATTCTTGAAGAATAGAAAAAGCAGGATGGAGCTCAGTCAGAGTTGGAGGGATAAAAGGGGCTATGAAAAGTCCTTGGCCAGCAGGGTTGAGAAGAATTCGAAGGCATTTCATACATCTATTGCGAGCAAGAGGGAAGCTAGGGAAAGAGCAGGTTCATTCGGGGTGGGGGGGTTGTATGGAAACAGGCCCGAACCTTAATGGAGTACTTTACATTGGTACGTACCAAAGAGCAAGATGTTGAGGTTAGGAAAAGGTGTGTGATAGCATGTCAACATAATGGAGGATGAAGTATTGGTTGTTCTTGAAATACATTAAGGTATACAAGTTCCCTGGGCCAGACAGGATCTATTCCAGGATACGGTGGGAAGCAAGGAAATATCTGGGGCCTTAACAGATATTTTATCATCTTTGGCCTCAGAGGACAGGAACACTTAGGAGCACTCACACACAATGTCCAATATGGTGGCACTGGCAAGGTAGGCAGCATTCGGGCTGCTGGGCTCATCCGCTCCAAATGGTTGCTTTCTCCCTTCTTTCCTTAGCATTTTTTTTTTGTCTTTTCTTAGTCTTCATCTTCTTCCTGTCAGTGGTGGCAGAGGGGAGCAGCCAGACAGGGACTCTTAGCAAGACAGGAGCCTGGCCTGGAAGAGAAGCCGAGGAATCCTGGTGGGCCCAGAGCAGGGACTCCAGGTATTGGTAAGGTGACAGCAGAGCCAGGGACTCCTAATTATGGTAGGCCCACAGCCGGATCTCCTGGTTGATGGCAAATGTGAGTCTAGCATAGGACCCAATATCAGCAGCTCATTGGCGGGATGGGTCAAGTGACAAAGAGATGGTGCCTGAAAAGTGCTTTCTCTGACATTGGGCAGTCCAATGCAGTTGGCAGTGCAGGCATCGTTGGTCAGCCAGCTCAGGGGTCAGGATTCATTGTGGAGGCAGTGGAGTGAAGGTGGACTTTCTTTCAGCTTTGTCTTTTTATTCTTGAAGTATTCAAATAATTGGAGTAACAGTTGAAGCTTGTCACCATATTTTACCTTGTTGCTCATTGTAGAATATAAGTGACAAGAAAATCAGAGGAATCTGTGCAAACAGGTCTATGGATCCCTAAAAGGGGCAACACGGTTGGATAAGGTGAGCAAGAAGGTATACCGCACACTTGTCTTCATCGGCAAGTTATATTACAGCTGTACAAAATAATATTGTGCATGGTTCTGATCGCCATACTATCAGAACGAAGTGGATGCTTTGGACAGGGTGCAAAGGTTTACCAGGATGTTGCCTGGTGTGGATGGTTTTAGGTATGAGGAGAGAATGGATAAACTCAGATTGTTTTCATTGGAAAGGTAGAAGCTGAGAGACGACCACATGGAGGCCTACAAAATTATGAGGGGCATAATGACAATCCACCCTTTCTCCCAGGGTGGAAAGGTCAACTACAAGGGAGCAGAGATTCAAGATAAAAGGGGGAAGCTTAGGGGAGTAGTGCAGGAAAAATATTTCCAGAGGATGGTGGGTGCCTGGACAGCAATGCCAGTGGACGTCGTGGAAGTGGGCACGTTAGCAATGTTTAACATGCATCTCGATAGACACGAATGGTAGGCGACTAGAGGTATAAAAACCACATGTGAGCAATAAGTAGAGGATCTAAATAAAGGTTAGGAATCGGCACGGGCTCAGTGGGCTGAAGGGCACATTCCTGTGCTGTAGTGTAGAAAAGTATTGATATTCTGCAAGAGAAAAAGCAGACAGGGTTATGATAATTAAAGTAAACTCCTTCAAGTGATTATCCCTTTGACCTGCATTATCATTTTATGTAATTTGTTCTCAATTTCATTATCCTGGTCTCTCTTTCCACTCTCCATGGCCTTTCCCAAAACTGACTGCAGTGCAGATCACCTGTGCCAGCTCAGCTTTCCACAGACTACCACAAATATTTCTTTAAGTTCATAAGATGTGACAGTAACTGGCTGGATCGGCATTTATTGCTCATCCCTAGTTCTCCTTGAGAAGGTGGCGGTGAACTGCCTTCTTGAACTGCCGCAGTCCACATGCTAAAGGCAGACCTAACATGATGAAAAATATTTATAAATTATGGGAGGGAATTCCGGGAGTATTTGATAACAAAGACATTTATAAGTGAGCAGATATCCTAGTGTACAAAATAGCTGTTATCATCATCACAATCTTGTGCTGCAAGACCTGGACTGTTCACTAGCAACACACAAGAGCGTTAGATAAATTCCTATGACTCCACCTCATTCTCTGGATTCAACACGAGGACTGAACAAATTAGTGTTCTTCTTGAAGCCATTTCCACTAGCAGTCAGACAGAACTCCTGCACATTCCACTGCTTCATGGGATGCCCTGCCAGTTCAGTCCCACTGCAGAAACTCACAACCAAATAAATGGCATCCTCGAATCAAGGGACAGTTGCTAGCATGCTAGGATCTGACCTAGGGTTGGTTTAACTGAAGCATTATCTCATTAGTGCATTCCAATCCCTTTGGCCAAAAGCCGAAATTCCATTCCAAAACCCAGGAAAGTATACAAATCAGGCAGCTCAGAGTATTGCTAATAATGGATTAACCAATGGCACACACGTATACATGCGAGAAACAAGTGCAGGTTTGCGCACTGGCTTACAATTGGAGCAAGATTAGCCAAGGAAAGGTTGCATTTCCCAATGTCTAAAACCACCTTTGTCTTCCCACATGACCGCAGAAGGTGCAACACCTGCCCTTTCATCTCTTCCCTGCTCACCATCCAAGGGCCTCAACAGTCTTTCCAGGTGAAGTAGCATTTCACCTGTAGCTCCTCCACACTGGTCTATTGCACTTGCTGCACCCAATGTGGTCTACTTTATGTAATAACAAAGAATAATACAGCACAGGAACAGGCTCTTTGGCCTTCCAAGCCTGCACCAACACATTCTATCCTTCCACACTAAAACTGTCTTCAATTACAGGATCTGCAAGCCTTCACTCCCTTCCTCATATTCATCCATGTGCTTCTACAATGTCGTTATCGTGTCTGCTTCCACCACCTCCTGTAGCAAAGCATTCCAGGAACCCACCACCATTTGTATGAAAAACTTGCCTCACACATCTCAAACTTCTTCCCCCTTGCACCTTGAACCTGTGTCCCCTAGTGATTGACCCTTCCACTGTGGAGGAGGAGGAAAAGCCACATGCTTTCCATTCTACCCACGCCATTCACAATCTTATAAACTTTATTAGGTCGCCCTCAACCTCCTGAATTCCAGTGAAAACAAACCCAGGCTATCCAACCTTTCCTCATAGCTAAAATCCCCGATACCAGGCAACATCCTGGTAAACTTTTGCTGTGCTCTCTCCAAAGCATCCACATCCTTCTGGTAGTGTGGTGATCAGAACTGTACGCAATATTTCAAGTGTGGCCTAACTGAAGTTCCATAAAACTGCAGCATAACTTACGTATCCTTATAGTCAATGCCCCTTCCAATGAGCGCAGGCGTGCCATAGGCCATTTTTACTAACTTATCTACCTGCACTGCCACCTTCAATTATCAGTGGACTACACACCCAGATCTCTCTACATATCAATACTTCTAAGGGCTCTGCAATTCACTGTAAAATTTCCACCTGAACTTGACCTTCCAAAATCCATCACCTCACATTTGTCTGGATTAAACTCCATCTGCCATTTTTGTGCCGATGCCTCCAACTGTATCCTCTGATGATCCTCCTCGTTATCCGCAAATCCACAAATCTTTGTATTGTCCACTAACTTAATTAGACTGGCTACATTTTCCCCCAAATCAGTTATGTTGGAGGAACCAAATGCAGACTAGAAGAGTGCTTTGCAGAATACCTCTGATCCGTGAGCAAGCACAACCCCACCCTCCCTGTAGCTGCTCATTTTAACATGGCATCTTGGTCGCACGCTCACTTGTCTGTCCTCAGCATGCTGCAATGCTCCTGCATATCACACCACAAACTAGGAGCAAAATATCTTTAGACTAGGTACTTTACAACCTTCTGGACTTACTATTGAGTTCAACACGTTCAGATTGTGAACTCACTCCCCATTTCTTCCCTTTCTTTTAGCTTTACTGGTTTCATTCTCTGTCACCATGTCATCTCTCCGCACTCCAGTGAGACCATCTG
>JAHRHZ010000098.1:42351507-42380544 GCA_024137785.1 Ginglymostoma cirratum
AGATTTTTCTGAAGAAGGGTCTAGGCCCGAAACATCAGCTTTCCTGCTCCCCTGATGCTGCTTGGCCTGCTGTGTTCATCCAGCTCTACACCTTGTTATCTCAGATTCTCCAGCATGTGCAGTTCCTACTATCTCTGAAGCCATCTGTTCTTTTCAGTTTAGCAGTTAGACCCATTGTTCTGCCACTCTCAAATTCTGATCACTTAACATGCACTATCAACATCCTTTCTTCCCCAGCACTATTGCATAAATGCTGCCCCCTCCAAACTTCATGTCAGTCATCTAGACTTGAAATGTTAGCTTGCTCTCTCTCTCTCTATAGATGCCTGGGCTGCTGTGTTTTCCAGCATTTTTTGTTTTCACTGCAGATTCGAGCATCTGCAGTAATTTGTTCCTGTAGAACCCCCAAGTACTTCAGTACCAAGGAGGGGTTCACTGATTTTGAAACACTTTCTCACTCCAGATTCTGCCAGACCAGAGTTTCTCCGGCACGTTCTGGTTTTAATTCAGATTTACATCTCCCAGTATTTTGTTTTTGACAACACGCTGCCTTCAAGCTGCAACTTCACTAAAATCAGGTAGGTAATGTAATTTGTTATTAAAGCTGACTAAATTAACAGCCAAAACAAAGGCAAAAATTAAACAATAGCTCCTTGAACTAAAGTGCATTTAATTCCATGGATAACAAAACCTGACAACACAGTAAAAATGTGCATTTAACCCAAGAACTGTTGGAACCTCAGTACCTCAAATACAAAAGTCTGGCAATTCTATGTAAAAATGCTAAGACAGGAAAAGAAAAATACTGTAGATGTTGGAGATCTGAAATAGATTATTTAATACTCAGCAGGCCAGTTAGCAGCGGACAAACAGCAAGCTAATCCTACAGGCCCATTAACTCTGATCACAACATTCTGCAAAGGACTAAAAAGTTAGGATCACTTTTGCCTTTCCTGGTATCACAGCTACAAGACTAGCTATTGAGAACCAAAACGGTGTATGACAAAACAAGCACATATGAAGGATCACAATTTGCAGGGGGTGAAAACGTTTTCAAATTGGTGTAATAGGCCAAACAAAAGCTGGAACCCACCAAGCCACATCCTTTCACCTGAGGGCAAAAGAAAACTATACGGTAAAGCACAAATATACAATTCTAGTGGGAATAAAAGTAAGCTTTCACTACATACTAAAAAAAACAGACAAATCGTTAAATTGAAAAATACAGCAGTGAAATGGGGACAACTTCCTTACCAAATTACTGATGAAAGCTATTTTATCATAAGACAAAGTTTTAAAACACTATTAGTCTCATTGGAAAACTTTTTAAAGTTAAAGTTAATTTGTTGAATAAGATGCAACTGAGTTTTTAAATGACATACTGCCATTTGTTGAACCACTTTTTTGATTTCCATAACTGCAATGGCCCTTAAACATGGAGTGACATGAACAAGGACAATCAACACTTCTCACTTCCCAGCTGCAGTGACAATTTTTCAATGTAATTAGATATTTAGCCTGCATGAAGGCATCACTATTGTTGGAAGCCAGAGATCCTTCATGAGAACAAAATTACAAGTCATACAACACCAGGTTATAGTTGTCAGATCACGGAGGAGCAGCGGTCCAAAAACCTTGTGATTTCAAATAAACCTGTTGGACTATACAACCTGGTGTCGTGTGACTTCTGACTTTGTCCACCCTCGTCCAACGTGGCACCTCCACATCAGGAGAATAAAAATGACACTGGGAAAGGAGAAGTGCTCACCCGTCATTGGCTTTTTGTGCATAATTTTCCTAAACATTAATGGTGAGTGTTGACACTGTTGCTGACGCAAAATCCAAGCCTGAAACTAAGTCTGAGAGCTTCAAAACTTCACTTATTTCTCAAAGATCAGTTTTCCTGGTAACAAATGACAGCCTCCCATGAACAGTTTTGCAAAATCCATGTGATATAAACTACAGAATCGTTATGCAAAAAGTAAAATACACGTGAGAGAAAGTTTACTTACTAGCCTCGGAGCAACAGGCTGGACACTTGCTTCAGGGACACGGGCCCGCCCTCGGGCCCGAGAACGTGCTCTTCCACTCATTTTTGTAAATTCAATGCTCCAGTTTTTCTGTCATGCAACCTCAGGCCATAAGAATGAACAAAATCCCCACATCAGCATTAAGGTGTCAAAGATCTCAAGAGACATATTAACAGCAAACACAATTTTCTTGAAAGACATGTGCTGGTCAGCATCCATGGCACAGCAGGATGTCCAGTTCTAGTATTTACTCTACAACAAATAAATCAAGTAGCACTGTCGGGAGAAGGGGTCAGGAAGGCTGCTTTTCAGAAGGGGCCAGTTACTGTTTTGGAGGTGGGGAAGGAGCAAAACTAAGATCCAGATCAGGGGTACTGGGGAAAGGAAATTCAGAGAAGAGGGTCTGGCACTTGGGGAAGGGACGGTGGGGGAGAAAGAGAGAGGGAGAGAAGACAGAGGTCCATCTGGGAAGGTGGGGAGGGACCGTGAAAAAGTTTTGGGCGTTATGGAAGAAGAATCAAAGGGTCAGCTTGTGTGGGGGAAATAGGAGGAGGCAGGAAAGACCAGTTTATAAGGAGAGGGGTAAACAGAAGGCTTGTTTGCAATGGAACCCTAGGGGAGACCTCGGCCGCAACAATTTCATAAATCCAGACCTTAAACTTGCAGGAGATTACAGCCAATAATCCTTTCCCGCGCAAATGTCTTCGCCAACATTTGCCGAACTTACCACTGAAAACAATAACCGTTCATCGACCTCACCGTGAATTCGCAGCCACAAAACCGGCAAACCCTCCAAGGGCCGCCCCGCGCGGCGACTAACCGCCTTCACCGTGAACCATCCAACACAGGCACGCGCTACTACCGCATCACTGCCCCTCACCCCTATCACTCCGCACAACGCCCAAACCTAACCCTTCAATTAACTTTTGTAGTCTTAATACGTGCCCTAATCCATTCACTTTGCACATACCGGTAGCACCAAGCATGAGTAGTTTGATTAATTGTTTTTTTCAATCTGGATCTATTTGACACGTGATCAGTGGAAGGATTTTGGTGTGGAGACAGAGTAGCGCGGTTTCGTGGGTGGCGCGCGTGCGTGCGTGCTGTTAGGCGGGAAAAGGGGTGTAGGTCTCAGCGCGTGGAAACAAGAAGTCAGAATATTGAGGAGATTTAAGTGGGACAAGTTTTTTAAAATAATTTCTTGTTTATTTTGTCTCAGTCGTATTTCTCTGAGAAGAAGTGGTTTCCTCACCTGTCTGTTGCTAAGAGGCCAAATGCTGCCCAACCGGATTTGCACGTGAGGCACCATAAATAATGTGTATTTTTTAAACATGAACAGTTTCCCATGCATTTGGAGAAATGTAATAACGGCACTTTTTTTATTCTTTCATGGGCCGTTGGCATCACCAGCTGGCCAGCTTTTATTGCCTGCCTCTAGTTGCCCCATGAGGTAGTGGTGGTGGTGAGCTGCCTTCTTGAACCACTGCAGTCCATGTGTTGTGGGTTTACCCATAACGTCCAAAAGGAGGGAATTCCAGGAGTTTGACCCAGCAACAGTGAATGAAATAGGTCACCATTTAAAGTCAGGATGGTGAGTGGTTTGGAGGGGAACTTGCAGGGGCTAGTGTTCCCATGTATTTGCTGCCCTTTTCCTTACAGGTACCAAGGATTGCATATTTGGAAGGATATGCTGAAGCCTCGGTGAGTTACTTCTCATCTCATCAGTGGTGTGCACAGCTGCTGGGTCTGTGTGTTAGTTGTGGAGAAGGTGAATGTTGAAGGTGGTGGATGTGGTGCTAATTAAGCAGCTGCTTTATCCTGGATGGTGTTAAGCTTGAGTGTTGGAACTGTACCCATCCAGGCTAGTAGGGAGTATTCCATCACATTCCTGACTTGTGCCTTGGAGATGCTAAACAAGTTTTGTACAGTTAAGAGGGGAGTTTCTTTTTGCAGAATTCCAAACCTCTGTTCAATGTAACACCTGGGATTTGGATCATGAGGAATTCAGTGACAGTGATGCCATTCAATGTCAAAGGGAGATTATTAAATTCTCTTTTATAGAGTCATAGAGCACTGTCCAACTCGCCCATGCTGACCAAGTTTCCCAAACTAAAATAGTCCCACCTGCCTGCAGTTGGTCCATCTCTCTCCAAACATTTCTTATTCGTGTACTTATCCAAGCGTATTTTAAATATTGTAACTGTATGTGCATCTACCCCTTCCTCTGGCAGTTGGTTCCACACACACAAGACTGTGTTTAAAAAAAAACTTGCCTCTTTTAAATCCTTCAACTCCCATCTTAAAAATGTGCTCCCTGTTGTATCACAGTCAAGAGTTCAGGATTGTGTCTTTATATATCTGTGTCTGTGTTTGGGGAAGACCGTTTAGAGTGAGATTAACTGTGCATTTCTACTTGGATGATGCCTTCCAATGTTTGATTGTGACATCATTGAGAGAGTTCCCCAGGCTGTCCCTGCCCTGGGAGTGTGAGATGCAGACATTGCAGGAGGGAGCATTCCTCTGTATCTAACTCCGTTATTGACCTGCTCGGGGAGTTTTAGATGAGGACAGATTAAGGGAAGCTTTACTTTGAATCCTGTATATGCTCTGGTGTTATTAGCTGGGACTACTGATAATGTTTCAGAGATAGTAGGAACTGCAGATGCTGGATAATCTGAGTTAACAAGTTGTAAAGCTGGATGAACACAGCAGGCCAAGCAGCAGCAGAGGAGCAGAAAGGCTGACGTTTCAGGCCTGGACCCTTCTTCAGAAATGGGGGGAGGGGAAGTGGGTTCTGAGACATATAGGGAGAGGGGGGGGAGGTGGATAGAAGATGGATAGAGGAGAAGATAGGTGGAGAGGAGACAGACAGGTCAAATGGGCGGGGATGGAGCCAGTAAAGGTGAATGTAGGTGGGGAGTTAGGGAGGAGATAGGTCAGTCCAGGGAGGATGGACAGGTCAAGGGGGCGGGATGAGGTTAGGTAGGAGATGGGGATGGGGCTTGAGGTGGGAATAGGTGGGAGGAAGGACAGGTTAGGGAGGCGGGGACGAGCTGGGCTGGTTTTGGGATGCGGTGACAGGAGGGGAGATTTTAAAGCTTGTGAAGTCCACATTGATACCATTGGGCTGCAGGGTTCCCAAGTGGAATATGAGTTGCTGTTCCTGCAACCTTCGGGTAGCATCGTTGTGTCACTGCAGGAGGCCCAGGATGGACATGTCTTCTGAGGAATGGGAGGGGGAGTTCAAATGGTTCGTGACTGGGAGGTGCAGTTGTTTAGTGCGAACCGAGCGTAGGTGTTCTGCAAAGCAGTCCCCAAGCCTCCGCTTGGTTTCCCCGATGTAGAGGAGGCCACAACGGGAACAGCGGATGCAGTATACCACATTGGCAGATGTGCAGGTGAACATCTGCTTGATGTGGAAAGTCTTCTTGGGGCCTGGGATGGGGCTGAGGGGGGAGATGTAGGGGCAGGTGTAGCACTTCCTGCGGTTGCAGGGAAAAGTGCCGGGTGTGGTGGGGCTGGAGGGAAGTGTGGAGCAGACAAGGGAGTCACGGATAGAATGGTCCCTCTGGAAAGCAGATAAGGGTGGGGTGGGAAAAATGTCTTTGGTGGTGGGGTCGGATTGCAGATGGCGGAAGTGTCGGAGGATGATGCGTTGGATCCGGAGGTTTGGGGGGTTGTACGTGAGGACGAGGGGAATTCTGTTTTGGTTGTTATTGCGGGGAGGGGGTGTGAGGGATGAGTTGCGGGAAACGAGGGAGACGCGGTCGAGGGCGTTCTCGACCACTGAGGGGAGGGGGGAAGTTGCGGTCCTCGAAAAACGAGGACATCTGAAATGTACGGGAGTGGAATGCCTCATCCTGGGAGCAGATGCGGCAGAGGCGAAGGAATTCAGAATAGGGGATGGCATTTTTGCAGGAAGGTGGGTGGGAGGACATGTGTTCTTGGTAGCTGTGGGAGTCGGTGGGCTTGAAATGGATATTGGTTTCTAGGTGGTTGCTGGAGATGGAGACAGGGAGGTCCAGGAAGGAGAGAGAGGTGTTAGAGATGGTCGAGGTGAACTTAAGGTTGGGGTGGAAGGTGTTGGTGAAGTGGATGAACTGTTCGAGCTCCTCGTGAGAGCACGAGGCGGTGCCGATATATCATCAATGTAATGGAGGAAGAGGTGGGGTTTCGGGCCTGTGTAGCTATGGAAGAGGGATTGTTCCACGTTGCCTACAAAGAGGCAAGCATAGCTTGGGTCCATGTGGGTACCCATGGCCGCCCCCTTTGTCTGTAGGAAGTGGGAGGAATTGAAAGTGAAGTTGTTGAGGGTGAGGACGAGTTTGGCCAAGCAGATGAGGGTGTCAGGGGAGGGGGACTGGTTGGGCCTGCGGGGCAGGAAGAAGCAGAGGGCCTTTAGGCCATCTGTACGGGGAATGCAGGTGTATAGGGTCTGGACGTCCATGAGGTGTTGGGGACTGGGGAATTGGAAGTTCTGGAGGAGGTGGAGGGCGTGGGTGGTGTCATAGACGTAGGTAGGGAGTTCCTTGACCATGGAGGAGAAAATGGAGTCAAGATAGGTGGAGGTAAGTTCGGGGGGGGCAGGAGCAGGCAGAGACAATGGGTCGACCAGGTAAATCAGGTTTGTGGATTTTGGGAAGGAGATAGAAGTGGGTGGTGTGAGGTTGGGGAACGATGAGGTTGGAGGCTGTGGGTGGGAGGTCACCTGAGGTGATGAGGTTGTGGATGGTTTGGGAGATGATGGTTTGGTGGTTGGGGGTGGGGTCATGATCAAGGGGGCAGTAGGAGGTGGTGTCGGAGAGTTGGCGCCTGGCGTTGGCGATGTAGAGGTCAGTGCGCCATACTACAACTGCGCCTCCCTTGTCCGCGGGTTTTGTGGTGAGAATGGGATTGGAGCAGAGGGCTGCACGTTCTGCGGGGGAGAGGTTGGAGTGGGTGAGAAGGGTGGAGAGGCTGAGGCGATTGATGTCTCAATGGCAGTTGGAGATGAAGAGGTCGAGGGAGGATAGGGAGGCCTTGGAGTGGTGTCCAGGAGGAGGGGTTGTGTTGGAGGCAGGAGAAGGAGTCAGTAGAGGGAGGGTTAGGCTCACGGTTGAAGAAGTAAGCACGGAGGCGGAAGCAGCGGAAAAACTGCTCAATGTCCAAACGTGACTGGTATTCGTTGATATGTGTGCGTGAGGCTTCTTTGTAGGTTACGTGGAACAATCCCTGTTCTGTAGCTACACTGGCCCTAAACCCCACCTCTTCCCCTGTTGCATTGATGACTATATCGGCGCCACCTCGTGCTCACACGAGGAGCTCGAACAGTTCATCCACTTCACCAACACCTTCCACCCCAACCTTAAGTTCACCTCGACCATCTCTAACACCTCTCTCTCCTTCTGGACCTCTCTGTCCCCATCTCAGGTAACCACCTAGAAACCGATATCCATTTCAAGCCCACTGACTCCCACAGCTACCAAGGATACACCTCCTCCCATCCACCTTCCTGCAAAAATGCCATCCCCTATTCTGAATTCCTTCGCCTCTGCCGCATCTGCTCCCAGGATGAGGCATTCCACTCCCGTACATCTCAGATGTCCTCGTTTTTCGAGGACCGCAACTTCCCCCCTCCCCTCAGTTGTCGAGAACGCCCTCGACCGCGTCTCCCTCATTTCCCGCAACACATCCCTCACACCCCCTCCCCGCAATAACAACCAAAACAGAATTCCCCTCGTCCTCACGTACAGCCCCCCAAACCTCCGGATCCAACGCATCATCCTCCGACACTTCCACCATCTGCAATCCGACCCCACCACCAAAGACATTTTTCCCACCCCACCCTTATCTGCTTTCCAGAGGGACCATTCTATCCGTGACTCCCTTGTCTGCTCCACACTTCCCTCCAGCCCCACCACACCCGGCACTTTTCCCTGCAACCGCAGGAAGTGCTGCACCTGCCCCTACATCTCCCCCCTCAGCCCCATCCCAGGCCCCAAGAAGACTTTCCACATCAAGCAGATGTTCACCTGCACATCTGCCAATGTGGTATACTGCATCCGCTGTTCCCGTTGTGGCCTCCTCTACATTGGGGAAACCAAGCGGAGGCTTGAGGACTGCTTTGCAGAACACCTATGCTCGGTTCACACTAAACAACTGCACCTCCCAGTCACGAACCATTTGAACTCCCCCTCCCATCCTGCAGACGACATGTCTATCCTGGGCCTCCTGCAGTGCCACAACGATGCTACCCGAAGGTTGGAGGAACAGCAACTCATATTCCACTTGGGAATCCTGCAGCCCAATGGTATCAATGTGGACTTTACAAGCTTCAAAATCTCCCCTCCCGTCACTGCATCCCAAAACCAGCCCAGCTCGTCCCCGCCTCCCTAACCTGTCCTTCCTCCCACCTATTCCCTCCTCCCACCTCAAGCCCCACCCCCATCTCCTACCTACTAACCTCATCCCGCCCCCTTGACCTGTCCATCCTCCCTGGACTGACCTATCTCCTCCCTAACTCCCCACCTACATTCACCTTTACTGGCTCCATCCCCACCCCTTTGACCTGTCTGTCTCCTCTCCACCTATCTTCTCCTCTATCCATCTTCTATCCACCCCCCCCCCCCCTCCCTATTTGTTTCAGAACCCACTTCCCCTCCCCCATCTCTGAAGAAGGGTCCAGGCCCGAAACTTCAGCCTTCCTGCTCCCCTGCTGCTGCTTGGCCTGCTGTGTTCATCCAGCTTTCCACCTTGTTAACACTGATAATGTGCTGTGAGTTTTGATGGGAAACAGTAAATGGAGATTTCTGGGATAAAAGGGGCAGAATGCTTAAGACATTGAGAATGACTCAATGACACATTGATATGGACTCCCAAGTCCCCAGTCTTTCTTGCCTTTCCCCATTTATAAAGTCAATGGCAGTGCTGTGCTAACATGAAGTTGCAAATGGCCAACACCCAGATACTTGTGTGGCACGAATGTTACTTATCAGCCAAATCCTGGAGGCTTTCCAGGTCTTGCTGTATATGGACTTGAGCTGCTTCAGTAAATCATCACAGATGGTGCTCAACATTTTGAAAACACCAGTGTACAACCTCTCGTCTGATTTTTACGATAGAGGGAAGATTATTGATGAAAATACTGTAGTCATTATTAGACCAGCATTTAATTCCATATTTTTATTGAATTTAAATTTCACAATCTTTTGTGGTGGGCTTCAAATCCAAGTCCCCAGAATATTAGCCAGGAATTCTGGATTACTAGTTCAGTGACATTACCTCCATGCCACCATCTCCCCACTGTGCAATGTAAACAAGCTCTGCTGCAAAACTAGAAGAGTTAGGATAGATGTGGGGAGTCAAACTTTTTAATCCGTAAAAGTTGCTTTGGCGTCATTCTCATCAGATTGTCTCTTGTCGACAATGTCAATTGTGATGCCAAGGCATACAGTGTTATAGACCATTGCTGGTAAATGGGGTTAGAATAGTCAGGTGCTTAATTTTGACCAGCACAGGCTGAAAGGACCAAAAGCCCTTTACTCTGTTGGAGATCTGTACGATTCAAACAATTAGAATCTAAAAATTACTGTCAGCAAACTCAAGGTAGGGTAGTTAGCAGATTCACATGGCACAGTCTTAGAGCTGTTGCCTATTTAAAAGCTAATACCTGTGTGTGTTCATCTGTACACGTCACCAGTAATACCTTGTCGTCTTATGTTAATGATCCTGGCTGACAAGATTTGAGGTGTATGAAAGTTCCAAAGGAAATTTCAAAAGCAAGTAGCTCTAAGCTCACACATATGTAAAATGTATCTCTTAAAGTGTACACGTTGATATTGATCAATCACAAAGCATGAATATAATTATTAATTGTCCATCCAGAGAATTCCTTGGTTGCTTCCCTACTCTGTTGAAATGATAGCTAATTGGAGTATGTCCAGGTTAGGTGCCTATGCTTATTGTTCACCCAAATCTAGTTTTGCCAGGGCTCCTTGACAGCACTCTTGGTCAAAAGCAGCCTTGATGTCATTCTCGCCTCACCTCTGGAATTCAGTTTTCTTTTGTCCACGTATGAACCCAAGCCTGTAATGAAGTCATTAGCTGGGTACCAGGGACCAATTTATTGCTGAGCAACTGCTACTAATAGCACTGTCGATTACCCCTTCCATCACTTGATGATCATTAATAGCCTGACAGGGTGGTAATTGGCCAGGTTGAATTTGTCCTGCTTTTTGTGTATGGGACATTCCTAGGCAATTTTCCACATTGATGAATAAACATCAGTGTTAGAGCTGCATTTGAATAGTTTGTCTAAGGGAATGGCAAGTTTTGGAGCACAAGTGTATTGATTTGATTTATTATTATCACATGTACCTAGGTACAGTGAAAAGTTTTGTTTGCATGCAGTACAGGCAGATCATACCATGCAAAGTACTTTAGGGTAATAGAGCAGAGTGAAGAATGCAATGTTACAGTAGCAGAGAAGGTGCATAAAGGGTGAGCTCAACTTTAAATTTAAAATTTGAGGTCTGTTCAGAAGTTTAATAACAGCAGGGAAGAAGCTGTTCTTGAATCTGTTGGTACGTGTGTTTAAGTTTTTGTATCTTCTGCCTGAACTGAAGAAGCTGGAAGAGATTATAACCGGGGTGGGAGTGATATGGTGTCAGAGATAAAAAGGTACTGTAGATGCTGGAGAATCCGAGATAACAGGGTGTGGGGCTGGATGAACACAGCAGGCCAAGCAGCATCATAGGAGCAGGAAAGCTTGACGTTTCGGGCCTTGACCCTTCATCTGATGATTGTTGGTGATCATCATGCCTAGGAACTTGATGCTGTCGAACACGTCCACCTCAGCACCATTGAGGTAGACAGGTGTATGCCCGCCATCTTGCTTCCCGAAGTCAATGACCAGCTTTTTTGTTTTGCTGACATTGAGGAAGAGATTGTTATCTTTACACTGTGCCACAAAGCACTCTATCTACTTTTCTGTATTCTTTCTCGTCATTGTTTGAGATCCAGCCTACAAAGGTGGCATTGTCAGCAAACTTGTAGATGGAGTTGGGACAAAATTTGGCCACCCAGTCATGTGTATAGGGAGTATAATAAGGAGCTGAGTATGCAGCCTTGCTGGGTGCCAGTGTTGAGGATTATTATGGAAGAGGTGTTATTGCCTATTCTCACTGATTGTGGTCTGTTGCTCAGGGAGTTGAGGATCCAGTTGCAGAGGGTGGAGCAAAGTCCTAGGTCTCCGAGTTTGGAGATTAGTTTGGTTAGAAGGTGTTAACGACAGCTCTGCCTTCAATAAATTGGAGCCTGACATAGGTATTCTTGTTATCCACATGTTCCAGGGATGAGTGTGGGGCCACGAAGATGGTGTCTGCTATGGACCTATTGCAATGGTCGGCGAATTGCAAGGGATCAGGGTGGGCTGGGAGGCTAGAGTTAATGTGAGCTATGACTAACCTTTTAAAGCACTTCATAATTCTGGAGGCCATTTTCAGTAGTCTTCAGTACTAATGCAGTATCCAGACCCTTCAGCTATTTCTTGATATCACATGCAGTGCATTGAATTAGCTGAAGACAGGCACATATGGTCGTGGGGCGAGATGGATGTTCCACTCAGCAGCTTTGGCTGGAAATTGTTGCAAATGCGTTAGCCTTTTCTTTTCCACTAATGTGCTGGCCTCCCTGTCATTGTCGATGAGGGTGTTTGTGGTTCCACCCCTTCCAGTGAGTTAATTAATTGTCCCAAACCATTCACAACTAGATTTGGCAGGACTGATCTATTGGTTGTGGAATCACATCCCTATCTGTCACTTACTGCTTGGCATGTAAGTAATTCTGTGTAGACGCTTCACCAGATTGACACCTCATTTTTAGGTATGCTGGTGCTGCTGCTGCACCCTTCATTGAACCAGGGTTGATCCCAAGTTTCGTGCTACTGGTAGAGTGGGGATATGCAGGGCAATGATGTTTTGATTTTGTTTGAATACAATTTTTGGTGTATCTGATGGTCCACATCGCCTCGTGGATGCCCAGTTTTGCATTGCTAGATCTGATTGAAATCTATCCGATTTAGCATGGTGATAGAGCCACGCAATGCATTGGGGAGTATCCTCTTTGTGAAGATGAGACTTTGTCTCCTCAAGTACAGTAAGGTAATTACTCTTTCCAATGCTGTTTTGGACAGATGGATCTGCAGTAGGTACATTTGTGAGGATAAGGTAAAGTATAGTTTTCCTTGTTGGCTCCCTCGTCACCTGTCGCAGATGCAGTCTAGCAGCTATGCCCTATAAGACCCAACCAGCTTAATCGGTAGTATTGCTGTTGAACCACTTATAACGAAGGAAATTTACGTCGCCAAATCAGAATACATATTGTGCCCTTGCCATCCTCCATTCCTCTTCTAATTGGAAATGTGGTAATCAGCAAGAGGTTTCTTTGCCCATGTTTGACCTGATGCCATAAGACTTCATGCGGTCCAGAATCAATTGAGAACTCCAGGGGCAACTCACTCCTGACTATGCTATGGTGCCACCTCCTCCGGTGAGTCTGTCCTGTTCATGATACAGGACATATCCAGGTGATGGTGGTGTCTGGGACATTGTCTATAAGATACAATTGCATTACCGTGGCTGTGTCAAGCTATTGCTTGACTGTGAGACAGCTTCCTCAATTTTGGCACTAGCCCTAATATTAGTAAGTAGGAATTTACAGGGTTGACAGGGCTGAGTTTGTTGTTGTCGTTTCTGGTGCCTGTTCAATGCCAGGTGAATTGTTCAGTTATATTCCTTTCATGAGACATTTTAGTGGATTTTTACAACTGAGTGCCTTGCCATGCCATTTCAGAGGATGGCTAAGAGTCAGCCTTGTTGCTCAGTCTACTTATATTGTAATGGCCAGGGTTTTGAAAACTAATGTGGCCATTGGAATGAAATTAATCAGACCTGTTTATCAATGGAAATGTTGCCACTGAGAGGAAAAGGTGATGGAGATCTACTGATCCTCAAATTAATGCAAATCATAAAGTGATCCTAAATGTTTATTTAAGACTATAACCCAAAACATTAATGGTCTTTTCTACACTTGGGTGTTGACTGAGCTGCTGTGTGCTTCCAGTATTTTGCGTGTTGTTGACAAGGAGCAAGATTTTTGTTCTCAACCCACCTTCAGGATAAAATGTGGGTCAGGAACCAGGAAATGCCAGCAGAAGAACCCACAGAAAGATTTTAGAAGCAACAGTAAATGAAGTGGCCCTCTCCAGGGCCCCAGTACAGTTAAGGCTGGTGGATGGGCTCCTGAGATTGAAGGGCCAAAATGAAGCTGAAAGATTGGCAATCCACTATCAGAGGCAAGCACTGTTGAAGTAGATTGGATGAAATGGTATCTCCAGATAGAGGTGCCTTCTGAAGATTTTTTAAAATTTAAAAATAAAAAGTGGCCACAACTTTCAGGTTGTCACTGGAGGGGAAGTTGCAATTAAAGTGGACGGTTAGAACTAAATGAAGCATTACTGCCACCTCTCTTAGTCTACTGCTGAGATACTGCCTCATTTTTTCTGATTCAGATTTCACCATCTGCCCTGGTAAGATTTGAACATCTGATAATTTGATATTTACCTTGGGGTTCTGGATTACATTCTGGAGGCCATTTTCAGTAGTCTTCAGTACTAATGCAGTATCCAGACCCTTTAGCTATTTCTTGATATCACATGCAGTGCATTGAATTAGCTGAAGACAGGCACATATGGTCGGTGAGTAATAGTCCCAGTACTCAACCAGCTTCATTGTGTACGAATGTGTGTGTTTTGACTTAGAGATACATTTTTAGTTCACATGTTAATATCCACTTTTGCCACTTGACACAGGATTTTTTTTACTAATAAATGCATTTTTGTTTTCTTGTCAATTAATGAAACCTGGTGTGAGGTTTTGTTTTTAGATAATGAAATCAGGCAAATTACCCACTCTAGTAATTAAACTGGTCATTTTCATATTATGGGATAGTGAGTCTTGATTTTCAGTGCAGGGGATTCTGCTGTAACATGGTAGTTGCATTCCAGCGGAACATCTCATAGAAAATCGTGCTATTTAAATAATAGGGTTGATTAATAATAGCGGGATTAGGGACACAAAGGACACATAACAATTATATTTTCCAAAATTCTTCCTCGCCTGTGTAGCTTCATTCCTATAGTTGCAGTTATAATGACGGTTTGTCAGACAAGTGATGCTGCAAAGAGGCAGTACATTTATGCATCTGACCTTGTATTTGCAGTGAAGTGACAGCTGGACTTTAAATAGAGTTCTGCCACTGGAAATCCCAGCAATGGTGAGTACTGCATGATAGTGTGAGCATGGTCCAAAAATAGATGAGTAGTTCCCCTGAAATTGACATGTCGGCAATTTCAGATGTAATCTTTAACACCTGCCTGAAATAAGTGGAAAGTTGTTGGAGTAGCCATTATCCAAAAGAGGTGAGCAGTGCAAAATTGTGAGATCAGCCAGCAACCCTCCATGAAACTCCCCTGAAATTGACACATCAGCAATTTTTAGTAAAATTCTCTCCTCTGTTTAAATGCTGATGCATAATCTTTTGGCTGCTCCTTGATGTCTTTGAGACCTTGAATCATGTCTGGAAAACAAAATTCAATTACTCAACGCAGTTATGTTAAGCAATAGAAATAATATTAAGCTTAAGAAAGAACGTATTTAGATAACAGTTGATTCTTTTAATGCTGATTTCAATGTTTTACTGTATTTATTTACTTAGGGCAGCATGGTGGCTCAGTGGTTAATACTGCTGCCTCACAGCACCAGGGACGTGGATTTACTTCCAGCGTTGGGCGACTGTCTTTGTGGAGTTTGCACATTACCCCCGTGTCCATGTGTGTTTCCTCCTGGTGGTCCAGTTTCTTCCCACAGTCCAAACATGTGCAGATTAGGTGGATTGGCCATGCTAAATTGCCCATAGTGTGCAGAGATGTATAGGTTAGGTGGATTAGTCATGGGAAATGGGAATAGGGTAGGAGGGTGAGCCTGGGTAGGATGCTCTTTGGAGAGTTGGTGTGGACTTGTTGGGCTGAGTGGCCTATTTCCACACTGTAGGGATTCTGTGACCTGCTGTTCCATCAGCTCAGACTTCTGGATAGATTTTCAGATAAGTGAAACAGAGGAATCTGACCTTTCTTTCCTATGTAGCCCATTTGGCATTGAAGTTAATTATGGGATTAAAATGCATTGTAAACCTGAGTAACATAGTATTCAAAATAGTGCTGGAAAAGAGCAGGTTGTAACACACAGCTTTTGGTATAAATGATTTACGTGATCAAGTTCAAAATTCTTACATATTAAATATGTAACAAAATCTAGGCAAAAATACTACACACACAGTTTTATCAGTGCTCATTATTTTAAACTATACTTCATTTTTTACTTTGACCATTAATTTAGCATTGGAGTCCATTCTTCTACTTAAATGAGCTGCATTTTTATATAAGCCTGAATCACAATAGCCAATGCAGTTTGTGTTTTAGAAATAGCGTTCCCCTATTCATTAATTGTGTTATAGCCAATTCGCGTTGCTGAACGTGCATTAAAGGAGAAGCCCCCTACACTATTCACATCAGGGTCATGGCAAGTATTACAATAGAGTGTCTTGAAATTATCAAAGCTTAATATCCCTGATTTAAATTCAAAATAATAATTATTTGGGGATTCATAACCTATTTAAGATAATACAGCTTACCCATCATTGACATCAGGCTCACCGGTCTGTAGTTCCCTGGCTTATCCTTATCATCATTCTTAAATAATGGCACCTCAATAGCCACCCTCCAATCTTCCGGCACCTCACTTTTGGCTATCGATGATACACATACAGGTTTAAATGTAGAAAATGCAATAGAAAAGGTATAAATGAAATATGACATGGTACAATTGTGGGTTTGAAGAATGGCATTTTGCAAACACTTCAGAAGCAGAAATAGACGTTAAAAGCGCAATGTCTTCACCTCTGTTCCTGCGTCAGCCCATATGTAGCCTTAATGTCAATGATACCTTTGTCACCTCCATGCTTTACTGTTGCAGTGGTCTTCTGGCTGGCCTCCAATCCATCTTCCATAAACATGAAGTATTGCTTGTCATTTTTTAAGTTACATTACATAACCCAATCTCTCCAATGCTAAGAGACCCAAACTGGCTTCTAATTCTAAATACCTCAAGTTTTGTATTGTCATCCTTAGGTTTGAATTCCTTCCTTTTGTTACCCTTCCCAATCTGTAATCCTCTCTAGCTCTACAACTTTGACATATTCCAGTCCCTGCATTCAACATCTGAATTCTGTTTCCACAACTCTTGCCTTTTATGAGTCCTCCATCCAGCCACTGACACCAGTGCTTTCTTCTGTCTAGGCTTTGTGTCCTGGAATTTTCTCCCTTAGAATCTCTTCAACTCTACCTTCTCCTTTATGATTCTCCTCTAAACACACCTTTTTGGCAAATCTTTGTAGTCAGGTGTATCCTAGAACTTTGTGGGAAGCTAAGGATGTGTTTGCTGGGCTCCTTGCTGAGATATTTGTGTCATCGATAACCACGAGTGAGGTGCCGGAAGACTGGAGGGTGGCTAATGAGGTGCCATTATTTAAGAATGGTGGTAAGGACAAGGCAGGGAACTATAGACCGGTGAGCCTGATGTCAATGGTGGGTAAGTTGCTGGAGGGAATTCTGAGGAACAGGATTTACATGTATTTGGAAAGACAAGGACTGATCAGCAATAGTCAATGTAGCTTTGTGGTTGGGAAATTGTTTCTCACTAACTTGATTGAATTTTTTGAAGAAGTGACACAGAAGATTGAAGGCAGAGCAGTGGTTATTGTCTATGTGGACTTCGGCAAGGCATTCAACAAGGTCCCATGTGGTAGACTGGTTAGCAAGGTCAGATCTTAGGGAATCCAGGGAGAGCGAGACATTTGGATACAACATTGACTTGATGGTAGGAGATAGAAGTTGGTGGTGGGGGGCTTGTTTTTTGGATTGGGGCCTGTGATCAGCAGTGTAGCACAAGGATCGATCCACTGCTTTTTGTCATTTTATATAAATGATTTGGATGTGAATATAGGAGAATTTCGTTAGTGAGTTTGCAGATGACACCAAAATTAGTGTTGTAGTGGACAGTGAAGAAAGTTTTCTTGGACTACAACAGGACCTTGATCAGATGGGCTAGGGAGTGGGAGATGGAATTTAATTTTGATAAATGTGTGGTGCTGTGATTTGGCAAGGCAAATCAGAGCAGGACTTAGACACTTAATAGTAAGGTTCTGGGACGTGTTGCTGAACAAAGAGACCTTGGAGGGCAGGTTCATACTTGAAAGTGTAATTGCAGGTAGATTAGTGTAATGAAGAAGGCATATGGTATGCTTGCCTTTACTGGTCAGTGCATTGCATATAGGAGTTAAGATGTTATGTTACAGCTGTACAGAATATCGGTGAAGCCACTTTTGGAATACTGTCTTCAGTTCTGGTCTCCGTGCTATAAGACAGATGATGTTGTTAAACTTGAAAGGGTTCAGAAAAGATTCTCTAGGATTTTGCTGGGGTGGAAGGGTTTGAGCTAAAGGGAGAAACTGAATTGGCTGGGGCTGCTTTCCCTGGAGCATCAGAAGCTGCGGGGTGACCTTAGCAGTTTATAGAGTTGTGAATGGCATGGATAGGGTGAATAGCCATGGTCTTTTCCCCAGGACAGAGGAATCCAAAATTAAAGGGCGTAGGTTTAAGGTGAGAGGGGAAAGATTTAAAAGGGACCTAAGGGGTAACTTCTTCACGGAGAGGGAGGTGTGTGTATGGCTTGAACTGCAAGAGGAAGTGGTGGAAGCTGGTACAGTTACAACATTTAAAAGGCATAGGTACATGAAAACGAAGGGTTGAGAGGGATGTGGGTCAAATTTTGGCAAATGGGACTAGATTAATTTAGGATACCTGGTCAGCAAGGACAAGTTGGAGCGAAGGGTCTGTTTCCATACTGTATGAATCTGACTTCTGTTGTCTCTTTGGTTTAGAATCTACTATTTTCCTTATGCCTGTTGGAAACACCTGAAGATAATTTTCTCCATTAGATCATGATAGATATGTGGTTGATGTCTCTCCTAATCTTTCTTAAATCAGCTCATTCTTTCTTTGCATTTATAGTGCTTCTACATTGGAGACAAATCACTGAATCCCTATAGTGTCTGATTAGAGCAGACAGAAAAAGGATCATATACACAAACTAAATTAGTGTCTTGCATGTTGCGAGGTGATTTCTTCTGTAACAGCCTTGTATTGATTTTAGCAGAAATAACCAGGTCAAAAGCTATGTGGTATTATTCAGGTTGGGAAACCCTGTTCTAGTAACGTGGGCATTAGAATGCTAAGCGGAGTTGCAAGGTCAGAGATTGTAATGGCCACTTGGAGCTCCACCACTCACCTAACACAATCACTATCTTTCAGTTTTCATCACTAGAACATGACAATTTTCAAGCTTCAAAAGGAGTCACAGTTGGAAGGAATTTGTGAAGCATCATGCTCGAAGATCTTCCTTTAATTTTCACCACCTAGTTTTTGAAACTGTAACCACTCCCAAGAATGGAGGAGTGCTAGTAATGCTTCAGCAACCAATGAAAATGTAATTCTTCACAATAAGTTTGCTGACTGAGCATTTACCAGGCACTGCAGTATCCATATTTGAAGTACCATACACTCCAAGTACTGAGGAAACACTCTGCCAGAAAATATTTTGATCAATTCAGTTAGCCTCCTGCCAGTTTTATTGGAAGAAATGTATTTATTGTTGATTGGTGATTGCTAATTGTCTTAATTCTTTATTACATTTTAATTGGTACATTTCCATTCTATTCAATTATGATTTGCTGCTCGTTTATGAATTAGTTGCAAGTGAGCAGGGAAAGTTGAATGTGTGAACATATCTCATAGAATGGCACTTTACAATTTTTTGTTCACGGGGTGTGAACGTTGTTGGCTGGGACAGCATTTATTGCCTATCCCTAATTGCCCTTCAGAAGTTGGTGATGAGCTGTGTAATTGACTGCTGCAGTTCATGGGTTTAGGTACACTCTCAGTGCTGTTAAGAAAGGGGTTCCAGGATTTTAACTCCACCACAGTAAAGGAATGGCAATGAAGTTCCAAAACAGGATGGTGTGTGGCTTGGAGGGAACTTGCAGGTTGTGGTGTTACCATTCATCTGCTGTTGGTGTTACCATTCATCTGCTGTTGACCTTCGAGATGGCGGAGATCTTGGATTTGGAAGAGACAGTTGAAAGAGTGTTGGTGTATTGCTGTAGTCCATCTTGTAAATGGATACACAGTTGCTGCTGTGTCAGTGGTGAAGGGTGTTAGTGTTGAAGCTGGTGAGAGGGGTACTGATCAAGTAGCCGTTTGTTTGTGGATTTGTATAAAGCTGTCAAGCTGCATTCATTTACTCCTGACATTCCTGACTTCTACATTGCAGATGGTGGACAGACTTTGAAGACTTAGGAGGTCTACTATGGCATATAGCATTCCGAGCCTGCAACCTGTTCTGTAGCCACATTATTTATACTGCTGGTGCAGTTCAGTTTCTGTTCAACAGTAAATACAACTTGTTGATAGTGGGGGATTCAACAGTGGTAATGCCACTGAATGTCAAGGGACAGTGGTTACGTTCTCTCTATATGGAATTAATCCTCGCCTGGCACTTGTGCGGTGTGAATGTTAGTTGCCAGTTATCAATGCAGTCCATTAACATCTTTTGCACTATACGTGGATCATGTTAACAGAAGATACACAAAAAAGGAACTGGTCATTCAGCCTATCTAGCCTCCTTCATCGTTCATCACGATCATGGCTGATACTCAGTCTCGACCCCATATTCCATTCTCCCCGTACCCTTTGACACATTTAGACTCTAGAAATTTATTTCTTGAATATATTTAGTGATTGGTCCTCCACAACCACCTGTGATAGAGAATTTTGTTGGTTCACCACTCAATGAAGTGATTTCTCCTCATTTTCGTCCAAAATGGCATACGTTAAAATTGTGACCCCTTCTTCTGCATCCTCCTGGCTGGGGAAACAAGATGAAACCTCGATATAACAATGCTTATCTGAGAGTTGCGTGGTTCACGTATGAAGTATAAAACTATCCAAGAGGCCTGTCTCAATGGCAAAGAGCATCTTGCTCCAGTCTTTTAATGCATTTGCCAAGCATCATGGTGGGTTACTTGCTAGGCAACAGTGACTTTCCAGTTAAAAGGAATATAGTTTGTTAAATGCCTTATTAACGGCACAACTCGCCTCATTAGAATTCAGCTTCCTATCTTACCAATAGACCATACAACGTAGGTGAGAACTGCTAAGAAACATGGAGACCAGTGCAGGTAACTGATGACCTCGGCTCACTTGGCTGCGAACAACCTTCATGTTTCTCAACATCAGACAGCATGTTGGAGTACAATCCATAGATACCAGCTGCACACACCCTTCATCAATGAATATTGGCAACTGACCCTTCGTGTCTCTGTGACCATTATATCTTAAAGCTCAGCTTCATCGATCGTTCAAAGACCTGATATCACTCGCTGTGATGGGATGGGGACTAAGTCAAGCGTATCTACTGCAGCTTATGGTTCATCTTGTAGAAGGATGTTGTCTCCCTCCTCCAACCCCATACCAATTCGGGGGCTTGCCGTCCTGTCTTACTGATATTCAGGTAGATTAGGGTGGCATGGTGGCTCAGTGATTAGCACTGCTGCCTCGCAGCACCAGGGACCCTGGTTCACTTCCACCCTATCTGGCCCTATCCCCCGAACTAACTGCTATGGAAGCACGGGACTGATCATGACTCACTCCAGAGGTCCACTGGCCAAACACGCGTCAGTTGGATGCTTGATCACCTGAAGTGGTGGGATTCCCTAACTGATGGGTGTTTCCATGGAATCAGTGAGCACTACGGAGTTAAGACATTGAGACATAGCTGCCTGGTTTCTGCAAGTGCACTGTGTTTACACATGGTGCTGTTCTGAGATTGACGTATCATACTGCTGTACAGCAAGATGTCCACACCCCTAGACTGAGGACTGCTGACCAGAAAGGCAAGCTGCCTGGTTGTATGACTGATTATAAGAAAGGTAAGGCAAGGCAGGGATATTACAGCCATACTAATTTAGCAAGCAGTAACAAAGCAAGTAAGCAGCCCTGAGATGCAGGCTGGTCCAATCCGTGAATTGGGTGCCTGTCTCTACATGCAAAATGTCTTTGCAACAGCCTTTCAATGCTAGTTGCCAGTGCACTCTACATTGCACTGTTTATGTTTCCCAAGCATCCTGTAAATGTGTTGGAGAGATGCCATGATCATAGAATCCCTAGTGTGGAAACAGGCCACTTGGCCCATCAAGTCCTCACCAACCTTCTGAACATTATCCAACTCAGCCTGCACATCCCTGGACTCTGTGGGCAGTTTAGCATAGCCAGTTCACCTAACTTGCACACCTTTTGGACTGTGGGAGCAAATGCACACAGATACGGGGGATACATGCAAGCTCCACAGAGACTGTGCAGCCCAGCACGATTTTAATGAGTGGCCGAGTAGATTAGAGGGACCAAGTGACCTTCTCCTGCTCTTAATTCAGATGTTTGTAAATCATAGATGTGGGGAGAGCCATTACAGACTAACGAGACTAATATCTGTTGTGTGTAATGACGTATGGAGATTTTTGTGGATTTTTGAAAACTGGGCTTAAATTGAACAGCATCATTTGAGAAAAAAGCAGCACTGTTGGATTTCAGTAAGGACCATTACAATGTAGCAAAATGTCAAACTTCAGGTAAAAGCAGATAACTACACAAGGAACAGCAGAGAATGATTTAGGATTAATCAGGAGCGAAGATATTAGAGCATGAGAGGAAGCTAGCTAGAAATGGATACTAAGAGTTTCTAGGGAAGGTAAGGAAAGTTAGTAGCAAAAAGAAAGTTGCTGGAAAAGCTCAGCAGGTCTGGCAGCATCTATGAAGGAAAAAACCGAGCTAATGGTTTGGGCCCGGTGACCCTTCCTCAGAGCTGATGGTGGCTGGGAGAGCGTCAGTTTATATGCAGGAAAAGGGGACGGGGATGGAGTAGGGAGTAAACGATAGGATAGAGCCTAAAGAAAGAGAAGAGCAGTTGGATAGACAGAGTTGATAGCAATCAGGCTGGGAGGGTGAATAGTTGTTAATGAGTTCTGTGGAAGGGTTACCGGACCCGAAACATTAACTCTATTTTTACCTTCTCAGGTGCTGCCAGACCTGCTGAGCTTTTCCAGCAACTTTGACTTTGTTCCTGATTCACAGCATCCGCAGTTATTTCGGTTTTTATTAAGTAAAGTTAGTGTTGGGCCTCTAGAGAATGAACATGATTAAATAGTAGATTATAATCAAATTGCAAACGAAAAGAACAAATATTTTACTTTGTTCTTCAGTCTAGAGCTTAGACAGTAATAGCTATAAATCAGGAGGTGGAAGGGAGAGAGGAACTTAATGAAATTCCATTCACAAGGCACATAAACTGATGGAGCTGTGTGCTGAGAAGCTTGAGTCCGGTTGATCTTACAAGTGGTGGCTAATAAGGCAGTACCTGCTTTGGTGTTAATTTTCCAAAATTCTCTAGATTCAGGAAAGTTTTAATCACACTGGAAAGTAACACACAATCTTTCTATTCAAGGATGGAGGGGGGCTGAAATTAGGAAACTGGGCCAGTTAGCTTGACGTCTGTCATAGTGAAGAAATTTTTTTATTCCCACATGGGATGTGGGTGTCACTAGCTGGCCAGCATTATTTGCCGTCCCTAGCTTCCCTTGAGAAAATGGTGGTGAGCTGCCTCCTTGAACTGCTGCAGTCCATGTACTGTAGGTCGACCCACAATGCAATTAGGGAGGGAATTCCAAGATTTTGACCCAGCAACAACAAAGGAATGGAAAATTTCTAAATTGGAAGGTGTTAAAATCAATCAACAAAGAGGTCGTAGCTGTCCGCTTAGAAAAACTTGGCACAATTGACAAGAGTTAACGTGGTTGTGTTAAAGAGAAATCACATTGAACTAATTTATTAAATGACTTTGAAGAAGTAGCATGCTGTGGGGACAAAAGGGAGTCTGTACAGAGAGACCTGGGTGTCCTTGTGCATGAATCGCAGAAGGTTGGTTTGTGAGTACAACAGATAATTAAGAAGGTAAATGGAATTTTGCCCTTCATTGCTAAAGGGATTGAGTTTAAAAGCAGGGAGGTTATGTTACAGCTGTATAGGGTGCTGGTGAGGCCACACCTGGAGTACTGCATGCAGTTTTGGTCGTCTTACTTGAGAAAAGATGTATTGGCAGTGGAGGGGGTGCAGAGGAGATTTGCTGAGTTGAGAGGGTTGGCTTATGAGGAGAGACCGAGTAGACTGGGATTATATTCATTGGAATTTAGAAAAATGAAGGGGGATTTTATAGAAACATATAAAATGATGAAGGGAATAGATAAGACAGAAGCATGAAGGATGTTTCCACTGGTGGGTGAAACTGGAACAAGAGGGCGTAGCCTCAAAATTAAGGGGAGCTGATTTAGGACTGAATTGAAGAGGAGCTTCTTCACCCAAAGAGTTGTGAATCTGTGGAATTCCCTGTCCAGTGAAGTAGTTGAGGCTTCCTCATTGAATGCTTTTAAAGCTAAGATAATTTTTTGAACGGTAAAGGAATTAAGGATTATGGTGAGAGGATGGGTAAGTGGAACTGAGGCCACAAAAAGATCAGCCATGATCTTGAATGGTGGAGAGGGCTAGAAGGGCCAGATGACCTACTCCTGCTTCTGGTTCTTATGTTCATATTTTCCCGCATTGTTTTTCCCTTTGGCTAGAAGAATGAATGAGTAAAGTATTACTTTGAGAGAATTACTGCAGAATTCTGAGGTACAGACCGATCTGGGTGTTCTAATGCATGAGTCGTAAGTTATTATGCAAGTACAGCATGTAATCAAGAACGATAATGGGATGCTATCCTTTATTGCAAAAGGAATTGAAAGGTAAAAGTGAAAATATTTATGTTTGATTTTATACGTGATGTTGGTGAGGTCGTGCCTTGAATACTGTGTGCAGTTTTATTTTCTTATTTAAAGGAGAAGGTAAATGAAAGGTAGAAGGATTGCATGTTCATAAGTGAAGAGGCGATGACTTCAGCGAAGAAACTGGAAATTGCGGAACTTCCTGTAATGAGCCTGACAAATGTGGGTGAGAAGAGACTGGATGAGGGAAGAAGAAATGGCGACAAGTTGAAAGAAATAAGTTCCAACAATTCTCCAAGTAGCAACACCCCTCTGAATCCTTCCTCCTTTCCACTTCTAACACTATCACATGGAAAATTAATCAATCTTGCTTCCAATTTCCATCCTTCTCTCTCCTTCACCTGGTCCATTTCAGACTCTTCCCTTCCTTGACTTCTCTGTTCCCATTTCAGGGGATAGACTGCCCATTAATATCCATTGCACTGACTCCCACAGATACCTAGACTACAGTTCCTCACATCCTGCTTCCTGAAACAATTCTCTTCTATACCAGTTTGTCTGTCTCTGTTACACCTTCTAATGATGCCACCTCACACTTCTGACATTTCTTTTATCCATGGATTCTCCATCATCACCACAATGTGGTTGGCAGGACCTTCAGCTGTGTCTGACCCATTGCCCAGACTCCTGCCCTCACTCCTTTCCTTCCTTCTCAGAACAATGATAGGGATCCCCTCGGCCTCACTTTCCACCAAATCATTCTCTGCATTCAAAAGATCATCCTCCACCATTTGCACTATGCCACCTTCCCATGCAACAATAGAAGGTGTGATATTTTCCGTTTTACCACCTCTTCATTGTCCAAAGTCTAAAACACATTTTCAATTTAGTGTTTTTTGTGCTTCTTTCAATCTAGTCTGCTGTATTCAAACAATGTGGTTTCCTCTACATTGGCAAGACCAAATATAGACCAAGTGAATGCTCTGACCCTGGCCTTCAAGTTCTTTTGTCATTTCAATTTGCCATTTTACTGTCGTACAAACGTTTCCGTTGTAGGCCTGCTGCAGTGTATTGGTGAAGTCCAGTACAAGCTGGAAAATGTCTTTTAGGGGGTTTGTGATCACCGTTACC
The DNA here is from genome assembly GCA_024137785.1 of Ginglymostoma cirratum. Lineage (NCBI taxonomy): Eukaryota > Metazoa > Chordata > Chondrichthyes > Orectolobiformes > Ginglymostomatidae > Ginglymostoma > Ginglymostoma cirratum. Next base: position 42,376,692 of record JAHRHZ010000098.1, read on the forward strand.
TAACATAGGTAGGCAATGAGTTATAGTAATTTTCTGATAGCTTATTGAGAGCCAGTAATTTAGATTATGGTACAGTTTATTTAGTTCAGATGGCTGGTTTGCGATGCAGAGTGACGCCAATGTCATGGGTTCATGCACTGTCTGAGATCACCATGGAGGTCCTGTCTTCTCAGACTTATCCCTTGCCTGAGGCATGGTGATCCTCAGATTAAATTCGCCACCAGCCATCTCTCTCTCTAAGGAGAGAACAGCCCTATGATTTTCTCGGACTGTGGAGACTTTACCTTCCTTACTTACTTAGGCAAAGAAAGGAAATATACAACCTGTGACAGATGAGAATGCTTTACTGATTCTGGAGCCGTTCTGTAGATTGAAGGAGTCAGCACACTCGCTCATCCCAGTCGTCTTTTGTGATGGTCTCCATTAGTCTTTGGTGGTCACAGTACAACAGTCTTTGCCCCTCATGCTGATGTAGGGAAACTCCTGGTCTTCCCCCAGGGAGATGGTGTGATTTTTACCCTGGAACTTCTTGCCCCTTCTCCCCACCCCACCCCCTACTGCCCCCACTCCCCCTGCATTCTTTTAATATTTCTCATATTGGGGGCTGGCCATCAATGCTGTGTCAATCACCTGTTTAATCCCCATGGTCTGGGGCAGTTACTCCTGGTGTTAAATGATCATTGTCCTCTTGCCTGCCTTCATCTGAGGGTTAGTGTTCCTTCTAAGACACAACCTTATTTTCAAAAACAATACCCTGATAATAGGATGTATTTAATGACAGATAAATTGTTGATGCTGGTTCAATGGGCATTGTGACCTCTGTTTCTTGTAAATCTTCCCTTTGTTTTCATATGCTAGATTTTGGAAAATTATGTACTACTGTATAGCTGTGAAACTAAATTTCATGCTGCACTAGGAAAATTTGGTTTTTAAGGAACCCTGCTATTTAATACAGAATAGCAAATAATTTTCTACTAAGCCACTTTACAGCCTTTACAACTCAACATTGAATTCAATAACCCATTTCTGAAGAAGGGTCTAGGCCCAAAACGTCAAGCTTTCCTGCTCCTATGATGCTGCTTGGCCTGCTGTGTTCATCCAGCTCTACACCTTGTTATCTCTAACTTCAGACCTTGTACTCTTTCTTCAGTTGTGATTAACCCTATCCTGCCAACTCCCTCCTATCCCCAGACACTTGTTTGCACACAGTAGCACTGACTGTTTTTTTGTCATTAACATCAACTCTTTGCCTATATCCCTTCTCTATTACCATTAGCACTCCCTTTTGTCTTTTGCCCTATGGCACATTTATCATTTTCCATTTCCTTCTCCCCCTTTTCTCACAGCATAAAATCCATAACTTTTCCTGCCCATATTAGTTCTAAAGAAGAGTCATTTGATTCTAACTGTTAATTCTGTTTCTCTCTCCACAGATACTGCCAGACCTAAGTTTCTCCAGCAATTTCTGTTCCGTAGAACATAGAACAGTACAACACAGTACAGGCCCTTCGGCCCACGATGTTGACTTTTGCCCTAATCCTAAGGTCTATCTAACCTCCACCCCTACCTTATACTATCATCCATATGCCTATCTAATAGCCGCTTAAATGCCCCTAATGATGCCAACTCCACTACCCTCTCTGGCAATGCATTCCACACCCTGACCACTCTGAGTAAAGAACCTCTGACGTCTCCCCTATATCTACCTCCACTCACTTTAAAACTATGTTTTCATTGAACATCTTTACAACATATGCAAGTTTCGTGGAAACCACAGCCATCACTTGTGTGGAGAAACCAAAGCAATAGTGATGATTAAAGGGAAATAGTGTTTAAAATCATGAGAAGTTATTTTAAAATCTGCTGGAGGGGTGAGTAACCAGAAGACGCCGATTTAAGATCTTCAGTGAAAGAACGAGAGCTGAAACAGTATGAGTGTACAGTATTCAATATCTATACCTCCTACAAGCAAATTAAAACTTGCTTGATGTGAGTTGCCCAAAAACCTTAAGATGTGATCTTTTGGCTTTTTATGCTGGAGGTGTTCTTTTCTTTCGCCCTTGTCAATGATTGCGCCTACCTTCATATCCTTTGGGTGTCATTTCTCAAATTACTTATGTACTAGAAAGCAAAATGCTCATTTCTCCTTGGTGTTTTCCCAGTGGCTGAACCCTCATTTCTTTCCCTCAAAGCTCATTGACCAGCTGTTACTGAGCAAGCCCAATTCTCTTAAAACAATATAGTGACAATTACCCTTTTTTGTTTGGACGAGGAATGGACCAATATTAACAAAGAACACTAAATAATGTAAAAACTGTCCTCCTAGATAGTGATGAATAGTAGGAACTTGGATTGACTTTCCCACGAGAGTCCTGAGGTCAATTATGGGGTCTGTAACATTATTCAGTCCCATATTGATGAAGAATTTATTAATGAGGGAAATGAGTATGTACTTAATAAAAACAGCTTGATCATTTCAGTTCTATGTCTGAGGTGAGCACTGTGCCTCATGAGCTTGCCCAGTTATATGTCTCGATTTGCCCCAGCCATTAGAATTATCAGAACATATGGCTGCATATTCAGGCCTTAAATATCCTTTCTATTTCACAGTCTGATTTAGTGGTAATAATTCAATTACCTGTACTGGCTTTTGTGAAGACCTTCAAAATGCAGCACCCAGCAGCCATTTCTTGCAAGCAACAACTCGACAGTTGTGCACTACACATGATGACTGTGAGGTACCACATAAAATCATAGAATCCTGACAGTGTGAAAGCAAGCCATTCAATCCATACCAACCCTCCAAAGGGCACTGCCCCATCCCAAAACCCTACATTTCCTATGGCTAATTCACCAAACCTACACATCTCTGGACACTACGGACAACTTAGCATGGGTAATCCACCTAGCCTGCACATTTTTGTACCTCTGGGACGCAACCCATGCAGACATGAAGAATGTGCAAACTCCACACAGACAATCACCCAAGGGTGGAATTGAACCCTGGTCTATGGTGCTGTGAGGCATCAGTGCTAACCGCTGTGCTGCCCCCTTACCTCCAGTATTACTCCTCTCCCTTTGTTGAATAGACAAAGAGACTGTTACCATCAGCAGAAAGACCAGTAACCAAGGGATACAGATTTAAGATGATTGACAGAAGAACCAGTGGGAAATTTTTGGAATACTATGCAATTCTGGTCTTCCTGCTACAGGAAGAATGTTGTGAAACGTGAAAGGGTTCAGAAAAGATTTACAAAGATGTTTGCCAAGGTTGGAGGGTTTGAGCTATGGGAGAAGCTGAATTAGGCTGAGGGGTGACATTCCATGGAGTGTCAGAGGCTGAGGGGTGACTTTATAGAGGCTCATAATCTCGTGAGGGGCACGTAGAGGATAAATAGACAAGGTCTTTTCCCCAAGGTGGGGGAGTCCAAAACTAGAGGGCGTAGGTTTATGTCAAGAGGGGAAAGACTTATAAGGGGCCGAAGGAGCAACTTTTTCACACACAGGGTGGTGCATGTATGGAATGAGCTGCCAAAGGGAGTGGTGGAGGCTGGTACAATTGCAACATTTAAAGGGTATCTGAATAGAAGAGTTTAGAGAGATGTGGGGACCAAATGCTGGCAAATGGGACTAGATTTATCTAGGGTATCTGGTCAGCATGGACAAGTTGGATTGAAGGGGTAAATTGTATCAGAGATAAAAGGTACTGCAGATGCAGGAGAATCCGAGATAACAAGCATGGGGCTGGATGAACACAGCAGGTCAAGCAGCATCATAGGAGCAGGAAAACTTGACGTTTCGGGCCTAAACCCTTCATCAGAAATGGGGGAGGGGAAGAGGGTTCTGAAATAAA
>JAHRHZ010000098.1:42380944-42410390 GCA_024137785.1 Ginglymostoma cirratum
GGGGGAGGGGAGATTTTGAAGCTTGTGAAATCCACATTGATGCCATTGGGCTGCAGGGTTCCCAGGCTGAATATGATTTGCTGTTTCTGCAGCCTTCGGGTGGCATCACTGTGGCATTGCAGGAGGCCCAGGATGGACATGTCATCTGAGGAATGGGAGGGGGAGTTGAAATGGTTCGCGACTGGGAGGTGCAGTTGTTTGTTGCGAACTGAGCGCAGGTGTTCTGCAAAGCGGTCCCCAAGCCTCCGCTTGGTTTCCCCGATGTAGAGGAAGCCACAGTGGATGCAGTATACCACATTGGCAGATGTGCAGGTGAACATCTGCTTGATGTGGAAAGTCTTCTTGGGGCCTGGGATTGGGGTGAGGGAGGAGGTGTGGGGGCAGGTGTAGCACTTCCTGCGGTTACAAGGAAAAGTGCTGGGTATGGTGGGGCTGGAGGGGAGTGTGGAGCGGACAAGGGAGTCGCGGAGGGGGTGGTCCCTCCGGAAGGCAGATGAGGGTGGGGAGGGATGAAGGGTCTGTTTCCATGCTGTACATCTGACTGTGTACACAGTTGTTATGAACATTCCTGGATGAGGAAGCTTCCAAAAGAGAATTGTATTTGTCTTCCTGTAAAAGGGCAACTTTGTAAACACTATCAGTTAATTTCCCAGGAAATTCATTTAACCATTTGCTTAAATTACCATCTTTCTTGGAAAGGACACTTGGATTCACTGTTCTTTCTGACTTTTTTAAAACAAAAGTCACCTTCAAAGAACTGAAACCAAAAACCTGTTTACTTCCACTTAAGTCCAAATTCCCAAATGATGATATATTATAAATTTGTATCACAACACATGTACAAATACACATGTAAACTCGTACAGAGGAAGGTGTGTACAGAAAGAGGTATATGTGTGCACTTATAAGATCACATGCACTTAAACAGTGACATGGATTAATTTACAGAGACGCATGCTAATATTTTCCGTGGACTTGAGTTTTCATGTATTTCTGAGATGCTGGAGTTATTTTAAAATGAAAAGACACGTAGGAACTTCTTTGTAAAACAAGACATGGCTGTTCTGTTTTAAATGTTTGTAGACTTGGAGTTCGTGGTTGGATTTTTTGGAAGGTCTGCTTAGCTCCTGTTGCTGCGCAAGAACAGAGTGAAGCCTGATTAATTTTCTGGAACAATAACTCAAAAAAGTCTCATTTTATTTTGTGGTAAAGCTGTGTCTGCCAGGCCTGTCAGAGATAACTATATGTGATTGTTTTGATCACATGACCAAGACCACCAGATGTACTGTGTTCAGAACATTTTATGTCTAATTCTTTCTTATGCCCTCAATAATAACCACCATAGCCCAGAAAGTGTTTCTTCTTTTTTTGAAGTGCATCTTGTAAAGAGAAATCAATGTTTCCACCCCTACCTGAAGCTTGTACGTATTTTGGATTAGTTAAAGTGGTAAACATTTATATTTTTATGTTACAAATTGTGTATATGAATTCTGCATTTTCATTGAATAGGTTTTTTGTTTTTTTTTAATCAGCAATTTTGTGAGAATGCATTCAATTTAGCCATATTTTTTAAAAAAAATCATTGGCACTTAAAATCAAAATCTTTTTACCTGTGTCACAGCCCAAAGATAGTCTTTTTCCATCTTGGAAATATAAAAGATACATGTTTACACAGTTATACGGAGATATACATAGACAGACATGCACATGCTTCCCTGTACATATGCTAGTTATGTATATGTTGATATGTGTGCAAATGCATACACATACAATTGTTTAAGGCCTTGTGAACCTGTGTCTTTTCTCTGAGATCCCCAGTCTCTCCTGGTCTCGAGTAGAGGTTTGAGTATCAGGCACTTGAGAGTTAAGTAAAGATTGAATGGTGAAGTAGAGAGGGGAGGGCAAGTGATAGAAGATTCAGCAGCTATACAGTTATAGTTGATTTATGTACAAGTCATGATTGTGTGTAACTTGGAACGATGGTGTCACCATTGATCTGCTGCCCTTACCCTGCTGCACAGTGAAGCTCTTGTGTGTGGGGGATGTTGCCAAAGAAACATCTATGTATTTTATGTGAATAATGGTTTAAGAGAATAGGTTTTAGAATGGGTGCCAAGAATTTTATACAAAAGTAATTGTGATGTGCTGGGTGCTGGAATGCTACTTTCACAGGCGAATAGTTGTTGAATTTTCAAACTTTCCCAGGAACTGTGAGTGATAGAGGAGAGTGCATAGCTTTTCCACAGAGAGAACATAAGTTGAAGACTGGCTTGCCATATATTACAAGTGCACCTTCTACTGGATGAATCAGTCATAGCAGTGCCTATCAAAGCTTGATAGGACATCCATCAACTTCCAATTCTGTCGGGGCAAAATAAAATTTAAAGAAAAAGCAAAGCTTTCCATTTTGTGATTTTAATGTATATATTGCCTACAAACAAATAATATTTAGTCAATTGTATTTCTAATCATTTGTTTCAGTAAACGAAAATATGAAACTATCTGTGTCATTCTTTCAGTTTCCAATCTTTCAACTGGAAGTTCTAAACTCTAAGTTACGCATCTCTATGGGGATCGTACCATAATTCTATTTAAAGGAGACTTAGATAAACCATTTGAAAAGGAAACATGTAAATGAATACAAGAACTGGACAGAAGAAAGGCTTAATTCTCGAGAAGCCAGAATTAGCACAGGTGAGGCTGGGTTAAATGGACTTCTATGCAAGGATCTTTATGATTCTATAATCTTTGAGTTAGTGGGAGCTCTAGAGTGTTATGTTTATTTAAAAAAAAAATTTGAGCTTACACACTCTAAGTCTTAAAGCTTCCCATTACTGAAATAGTACTCTAGACACTAATCCAATCTGCATTATGCACAAGTGAATGGCTGAGTACCCAACATGCTATTTGTGTCAATACAGTGTGTCAGTTTTTCTGTTTATTTGTTGTAACCACAGTGTTACTGTGGGAATGACGTAGACACAGCTTCAGCGTACACCGGTCTCTCTTGGGTCATAACATGTTTTCTTTCATAGTTTTGAGTAATTTGTTATTTTAGAGTGAAGTGGTTTTCTCTGTGTATTTAATCCACTGTTTAATTTTAAAGCAACAAAATGCTGTACTATTTTATTCTGAGCCACCTTTGGGTTACCACTTTCCCTTTCCATCCCCTCCAACACACTCCAGGATTAAACAAAGAGGTAAGAATACAGAATATAATCTGATGAAGCTAATAAAAATACACTGCACGTTTTTGCCAAGAATGCAGCAAGAGTTGATATCACTACTGATTATAGCTATTGATTTCTGTTAGTTCTCCCTGCCTGTGGATGGAGAAGGCTGATACCAATTTGACATCCTGGTCAGAGATTCACCCTCCCCTAGCTGAATAAGACACAAGTGATACTTGAGGGTTTGGTCTTAGTGATCATATCTGGCTACTGAAGGTAAATGTGTTAAGGTGGAGTGCAGTGCCTCGGAACCTTTTTTTTTGACCAAATGGCATACGATGAACATTCTTTCTTTACGCACAGCTAATTGTAATCTGGAAATGCACTGCCTGAATGGAGAAAAATTCAGTGGGAACTTTAAAGGAAGTTGGACAAATATTTAGACAGATTTCTTTATTCATAGCTGTATGAAAGAGAAGAGGCTGGGTCTAGTTGAATTGCTCTTTCAGAGTTAGCCCAAGCACAATGGCCCATGTGGTCTCCTCCTATACTGATATAGGGGTCAAAAAAGAATTTCCCAAATTCTTTCCTCAGTTATTCTTCGAATTTGTTTTGATGTTATTTTCTGCCTGTCACTGTTAATTGGATTGCAAATGGGAGTTACAGCAAGCCAGGTTAGGACATTTGCATCAGTCTTTACAGTGGAAGATTCTTTTAATATTCCAGTAGTACTAAAGAATACTTTAGAAGGGGAGGAATTAAGCACAATCAGCATCACTAAAATGTAGGATTAGACAAACTGATGGGGCTAAAGTGGATAAGTCCCTTGGTCCTAATAGTTTGCATCATAGGATCCTAAAAGAAGTTGCTGGAGAGCTAGTGGATGTGTTGATGTTTTCCAAAAGTTGTTGGATTCTGTAGAAGTACCAGAGGATTAGCAGTTTTCCAATGTGACACCCCAATTCAAAAAGGAAGGCAGGCAAAAAATGGGTAACTATCGGCCAATTAGCCCAACATCAATAGTTGGAAAAGTATTGGAATTAATTAGTAACAAAGTAATAGCAGAATATTTGGAAAATCACGATCTAATCAGGCAAAGTCAGCATGGTATCGTAAGGAAAATCATGGCTGACTAAATTGTTAGAGTTTGTCAAGGAAATCTCAACCAGAGTGGTTAGAGAGGAACCAGTAGGTGTGTTGTATTTGGACCTCCAGAGGTGTACAAAAAGGTACCTCACAAAAGATTAACTCATAAGAGCCTGTGGTTTTTTGGGGGAGTGGGGTATATTGGCAAGGATAGAGAATTGGCTCATGGGCAAGAAACAGTGAGTGAGGATAAGGGTTTCTTTTTCAGATTGGCAACCTGTGACCACTGTGGTTCTAAAGGGATCAGTGCTGGAAGAACTGTTTACAAAATATATTAATGACTTGGAGAATGGAAGTGAATGTACTCTACCTAAACTTGCAGATGACACAAAAACAGGTGGAAAGGAATGTGACAGCGATACACACAGTTTGCAGATGGATATTGATAGGTTAAGCAAAACATTGGCAAATGGAGTAAAATGTGAAATTGATTTTGGAAGGAAGAACAATATATTTAAATGGAGAAAAACTCAAAAATGACAACACAAAGGGCCTTGGGGGTCTTATGCTTGAAGTACAGAAAGCAACCACACGTGCATTAGGTAACCAGGAAGGCTAATGGAATGTTGACCCTTATTTCGAGGGGGTTGGAGTGTAGGAGGAGGGAAGTCTTCCTGCAACTGTACAAGGTGCTCGTGAGACCATGTCTAGAATGCTGTGAGCAATTTTGTTCCCCTTGTTTAAGAAAATATATCATTTTTTTGGAGGCAGTTCAGAGAAGGTTCATTATGATGATCCCTGGTATGGAGGGATTGCTTTATGAACAAAGCCTAAACAGTTTGGGACTGCACTCATTGGAATTTAGAAGAATGAGGGGTAATCTCATTGAAACATATAGGATTCTTAAGGGGCTAATAGGGTAAAAGGTGAAAGGATATTTCCCCTCATGGGACAGTCAAGGACCAGAGGACTTAGTCTTAGAATAAAAGGGCACCAATTTAAGACTAAGATGAGAAATTTCTTTTTGAGGGTTGAGAGTCTTTGAAGCTCCTTGCCACAGACAGCTGTGAGGGAAGAGTCCTTGTGTATATTTTAGGTTGAGATAGATAGATGCTCGATCAATCAGGTATCAATGGCTATGTGGAAAGGACAAGAAAGTGGACTTAGAAATGTCAGATCAACCATGATCCAATTGAATGGCAGAGCAGACTTGAGGGGCTGAATGGCCTACACCTGTTCCTATTTTCTTATGGAGAGACACAGTGGATGACTTGGTTTTTATCTGTCCAGTAGCAATCATTGTAAAATATCCCTTTGCAGAAGAACTGAATGGTCTTGCTGTTTAAACACCTGAGCTTTCCCCTCTGGGCCCTGACTTTCCATCTAAATGAGTCCAACATGAAATGTGTTTTGGCGGATCCAAGTGAGCAGAGGTCTGAAACAGACCTCAATAGATGTTGCTGAGTGACCTCAGGTGGATCAGGACTGCCAACTGTTTTAATCACCTGTTCTAAATTTGGAAGAGAGTACCCGACACAAAATGTCTCATCACTTTTATAACAAATAAATAGTCAAAAAGCTGAAAGGCCGATGTGTGTAAAAAGTGCCAAAATGATATGACTGAATTACTATGTTTATTGTTTAATTTTACAAATAAGAAATACAATTAATATGTGGTAGTGGGTGATGACAGTTGAGGAACAGTGGAGGACCTTCAAAGCAATTTATCAAAGTGCTCAGCAACAGTATATACCAGTGAAAAGGAAGGACAGTAGAAAAAGGGATTATCAGCCATGAATGCCTAAGGAAATAAGGGAGGCTGTCAAATTGAAAGGTAAGGCATACAAAGTGGCAAAGACCAGTGGGAAACTAGAAGATTGGGAAAACTTTAAAGGTCAACAGAAAGCACAAAAAAACTATAAAGGAAAGTAAGATAGATAGATCATGAGAGTAAACTAGCTCAGAGTGTAAAGACAGATAGCAAATGTTTCTACAAATATATAAAATGAAAGAGTGGCTAAGCTAAACATTGGTGAGGACCTAGAAATGACAATTATCATGAAAGAGGTAGGGTTGGGCAAGCTAACGTAGCTGAAGGTAGACAAGCCTCCTGGCCCTGATGGAATGCATCCCAGGGTACTAAAAGAGATGGAGGGAGAAATAGCAAATGTGCTCATGGCAATTTTCCAAAATATCCTGGGACTGTTCCAGAAAATTGGAAAACATCAAATGTGATGCCACTGTTTAAAAAAAGGAGGTAGATAAAAGATGGGGAATTATAGACCAGTTAGCTTAACTTCTGTAGTGGGGGAAAATACTTGAATCTGTCGTCAAGGAAAAAATAGCTACGCATCTACATAGAAATTGTCCTATTGGGCAGATGCAGCATAGGTTCATGAAGGGCAGGTCATGTTCAACTAATTTACTAGAATTCTACGAAGGCATTATGAGCATGGTGGACAACGAGGACCCAGCAGTGTATCTCGATTTCCAAAAGGCTGCTGCGTAAGATAAAGTGCACAGCGTTATAGGCAATGTATTAGCATGGATAGAGGATTGGTTAACTAACAGGAAGCAAAGAGTGGGGATAAATGAGTGCTTTTCTGGTTGTGGTGTACCTCAGCAATCAGTGTTGGCATCGCATTGTTTACACCGCAACAGTTTACATAGATGATTTGGAGTTGGGGACCACATTTAATGTGTCGGAGTTTGTGGGTGACATTAAGATGAGTGGTAGAGCAAAGTGTGCAGAGGGATATAGGTAGCTTAAATGAGTGGGCAAAGGTCTGGCAGATGGAATACAATGTTGATAAATGTGAAGTCATCCATTTTGGTAAGAATAACAGTAAAAAGTACTATTATTTGAAGGGTAAAAAATTGCAGCATGCTGCTGTGCAGAGGGACCTGGGTGTCCTTCTGCATGAGTCGCAGAAGGTTGGTTTGGAGGTGCAACAGGTAATTAAGAAGGCCAACAGAATACTGTCATTCATTGCTAGAGGAATTGTTTAAAAGCAGGGAGGTTATGTTACAGCTGTATAGGGTGCTGGTGAGGCCACACCTGGAATATTGCTTGCAGTTTTGGTCTTCTTACTTGAGAAAAGATGTACTGGCAGTGGACCGGGTGCAGAGGAGATTCACTAAGTTGATTTCAGAGTTGAGAGGGTTGGCTTATGAGGAGAGACTGAGTAGACTGGGATTATATTCATTGGAATTTAGAAGAATGAAGGGGGATCTCATAAAAAAAAATAAAATGATGAAGGGAATAGATAAGATAGAAGCAGGAAAGATGTTTCCACTGTTGAGTGAAACTAGAACAAGTAGGCATTGCCTCAAAATTAGGGGGAGCAGATTTAGGACTGAATTGAGGAGGAACTTCTTCACATCCAAAGTGGCTTCTTCACTGAATGTTTTAAAAAGAAAGATGATTTTTTGAACAGTAAAAGAATTATGGGTTATAGTGAGAGGGTGGGTAAGTGGAGCTGAGTCCACAAAAAGATCAGCCATGATCTTATTGAATGGTGGAGTGAGCTGAAAGGGCCAGATGGGCCTACTTCTGCTCCTGGTTCTTATGTAATTCTGACTAAAACTCAGGCTGCAGTAATTATCAACCTTCACGCAGATGAATCTCAGAGCAGGTGATGCTGTTTGTATTTATAAAATATCTTCAGTATAACAGCAAGATTCCTAGGTACTTTACAGGAGGGTTAGAACACAGAAGATATTGGAGGAGTATACCATTCAATTCCTAAAGCCTGCCCTGCCAATCTGTAAGATCATGGCTATTCTGTCCCAGCCCTCAAATCCTCTTTCTTGCTAGCTTCTCATAATCTTTCAACCTCTTTTTTAAAATACTTTTCATGATCTAGCCTCCATAATTCTCTAGGGTAGAGAATTCCAGATTTTCATTCCTAATTGGGAAAAGAAATTTGTGTCCCCTTATTACATAGAATAGTACAGCACAGAAATAGGCCCTTCTACCTGCACGTGGTCCATATTCCTGTATTCCCTGTCTGTTCATGTCTGTCTAAATGCCTCTTGTATGTTGCTATCCTATCTGCTTGTACTACCTTGCCTGGTAGCGCACTCCAGGCACCTACCACCCTCTGTCTTTTTTTAAAAAAAACCTGCCTCTCACATCTCCTTTAAACTTTTCCTCACTCATCTTAAACCTCTAGTTTTGGACTTACCTACCCTGGGGAAAAGATCTTGTCTACTTACCCTATCCATGCCCCTTATGAATTTATAAACTTCTTTAAAGATTGCCCCTCAGCCTCAAACGCTCCAGGGAAAATAGCTCCAGCTTATCCAGCCTCTCCCTGTATCTAAAACCCTCCAACCCTGGCAACATCCTCGTAAATTTTTCTGAATGCTTTCAAGTTTAACAACGTCTTTTCTAAAGCAGGGAGACCAGAATTGAACACACTATTCCAAAAGTGGCCTGACCGATGTCCCGTACACCTGCAACATGACCTCCCCATCTCCTACACTCAATGCACTGACCAATAAAGGCAAGCGTACCAAACGCTGCCTTCACTACCCTGTCTACCTGTGACTTTAACAAAAACAGAAGTTGCTGAAAAAGCTCAGCAGGTCTGGCAGCATCTGTGAAGAAAACAAATCAGAGTTAATGGTTCAGGTCCGGTGACCCTTCCTCAGAACTGATGATAGCTGGCAAATGTTGGTTTATATGCAGAAAATATGGAGGGGGACGAGGTAGGGAGTAAATGATAGGACAGAGCCCAAAGAGAGAGAAGTGCAGTTGGATAGACAAAGGAGTTGATAATGATTTGGCTAGGAGGGTGAATAGCTGTTAATAAAGACTGTTAGTGACTAACAATAGGTAGTGTGTAAGGGCAGGGTATGTGATAACAAGGTCTGGTGTGTTGGGTAGGGGGCTCGGACATGGAAGAACTTTGCTTCCCTTCAGCCAATCTGGATGTTTGACATCAGCTCTGCTACAGTATCCAATTTCAGCAACAATAGACTTCAGTGTGAGGAGCACACAGTTCTTCCTATGTTTGTCCATCTTATTCTCCATCTCTCTCTCCCTCGCATCTTTGTGTAATTTGGAAGAAATCCAGCTAAAGGTGAGATGATTTCCAGTATTTGATGTGGATTCAGCACAATCAGATTTAAGGTCTGATGACTTCAGTGAAATTTTTAAACTCTATAGTAGACTGTTTTGGTTTCTGAAATGATAATATGTATTTTTGCAAATTAACTGAAACACTTTTTAAAATCGCATACAGCACAACTTTACAGTGATGATTTTAGTAGGTATTAAATGTTTACATGGTGCAAATTGTAAACCAAGCTCAGCACAAATGATCAAACAGTTAATGCTGTGTGTGTATAAAATAATTCTGATGCAAAATGTTTTGATCTGATTCATAGTCAACTTCACAGATGGCATTTGGTCAGCTCGGCACATTACAGCACTGAGCCTTGGGGCTGTGTTCAATTTCTCACTGTTCCTTACGCCATTGTTGAGATACCATTCCAAGGAGAATCCATTTGTAAAGTTTCTCTCCTTCAGTTGCTGGGCCATATATCAACGAAAAGTCATTTCACGCCACCCCACCGTTCACACTGTGCTCGGAGGACAAGGTTGTTTCAATTTGGAAAGAAACAAAGTGACTTTTCTTGTGCTTTTTAGTTGTCGGGTTGGAGTTTCCTGGATACACTTCCTTGCTGGCAGTGAACCCAGTTCCTTTCCTGGCTTTCCTCTTTTCATTCTTCTTTTCCTGTTTGTGAGCTGCAGCCATATTAGCAATCACCTAAGGAGACAAACACTGTCACTTTCCTCTTTAATACTTCTGACATCAACCCATCTCAAAGTCAGCAGTGAAATGCTAATTTTTCAAAAAGTTTTTATGGCAGATGTGAAAATAAGATACAGTTCATCTGTCAGAGTTCAGTAAATAGCTAACATCTAGGTTCATTAATTCTTCCTCAAATAGAGACACATTTAGTAAGCTATACATAGATCCATTTGTTTACTGCATGGTTGGGGAAATAGGGAGGAAGTCTGCATTAAATGGGAGTTTCAGTCACTGAGATGTCTCTAACACACAGAACTCCTTCAACCTGTTTCAAACTCTTCAAACTAAAGCCATTAGGACATTTGTGCATGCACAAATGTGTTTGCCCTGAGAGGTCCTGTTCTATATGCAGCCCCACTAAACTAAAAATCTTTCTTGTGCATCATTTCACACAGCCACACAAAGCAGCTGCTGAAGCTGCTCCTTCTCCACAGGAATAAGCAGCCAAAAATTATGAATATAAATATCAAAATTATATTAGTTACCAGGCATGTTTACTGAAACGATAATACCAAACATTTCTCTCAACTCTAATTTGAATTGTACTTAGAAAAGATGAAAGAGAGCTATGAGTAAATCTGCAGGGACATCTGTAACAATGTTATAGCCTCAAAGATTTACAAATGCCTTTCTAAAAAAAAGTCAATTTTCAGCAGCTTTTTCTGTCTTAAATGTTAACTGTAAATATTAATAGCATGATCCACATTTATTGATTAGTCATTCACTATTTTATATCTACCTTAAACTAGAGAGAAGTTAGAAAAATTATTGCCCAATGATATTTTGATGTAATACTCATATTTTAACTGTGATTTTGCCTGAATAAAACTCAACGCATCTCGAACTCCCTGGGCTTATTAATGTTGTAGATGATCTTGACTGTTCCTTTGGTGCAGCAACCATCAAAATATTTAGGCTTATTCCAGTGTCCAGGTCTTTACTAACTGATACCAACAATCAAATGGAAACTAACTAAGCTGCGGTCTAGGATGAGCCATGTGTCAAGTTCTCTAACTTACCATTTCTTTAACTGCATTTTGCTGCTCACTCACAGAACTGGTAAACTCGTCCACGCTTTCTGTTTTGATGCCACAAGTTTCTGGTGACTTGTACTCATGAGCAATTTCAAGTCTTCCCTAAAAACACATAAACATAAACACTTAAGGATATTTAACCAATATGTGGTGTGGTTCAAACTTCTTTCTTAAAACTACTACAAATATAAAACATACAATAAATAATAAAGTAACAACCTTTATGTATTCAGGGGATGTGGGTGTCACCGGCCGGCTCGGCGCTTATTGCCTGACCCTAGCTGCCCCTTGAGAAGGTGGTGGTGAGCTGCCGCCTTGAACCGCTACAGTCCATGTGCTGGAGGTAGACTCACAATGACCTCAGGGAGGGAATTCCAGGATTTTGACCCAGCAGCACTGAAGGAATGGCAATATATTTCCAAGTCAGGATGCTGAGTGGCTTAGAGAGGAACTTGCAGGGGGTGGTTGTTTCCATGTATCTGCTGCCCTTGTCCTTCTAGATGGAAGTGGCTGTGGGTTTGGAAGATGTTGTCGAAGGAGCCAAGTGCATCTTGCAGATAGTATACACTGCTGCTACTGAGCGTCGGAAGAAGTGAATGTTTGTGGTTGTTGGGTTAGTTAAATAGGCTGCTTTGTACTGGATGCTGTTGACCTAATCACGTGTTGTTGATGTCGCACTTGGTCAAATGCAGCCTTCATGTCAAAGGTGGTCACTCTCACCTCGCCTTTGGAGTTCAGCTCTTTTGTTCAGCTTTTAACTTATGCTTATTAGCCCAATATCTCTTACTGAGAATTTACAGGAGTTCATTTTTAAGGTTAGAGTGAGCTGATCAGAGAGGGCGTGGCTATGTAAAGGTAAGTCAGGCAATAGTGAACCTGATTAAATATTTTCAAGAAGCAACCAAAGCAAAGAACAAGGCAATGTCTACAGATGTTACTTATACTGACTTTCTGAGGGCATCTGGATATTAGCTAAGGTAGAAGCTTGTAGAATTCCAGAAAAATTATTGACCTGTTTAGGTTACTGGGTATGTCGAAAAAGTCAGAGTTGTGATATTGGGACCTTACAAGGATCTGTGTTGGGGACTCAACCACTCACTGCATGTATCCACAATCCAGATGATAAAATAGAAACCTAACATCCAAATCTGTTAATGACACAAAGAAAGGTAGTCGAGTAAGCATTGCAGGCAGAAGCATAAAATTATTACAAGACTGTGCCAGCTTAGATGAATGGGCAGAACTATGATAAAGGGATTTCAATACAGAAAGATATGAGTTCACCTGCTTTGAATCTTAATCAGATACAACAGAGGGGGCCCAGAGAGACTTGGGGACTCCAAATACATAGATCTTTGAAGTTTCAAAAGCTAATACAGAAAGTGATCAAATATTCCAAAGGAATTCTAGCTTTTATATGTAAAAGACCAGATTACAATGAGGTGGGAGTCATGCTTCAGCTGTACAGAGATCTGGAGTTATTGCAGGCAATTATAGGGAACACACATTATGAAAGATGTATCAGTCTTGGAAGCAGTGTAGATTCACCAGAATAATACCTGGATCCAAAAGGTTAAATTACCAGGGACTGAAATTGCACTCCCCAGGATTTAGAAAATTAAACAGTGATTTTGATGGAGGTTTTCAATAATAATAATAATAAATGTAAACAGCTAAAGTTTCTTTGAAATAGTGGCTGTGGGATCTTTTATGTCCATCTGAAAAAGCAGGTGGGGCCCCAGTTTAAGACATCATCCAAGAAATAGCGGTTTTGACACCACAGCACATATTTTGTGCAGTACTAGACCATCCTCCACTAGATTTGGTCAAGAACTCGTCACCTCTGTCACTAAAAGCTGCTTGAGCTTTTTGGAACAATTCCCACCATTTCAAACTTTCATCCAGTCATTGCTGGCTTGTGTTTCTTGACTGCATGAAGCTTCTGGTACTTATGGCAAGTTATCAAGCTTGGGGTGAGCCCTCAATTTTGCAGAACATACTAAGGGAAATGGAGCAAAACCCCATCTTGGGATGGTCTCTAAGCTCAGATTCTCCCTTGCCTCATCCAGGTAACAATTTAGAACACCCTCTAATTCATTCCAGTGCACTAAGGTGTTAGAGTACATCACTGTAACAAAAACAAAATGCTGGCAACTCTCAGTAGGTCAGGTAGCACCTGCACAGCAAAGATTGTCGATTTAATGTTTCCGATCAAAGACCTTTGGTCAGAATCCCTCGCAGAGATTAGCAAGGAAATATCTTGTACCACGTTTAAAAATTAATTAGCAACCTGTAATTGCTTCATAGTAACCGGAGGACGACAGCAGTCACAATCCTACCTCAGATGACAGCCGTGCTTCACGATTATAAAGTAGAAAAAAAGGCGTAAACTTAGTACTTGAGTTTACTGATGTCCGAAACTCAAAGAGAACAGGGTCCAAGCAGTCATCCCACTCAGTCTGCTTGGAGTTTACTGTATTTCTAATTGCTGCTTTTAATAATTCATTGGTTCTGTCATCGAGTCCTGCGCGCTGCAAGTGTTCAGCGGGAGTCACTTTGTGATTAATGTTCCATCTTTCAAACAGGTTTTTGTTAACCTATGAGAAGTAAGTGAAGCAAATGTTTAGGATGTAAGGCTAAAGAAGCATTCATTCTACCCCAGCACTACGATAAACATTTCAGATGCTGAAAAACAAAAATCACAGAATCCCTCAGTGTTGAAGCAGGTCATTAGCCCATCGAGTCCACACTGACCATCTGAAGTGCATCCTGCTCAGACCCATGCATGTTCCCACTGCTGTGAGGCAGCAGTGCTAATGACTGAGACATCCTACTGCCTTTAATGTGCCCAGGACAAAACCATAATACTTCAACAAAAATTGGTCCATTGAATATGTACAAAACTGCTCAATGAGAAACCAGAAAACCAGGCAATTTTCTTCTAGGGATCTAGAATCCTCTTCTAGGACTGGAAAACTATGCTAATTGGAGGAAAACAACAGATCAAATTAATGTTGTGACTTCAAATTCACGATCTGTGGAATGTACACAAATGTCAAGAGGCATGTTTTTACATTGGTACAGGAGAGGGGAGAAAGAACGTAATAGAAAATTGATGTACAGGAAGCTCTTAATAATTGTAAGGTACAAAAATCCCACTGGACATAGGAACACGAGGAGTCCATTCAGCCCTTTGATTCTGTACCGCCAGTGAATGAGATCATGGCTGATCTATGACCTAACTCCATCCATTCACCTTTTCTCCATTTCCCTTTAGTGTGTTTGGCAAAATACATTGTTTTAAATTAAAAATTGTGATCAGACAAAACCAGAAAATGCTGGACAAACTGCAGGTTTTAGCATCTGTGGAGAGATAACAGAGTTAATGTTTTGAGTCCGGTGACCCTTCTTTTGAAAACTGGACAGATTTCTAAAGAACAAGTGATTTCAGGGAAATGAGGCCACAGTCAGAACAGCCATGAATTGCAGAGAAGATTATGATTCTCTGTTATTTCGAACAGAGCTTTATCCAGCTAGAGGCCAGACCATGTCATTCATCGTAATTAAGTGCATACTAGTCACACTGCCCATCAGGTGGCAGGGGGAAAGAGAGAAGGAAAATGTTGACTTTGTTGAGATGCACTTATGATGACTGAAGGCACAATTTAACCAATCTTCAGTTTTCATCTGGTGTCTATGTGATAACATAGACATGCAGACAAGATACGCAGACAGATACATGAACCATATGAGAGACTGAAAATACACATTACCTCGTCACAAAATACTCTGCTTTCACTGGAGAATATGTCTCTTGAAGCCCCAAACCTGTAACAAATAAATAACATTTCATGAAGCGAATGATTGATGTGGGGATAAAGAGATCAGATAGCACCAGTTGATGAAGGGAAGTACTAGATTTGGATGCAAGCCCAGCAGAACGAAGAAACGCTTCTGCTGCTGCTACCATTATGGTTACGGCCCATCAGCATCAACTACCTCAGAAAACAGTCACAAGGACGATGGCATAACTAAACAGAGTTCACAGATATCACGATGTAAATGTTACCAATTTCTAAAAATGTTAGCAAGCAAAACAAAATAGCAAAATATTTTTTGAACTGCAGTTTGAAAGCTAATAAAACAGAATAACTGAGGACAGCATAGGATGTAACCAGCATCCTTGGTGGTCCTTGCACAGTCTGAGGGCTATTGAGATTTTTTGAGCCCCTGCAAACAGGGCCATAAAACCCAGTTAAGTGAGATATCCAACTCATGGCTTTGTCTTGTTTTGGATTTTAGGAAAAGAAACAGGAATATCTCCATTGGGTACTTTGAGCCCTCTCTGACATTCAATAAGATCATGGCTGATCTTCTACATCAAATCCAATCCCTGCCTGAACCCCATCCTTCAATTCATTTAGTGCCCAAGGATCTAGCCATTTCAATTCTGAATATGTTCCGCAACGGAGCATCTACTCAGCCTTTGGTAAAGAATTCCAATGGTGCACAATCCACTGGAGGACATTTTGCCTAAACTCAGTTCTACATGGGTGACCCTAATCTATGATCCTGCATTCCAGTCAGGGGTGGATGAGGGAACAGCCCCATCAGGGTCTATCATGTTAAGTCTCTTTCTACATTTTATGTGTTTCAACGAGGTTACCTACCATTCTCCTAAACACCTGGAAACATCAATTGCATCTCCTTATGGAACAACCTCATCATCCCTGTATTGTTTTTGTGTGTTTGGAGGGTTCCAAAAGAACTTTACCCCAAAGGTGAATAAATCCTAAAATGAGAGATTTAAGACCTGCATTTGCAGCTTGTGTTATGTGAAAAGCAACGGAAGCTTTGAATGGACCATTATCCCCTGGCTCTGAGGGGTACATCCCAGACACTGATTCAAGAGTAAACTTCCACTCATCCCCAATGACAATGAGAAATTTACTCTCCTGGAGAAAAACAAATATCTCATGTTGAGAACACAAGAAAGGGTAGACAGATCAACACATTTTGAAGAGTATACCTGTAAAAAGTGGCAGCCAACCCCTTGGCTACTGACAAAGCATTTTTCTTCTGTATTGGAATGGCTTCAACCCACTTTGTGAAATAGTCAGTAACCATCAGTACATAGGTATTTCCACAGGTGGTTTCTGGGAATGGACCTGTAAGGACAGTAAGGCAGAATCATAGAATTGTTACAGTGCAGGAGGAGGCCATTTGGCCCATTGTGCCTGTACCAGCTCATTTAACCAGCATCATTATCTCGTGCCAATCTGCTGCTTTCTCCCCATATCCCTGCGCACTATTCCTATTCAAATAATCACCTAATACCACTTTGAATACCTGAACTGAACCTGCTTCTACCACATGTGCAGGCAGAAGTTCCTTATCCTAATAACTTGATAAAAAAAGTTTCTCCTAACTTCAATCTTGGTTTTTGGTCTCGGATCACTTTAAATCTGCACACCTTGATTCTTCTTCCTTTTATTCAGCCTATTCAAGATTTTGAAAACTTTTATCAAATTAATCTCCTCTCCACCGCCTTCTCTCCAAGGTGAATAGTCCCAACTTCTTCCAACCTACCCTCATCATTGATGTTTCTCATGCCTGGAACCATTCGAGTAAGTTTAGTATTCTAGTAGTTTCTGCAGCCTCTCCAATATGTTCACATCTTTCCTAAGGTGATGTCTACAACTGTACACAATATTCCAGCTGAGGTCTAATGAGTGTCATATACAAGTTGAACATCACCTCTTGCTCTTGTACTTTATCAGTTTACTTATAGAAAGCAAACATCAGGGAACAATCCACAACTGAAAAGCTGCCTCACCAATGAGATCAAAGACGAGAATTTCCCACGGTCTGGTTACTTTCAAGAGTGGGAGTTTGCGGTTCACGTTCTTGTAGTGTTCTGCATGCTGGCAGGTTTCACACATTTTAATCTACAGTTCCAACACAAAAATCAGAAACAGTCCCTTGGGAAAATCACTTCTCAACAAATCAACAGTTAAACATAGACACTTTAGAGAAAAGCTTGCATAAAGTTACGTTGAGAGATTGCAGAAGGTGCAATTAGTCTTTGAATAGATAAGCTTCTGGATTAATTTGATCAGATTCGTGAATAAATAAGGAGAAACTGTTTTAATTAACACAGGAGCTATATATTTAAAGGACATAACATTTTGGATAATTGCCATAAGAAGTAGTGAGAGGAGGAAGGGAGTGGTCGCTAGGAGTTTTTCTTTAACACAGTGAGGTATAATCTAGAAGATGCTGCCTCAAACTGGGGTGGAAGCAGATTCAACAGAAACTTCCAGGAGGTAATTGGATAAATACTTGAAAGGAAGAACACTTGCAAGATCAAAAGACAAATGAAGAGATTCTCAAAATTGAAGAACAAGGGGAACACTAAAAGCGACATTCAAGAAAAGACAGTGTCAGTATTTTGGTCATTTAATCAGAGCCGAAAAGATGCAGAAATCTCTCCTACAGGAGAAGTGGAGGGCAGCAGAAAGTGGGCAGGCCTGGATATAAATGGATGACAGATGTCACAGAGCAGTTACAGATGTGTGAGAATGGCACAAGACAGATGAGTGTGGCATACCACAACAGCAGATCCCCTGGCAGGGAATAAATGGGGTAACAGGGTGACTCTTTCAAAAATCCAGCAAAGACACAATGCGCCAAACAGCCCTTTTCTGAGCTGCAAAATTCTGTTGCAAGAACTTAATTTTAAAGACAAGAAATGGGAGAGTACTGATTATTTTTCACTTACCCAGTCGACAACATCCTTTACAATCCCCAACCAATAATATCGGCTTTGAATTCTGTGCGCGGTCTTTTTCTGGCCCAGATGGCAGCCGATATCAGTGAAATGACATTCCAGGAATATCTGTCGTCGCTTCTCACGATCTGCCACCACTTCTCTCTTCTCATCCTTCTTTGGTCCCACGTAGTACAAACAGCCACCTTAAAATGACACAATACACATCACTACAAAACGGATCACAAACCAACGAATAACACTGCTGGGCATTAATCTGCCATAGGTTTTTCGATCAGGGGATCAATAAACATTTTATTTTATTGACTATTTCGAACTTTTACCATAAATACTTACAAAGTTATGCTATAGTAAAATGTCAAAGATTCCCCTCCATCTCCAGCCGCTTGTGAAATTGTGTAAATGGCTCTCCCTTTTCCTATTGCTCCTAAGCTTCTGCTCTAACAGGACTCTTCCTCAGACCTATTCACTCAACACACTTCATTTTCCTGAACTGAATCAAGCAAAGCATCTTTTCTCCCGATGTACAACAGTCAAGGAGCTGAATAGCTGACTGTTGTCCATGCTCCTGGCCAGATCATAATTTTTCCCAACAACTCCAATAAATTACTCTCAGGCATGATTTATTTTCGGTATAACCAAGTGTCACAACCTTATTATCTTGAACTTATCCAAGTAACCTGTTAAAGCAGCTTCTAACGTTTTCTGTATGACTGGAATACTGTGTGCAGTTCTGGTCGCTCTACTATAGGAAGGACCTGTTTGCATGGGAGGTGCAAAGGAGACTCGCCAGGATGTTGTCTGGGATGTAAAGCCTCAGTTATGAAGTCAGTCTGGATAAGCTGGGTTTATTTCCCTTGGCACAGAGGAGGCTCAGGGGGAATCTGATTGTGAGAGATAAAGACAGAGGAGATTGAGAATCTCTTCCCCATGCAGACGTAAAGATGAGAGGGCACACGTTTAAGGTGAGGAATAGGGATCTGAGGAAATTCTTTTCACACAGAAGATGGCAGATAATGGAACATGCTGTCTGATAGGGTGGTGGAGGCAGATGCTCTCACAATGTTTAAGAAGCATCTGGACAAGCACTTAAAATGCCAGTGCATTGTATGCTTTGGGTCAAGTGCAGGTAAATGTGATTAGTGTAGTTTGGCGTTTGTCAGTCAGCATAGACATGGTGGGCTGAAAGGCCTGTTTCTATGATTCTATACTGTGTGCCAAAGTGTCCAGGAAGTGGAAGCTTCACTCTGTGGTCTAAACCAAAATAATTGGGATAAAGAAATGGAACTGTTTGTATCAACGTAAAAAGGCTGCAACTCAAAAGAAAATGCTAGAAATACTCAGATGGTAAAAGATCTCAAACCTGGAACACTAACACTATTGCTATTGCTCTCCCTGTAGATGCTGCTAGAATTGTCTGCATCTCTGGAATACAGCTGAGCTGCTGGACATGGGAGGTAAGAAAGTGGCTGCTTAGAGTAAACTAGAAATACACCCAGAGAGTAGTGAGGATTTGAAATCCACTCTAACAGCATGGTTAAGCTGAGTATTTTACGTGGACTTAAGGAGGAGCTGGATAGTGGTTACAAGAAGAAAGGATTTGAAGGACAAATTTGAAGTGAGAATGGAAGGAGGCTGTTGTGGAGCACAAGCAGGGAGCATGAGGGGCCAAATGGTCTTCTGTTTGGGTGCAGTAATTGAATGCGTAAGGATTTAACTATTCGGTTCATGCAGTGTGGAGCTGGAGGAACACAGCAAGTCAGGCAACATCAGAGGAGCAGGAAAGTCAATGGTTCAGGTTTACACCCTTCATCTGAGCAGAAGATGCCTCCAGCTCCACACTGTATTGACTCTGACACCAGCATCTGCGGTTCTTGCCATCTCCGAGTAACTGTTCATTAACATGGAAAGAGAGAGAGAGATTAACACAGACATCAAATGTCAGAATGAGAGACAGAAACACTTAGTTCTCATCAACAAGGCTGGACACGTGAATCAGAAAAATCAGTAAAAATATAAAGATGCTTTGATGCGAACGAATTATGCTTCAAGTAATTTGGACCCAATAGCCTGGCGTTTGTGGGAAGGGCTTCCTCAGCCTGACCCCTCCCCGGGGGAGGGGACACTCCAGATCACCAGGTGGACACCCCTCAGTCTCATTCTGACCCCCAGGGGCAGCCCCACTGGATACATCCCTACCCCACAGGACCCAGCTGAGGGACTACCGCTGAGGGGACCACTACCCCAAGGCTGTGCCTCTCTCTCCCCCACCCCAACCCCAGGGCTGTGCCCCTCTCTCTCTCTCTCTCTCTCACCTTCCAGCTGGAATTTCTGCGCGTACCGCTTCAGGTTCTTTTTCTTGGCCGGGCAGAAGGTGGCGGGGAAGCGGCCATCAGACAGGTACCGCTGGATGTCCCCGAATTTACTGCCGGACTCGGCCATGGTGGATCCGTGCTGAAGGGGGCGGAACTCCCAGCTCGACTCCCCTCCCTTCTGCAGAGCCCGGAAACCATTCCGAGCTGGACCGGAAGCACCCGGACGGGTTTCGCCTTCGCGCTGGCCGGAAGTGGACGGGATGCTGCCTTAGCAACAGAGAAGCCCCCGGCCTGACCCAGACTTGCATTGCTGCAGCGCCTCTCGCATCCTCAGGACGCTGACTTTAGCCAGTGTTTATGTGTATGTATTGTGCACAGCAAGATCCCAGTCCGGAAGATGCGATAATGAATCATTTGTTTCTGCGATAAATTGTTAAGGGATAACTACTGGCCTCAGGACCCTGGGATTACCAACCTTTAAGTGTTGTCCTCGAGTCTCTAGGAATTAAAGATTCATTTCTTGGACACTGTTGTAACAATATATGAGAACATAAGAATTTGCAGCAGGCCATTTGGCCCACAAGCCTGTGCTGTCATTCTATGGGACCACAGCCAACCTGCCACGGAGCTCTATAGGCCTCAACTCTCTGGTACCTGTGCCAACTCACTGCAAGAGCAATTCATTTACTCTCAGCCAGTCCTCCTTGCCCAGAGAGTTACCAACAAGTTACTTGAATCACAGGCAAACCAGGCCAACAATTCACAAAAAAAAAATCACATCCCAATTAATGGGTACCATCACCAGATTCCCAGCCCAGAATCATCACTGGAATATCAGCACCACATTGACTGCAGGCCACAAGTGATCTTCCATTCACCAGGAATAACTGCAATATCAGAACGATACCCAACCTGAGGGATGCCACTTCCTGAAAACACTAGTAAATTGGGGTGATTCTTTTAAGATAAAAGATGTCTAAATACATGAATGGAAAGAGTAAATAAGAAGAAACTCAGATTTGCTGCAAAGAACTCTGGCAAAAGATGACCAGAACTTTTTTAAACTCAACACATTACAGTGAATGTACTGTGTGAAAAAACAATGGGAACAGATCATAGGAACTTACAACCACAGAAATGTTCTGGGACAGAAAGATTCCATTCAGCCCATTATGTCTGCTCCAGCTGAATACACTATCCACCCATTCTAATTCTACTTTTCAGCATCTGTTCCATAGCCTTGCAAATTCCAGTGCTTCAGAAAGTTGATCCACATTCCTTTTACATGAATTAAGGATTACTGCCGCAATCACCAAACTAGGCAGCAACTTCCAGTCACCTGTCATCCTCTGGATGAAACTGTTTTACCTCATGTTCCTTCTAACCCTTTGACTAATCGCCTTAAATCTCTGTGTTCCCTGGCAATTGATCGTTCCAGTCTAGGCAATAGATCTTTCCTGTGTTTTATATTCCGAGCTGAGGTTATTACTGCACAAGTCAGATCCTGGAGTGAGTCCTGATGTCCCAAAACGTTGACTTCTCCTTTCCTCCAGATGCTGCCTAGCTTCCTGTGTTCTTCCAGCATCCTGTTTGTCTTCCTTAGATCCCAGAGTGAAATCTATCTTCATAGGCCAAGGTGGTCTTTCATTGAAACGCAAACATGCAATGCTGTAGATTTGTGTTTAACAATAAAACAGAAGTTTATTACAAAAAGGAAATGAAGATTAAGTAGAACAAATCAAACTATTTACAATAACACAGATTTAAGGTTTTCAAAATACACAGTAAAGTATAATCATAAAAGCCATCCTTTACATTACTCACACCAGAGAGAATTCCTTTCTATTTCACATCAATAAGGCTTACTTTAACTCTGGCTTCCATGCCCCATCTTGAAAACCTGATAAGACTGTAACTGGAGCCTTCATACAACGGAGATTAGACTTCCACAACTTCAAATAATCCCTCCAAAATTTTAATCAAACATGCTTTGGTCCTTTTAACTACACTTCTTAAAGTGAGGTAACTTCTCTATTAACAGTGTTGAACTACCTCCCTTTCTCAGGATCAACTGTTTTATATATTCAGCTTCAGACCAGAGCATCTGGACAAGCACTTAAAATGCCAGTGCATTGTATGCTTTGGGTCAAGTGCAAATTGAAATTTAAAAGCTTTTCTCTCTCCATTATGGATGTTTCTCCCAAGCCCAAAACAAATCAGAATGTTCTATCTGAAAGCTTAATGCATGATACTGTCCACGTTGCTCACCCAAACAAATTCCTTTTAGCCCCTCCTCCCATATAATGTCTCAAACAAAAGAAAATCACAGCCACAGAAATATTTTAAACCCCTTCAGACAGAGCAACCCCATGTCACTAGTTCAAACTTCAAAAGTCCAAAATATACAATTTTTATATATAATCAGTTTACATCACACCTACCCCCAAAGAACAATAAAAATGAATCTTTAAGAGGCATTTTCAATACTCAAAAATTGTCTTAACACTACTTCTTTGTCACATCAACAATAGTAACATGTTGACATTAAACATACAGTGAATTACACAGCAACCTTATTTCATATTAATTCATAGGCACCGCATCACTCAGTGCCCTTCACATGTATTCTCAACAAACCATCTACTATAACATTGTCTTTTCCAGGTACATGAATAAGTTTCAAATTACATAGTTGGAGAATTACACAAGTTGATATTTGTGACAAATTTTGGGTGTCAAATTCATTGGACTAAAATAGTTGCCAGTTTTTGTGCTGAAATTTTCCTAAGGTGATCGAAAGATTGTGGTCCATATAAATAATAGTTTCTTCAACATTGTTGTTGTAAATCTCTAAATGATGGACAGCTATCACTCTAAGACTCATTGTCTTCCATACCACTGCGTAATTAACAGGCTGTTTGATGCCCATCTCACCATCTTGCTGTAAAACAGCCCATATACCGATGTTACTGGTATTAACAGTTTGAATGGCCTCATAATTTGATGCAGCTAAAACTGGTACATTACCACATCTTTCAAGTTTTCAAAAACTCTTTGACACTCAAGTCTGTTCAAACTCCCTGCCTTGTTTTGAACAAATGTCTATTAAAAGTGTAAACCTGGTGCCGAAGTTCTGAATAAACTTGCTCTAAAATTCACTCATGCCACGTTTCATCCTAAGCATAGGAAATCCAAAATAGTTCATACTTTCACTTCTCCAGAGGCTACTTTGCCTTGGATTGCAGTGTGACCCAAAATAAGTCACTTCTGCTTTGGCCAATTCACTCTTAGCCGGATTTATAACGAAATTAACTTTTTGGAAACAATTAACCGATTCAGTCAAGTGATATAAATATTCTTCCAGAGTTTGGCTAAAAACAACCAAACTGTGGATGTAAACAATAGTTACATAGTCCTTTAATGAGTTTATTGGTTAATTATTGTTTAATCATTTAAACAGTGATGGTACATTTTCCTTTCCAAATGGCACGACTTTGATAAAGTCCATCTGGTGTTACAAAAGCTGATATTTCTTTAGCTCAATTAGTCCACCAAACTTGTCAATATCCTTCTAACAAGTTGATTTTTATGACATATTGAGATTGTTCAATTCATTCAGTACAGTTTTAGGGTCTTGGAAAAAGATATGTCTGTTTTTGTTACAATATTGACTTTGTGATAGTCAGTACAAAATCTTTGTGATCCATTCAGTTTGGTACCATCACAATAGGTGAGGTTCAGCTACTATGACTTCATTCAATAATATCATTGTCCATCACACACTTAATCTTTTCCCTCACTTGAGCTAATCTTGCTGCGTTGAGTCTGTAAAGGTGCTGTTTTATAGGTAATGCATCTCCCACATCAACACAAAGATAAGCCAAAACAGATATTTCCTAGCATATTTATGATGCTGTAATAGCCTTTGTGATTCACCTTGACAACATCAGATTTGATCCTCCAGAAAACTACCCAACCCTTTAAGCACCTCCATGTTTTCTAATCTGATTATTAGAGGGTCAAGTTTTAAATTTTCATTTTCTGATTCATTCTCCAATTATTCTCATATTTCTACTTCACTGTACTTCTTTCACCAAAGAAAATACACGTTTCTCCTCACTATCCTTCTGTCACTATTTATTTTCATGATGTTAACATGACACACTTTCTGAATTTTCTCATGTCTGAAATATTAACCGTATAATTAACATCATAGAGTTTCTTTTTGATCCAATAAGGTAGTTGCTTTATTGGTTCTCCAAGACAGATAACAACATTAACACTTTGCCTCCTGTAACAAAATTCTGAACTTTGGCCTTTTCATCTGGTGTAACATTTGTTGTGATGAACACCCTTGAAATGTTGTTTAGCCAACCCTCATATTCTGGTCAGATTCTCCCTGAAACATGGGTTTCTCTTTAAGTGGACATCTTCCATGTCCATGTATTAGTTCAAAAACACGAAATCCTCTATACTTATTCAGCACGCCCACAAAGACCAATAGTAACACTGGAATTTCTTTATCCCATTCGTTAGGATAGTCTTGGGAAAAAGCTCTAATCATGCACTTTAAAGTTTGATGCCATTGTTCCAACGTACCCCAAGATAGTGGGTGATAAGCAGAGGATGTAAATTGTTTCATTCCCAACTTAGTTATCAGTTTTTTGAATACTTGTGACATATTCCTTAATCTGGTTGTATTTTTTTGGATGATCCATATGTTGGAAAACATCGAACTAACTTTTTCACCAGCACATGTAGTAATTTTCTATAAAGGCACTCCTCCAGGATATCTTCAGGAAACATCCATAATTGTTACAAAATACTGATTACCATTCCTGGTTTTAGGCAGGGCGGTACAAAATGTATTTAGACCCTGCCAAACTGTTCTTTAAAAATTAGTATCTGAATTGCAGGTTTAAGTGAAGGTTGAGGTTTCCCCATTACTTGGCATAGTTGACAAAATTTGATTATATCTTTATGTAATCCTAGACAATAAAAATGTTTTAATATTTTAGCATATATTTCCCCAACAGTTCCAAGTGACTTCTATTGGAATTTGAGAGACATTTGTAAAATACCATTATAAACTACCACCTGATGGACCACTGCTTATTCTTTATTGGCTGGTATTTGAGGTAGTCTCCGTTTCCTCCCCAATACTTGGTTTTTCAAATAATGACACTCGGGTATTGTTTCTGATTCAGTTTTCAAGTAGGCTATTTCATATAACTCTTTCGATGCCAAATCTGTTTGTTGCATTTCTATTTAAGAAGATTGACTAAATCTGGCAGCCTCATTCACTTTATATTAAATTTTCAAAAAACTGTTATGTTATAACTGCATTTCAAAGCTATCTCCCTTTCTCACAGACTCCTTTAGTTCCTGTCTAATTCAACAGGTCTGAGATCTAGTCACAACAGAATCAGGAAGTAATTAGAATGTTCCTCTTGTAACATTTCAATTTCTTTCACCGACACTAGCTGTTCTGCTGCTGTTGGTGATGCCAGTATTCTTGAACATGCCAGATCATTTCCCAAAATAAAATCAGTTCCTTTTTTAGGAATTTACTTCACTACTCCCAACTATAACTTCTTCATTTGCCAAGTGCCTCTTTAATCAACTCTGTATAATGAGAGTTTTTTTTAAAACCTCCATGTCTTCCATTAATTAATATTTTCTTCTTCATCAACCCCTCTGAGAAACAAATAGAACCATCAGCTAGTGTCAATGACTGACTTCTTGTAGTCCTAAATGTTAATTGATAAGCTTCAAAGTCAAGCTCATAAGCACCAAATACTGCGTACATAGTAATAGCTGTAGCTGTCAAAACACTGTAAAGACAATACCTTTTTACTTTTCTTTGTTTTTTATTGTGGACTGTCTTAGGAAAAGGACTGTATTACAGAAAGGACTGAGGAAGAAATTGCTGTACTTTTGTAAAGCATGTTAGTGAAACTCATTGTGTACAGTGTTTACACTGCTGCTTTGTTCAAGGACTGAGAGGAGATGTTTGTAGATGGTTGAGTTCTGCAGGTCTGTGTTGACTTTGATATTTGGCTGGTAACAGGTTGCTGATTGGTTTATGGAGTTGTGATCAGTTGTGGATTAAAAGGCCATCAGCCTGACAACTATCTGATTGCCTCCTATGCAGGTGAACAGCTTACGGGCACGAACAATACTGGCAGCTTTCGCATTGCTGCAAGGGGAGATGGTGTCTCTCTCTCTCTCTCCAATAAGCAGTTAAAGCCTAAGAAAGTCAGTTTATTTTGTTCTACCAGGTGCTTTTAACTAACAAGTCAGAGGCTTTATAATTCGTGAATCAATTGTTCTGTATCTTTGGTAAATAAGTAAAAGAACTGATGAATTTGGGAAATTGAAGGAACTCCTTCATCCAATCTTGAGGATTTCTGCTAGTGAACTGCTTCCTCAATTTTTTTATCCTCCATCCATACACCAACTTTTTTTTGTCTGTGTGTGTGTATGTATACGTGTAGGGGGCTTTAGGATTGAGTTAAAGTTTTAACTAGTAGAGTTATCAGTTGACATTTCACAGTTGTTTTCCTGTGATTAGAATCTGTGGATATGTAATAACTAGTAATTCTTGTTAAGTACCGTCACTGTATTCATATTTACTGTTAACCTCAGCCTACTGGATTTCTGTGGAGTTAGACACAACCTTTAAACTTTTGTGATGAATGCAGGAATATTCGGGGTGGATTTCCAGTCCAGTGAGGTGTAACAACAATCTAACGTCAATGTCAAAACCTCTTGTGGCCACTTCATCTGTCCAGCTACCTTCTCCAATGGAGGTAACATATCCCCAACAAATCCTCGAAGACAACTTCTTTCTGAATAAAAACCAAAAGAACCGAGGACGCTGTAAATCAGAAACTGAAACAGAAAGTTGCTGGAAAAGTTCAGCAGGTCTGACAGCATCTGTGAAGGAGAAATCAGAGTTAACAGGGGGTGGGGAAGCGGCCTAAATCCCAGCTTCACCCCGAGGGCCCCTCCTCACCTTCCAGCCTGAAGTTGGCGGAGAGTCTCCGGACGCTCCTCCGCTGCAGGGGACCCAGGGCCCGGGAGTAGGCCCCTCGGGACAGGTATTTGTAAACGTACCGGTACCGGTCCCTGTACCGCTCCGTCTGGGTACACACGCTGCGTCTTCCATCGGCCATGCTGGGGGGGGGACACACCGCCCGCGGAACCTTCGTGCGGGCTCCCGCCGGAATGGGTTTGCTGCTGCACCCGCGGGTTGTTTCTCTGGTTGTCAGTCCACCCCCGGGGTGTGATCAGCGCTCGGGCGGGCGGCTGAGCGGGATGGAGGGAGCGGGAGGGAGCTCGGGGCCTAGGCCCAGGCCTCCCACCCGGGACCAGTTCTTTTCCTGCCGCTGTTTTCACACCGACAACATCTTCCTGGAAGATTTCAGGCTCCACGTCCGCTCGACGGACCCGCAGCTCGAATCTGTAAGAAATAAAATAAACAATCTCAACGTTATCAACCAGAAAGAGTGGAGGGACTTACTCTTTCAGAGAGGGGGATAGCACGGGGGCGACGGGCCGAATGTCCCGTGTCTACACTCTCGGGGCTAACAGGTACTTTGTAGAGACTGAAGTGTCCTCACTGACTGAATGTCATAGGCACCAGAACCAGTTTACTGGCAGGAAGGTCCTGGTGTGATCCTCACCCACAGGATCTACTCCACACAAATTGGATTTACTTCAGGATCGATGAGGTGGAGGTGCTGGTCCTGGACAGGGTCAGAAATCAGGTAACATCAGGTTATAGTCCAATGGGATTATTTGAAATCACCGGATTTCAGAGCTCTTCACCTGACGAAGGAGCGAGGCTCCGAAAGCTTGTGGTCTCAAATAAACCCGTTGGACTATAACCTGGTGTCGTCTGACTTATTTCAGAATGGGATTGAAGTGTCAGTATTACTGTCTGGGATACAGGGAGAATCCACAGACCATCGTCAAATTGTCATCCTTGGGTTCCATCACGACATTGAGTTGCTGTCTCACCAAATACACAAAGTAATCACTCAGACTTATCCCAGCGCCGAAGCTACGCTTCATCTTATCTGGTTCGCTATTGGTGTGTGCTGCTGGTAGTGACTCTGAAGTCTGGGGCGAAATCAACATTGTAACTTCAACTTAACAGCAACCAATGGTATTTATTAAGCACCTTTTAAAAATATCAAATATGTTCCAAGAGACTTCATGGAACATCACCAGATAAAATTTGTCATAGTTCCACAGAAGAGGCCAGGTGACCAAATGTTTCATCAAAGAGTTAGTTGCTCGGTCGGAATGAGAGATGGTGAGGTTCACAGAGGTAATTTAGCAAGTTCAGGGCCCTGGGCAGTATAAGGCAATCCTGCCAATGGTTCAAATCAAAATGGGTAAAAGGTCAGAATCAGAGGAGAACAAAGATGAATGAATACAGTATCTCTGTGGGAATGAGGGTTGGAAACAGTTGGTGAGATAACAAAACATTTTATGGCAAATGCCTTTTCTTTCCATTAAGAGATGAAACTTCTGTTTTTACACGCGATTAGATCATTGATCGCTCCAACACATTTCCCCCAGGGACACTGCCACAGTAAAGACTTTGGCTATTCTGCAGCAAGTTATAAGTTGGGTTTTTTCACTGACTGAACATTTGCTCATGTTTCAGGTTTTAAGAAGCAAGGGATGCAAGACTGAAGAGCAATTCAGAAAGGTTCAAGCTAAGGTAAAACTAACAAATCAACAGTCCCTGCCTATGTGTGCTGCACACTATTACATTCACTGTCACACTCAACAATACCCAGACACTGAATTTACCATCCAGTTTGACCACTTCTTACCTGTGCTGTTCAGTGATGGTGAAACAAATAGCAGAAAACGTGGCAGGAGTGAGTCCCCTTCTGCAGAGATTATAGTTATGTAGTCACTTGTGTAATTGTGCAATCAATGACTTCACAGTTAAAGGGAATGCTGCACTGTTGTAGCTTCACCAGGTTGAATGTCCCTGTCCCCCAGGGTAAAGGCTGAGTAGGGAAGAGTTTAGTGAGACTTGGGCTGATCTCATTAAGAGATAAAGAGCGGATAGATATTTCACAGAATTTTATTTTAAAATGGAAACATAAAACTAAGAAAATTAGGAGAAATTTAGTGAAGAGTAAATTTAGGATCATTCAAATAAAAACCAAAAGAACTGCGGATGCTGTAAATCAAGAACAAA
>JAHRHZ010000098.1:42473596-42537190 GCA_024137785.1 Ginglymostoma cirratum
TGACCCTCCGACAGTGCCCACTCCCTCAGTACTGACCCTCCGACAGCGCCCACTCCCTCAGCACTGACCCTCACACAGTGCCCACTCCCTCAGCACTGACCCTCCGACAGTGCGGCACACCCTCAGCACTGACCCTCCGACAGCGCCCACTCCCTCAGCACTGACCCTCCGACAGCGCCCACTCCCTCAGCACTGACCCTCCGACAGCACCCACTCCCTCAGCACTGACCCTCCGACAGCGCCCACACCCTCAGCGCTGACCCTCCGACAGTGCCCACTCCCTCAGCACTGACCCTCCGACAGTGCGGCGCTCCCTCAGCACTGACCCTCCGACAGTGCGGCGCTCCCTTGGTGAAATCACATCTGGAGTATTATGTATGGTTTTGGTCTTTTTTTAAGAAAAGGTATAAATGCACTCGAACCAGCCATAAGACGTAAGAACAGAAATAGGCCATTCAGCCCATCAAGCTTGCTCTGCCATTGAATAAGACCAAGATAATTCTCACCTCCACTTTCCTGCCTTTTTACCGTTACCCTTGATTCCCTTAATGATTAAAAATTTTTCTATTTCAGCCTTGAATTTCCTTAATTACCCCGCCATGACTTCCCTCTGTGGTGAAGAATTCCACAGATTCACTCCTTCTGGGAGATGAAATTCCTCATCAACTCTGTCTTAACAGGGTGACCCCTCATTCTGATTTCTGTGCTCTGGTCTTAAACACTCCCACAAGGGGGAAAAAAAACCCTTTCTGCATACTAACCCTACTCAGTCAAGCTCTCAAGCTGTGAGTTAGTGACCTTTAGACTGCTGAAAGGACCTCTCTGACTTCAAATAATATTGATTTTGCTAATGTTGATTTTGTTTTGTGCCCCTCCTGCTCTGTTGTAGCCTTGTATGCCTTGCTCTATGTAATGAACCCTCTGATCTGTACATCCTTGCTTGCTATGAGCTGCCTGTGCTGCTCATAAAAGAAAGCTTTTCACCAAATTTAGGTTCACGTGACTACAATAAATCAAATCAAATCTTATATGTTTCAAACATCTCATTTTTCTAAACTCCCATGAATACAGGCATAACCAACTTGACCCCTCCACAGAAAACAGTTCCTTCATACTTGAGATTAATTTAGTGAACGTTCTCTCGACTGACTCCAATGCCGTCTTTCCTTAGATATGGGACCAAAACTGATTGTAATATTCCGGTATTGTTTGACGTCTGCTTTTAGCAAGCCCTCCTTACTTTTATACTCCATTCCCTTTGGAAAAAGGCTAACATTGCATTTGCCTTACTTATTAACTGCTGAACTGTTTGCTAGCTTCTTGTGATTCACACATGAGGACTCCCAAATTCCACTATGCTAGAGCTTCTGCAGTCTTTCTCCATTCAGCCTTCAGTTTTTACTGTCAAAGTGCATAACCTCACATTTTCCCATATTACGTTCCATCTGCCGAGGTTTTGCCCATTCGCTTAACCTCTCTGTATATCCCTGTGCAGATTCTGTGTTATTCTCACCATTTGCCTTCCCACCTATTCAAAGAAATTAAGAGAAGGTTCACTTGACTGATACCTGGGACGGGAGGCTTGTCTTTTGAGAAAAGATTGGGTTGGAGTTGGAGATGAGAAGAATGAGAGGTGACCTTATTGAAAGATCTAGGATCCTGAGGTGAGTTGACCAGCTGGATGCTGAAAGGATGATTCCCTCTGTGGGAGAATCGAGAACTAGGGGTCACTGATTAAGAACAAAGGCGTCACAGTTAGGATGGAAATGAGGAAGAATTTTTTGCCCCTCAGCAGAATGAGAGTTTTTGGAACTTACTTCCCAAGAGAGTGGTGGGGGTGAGAGTCATTGAATATTTTTAAGACATAGGTAGGTAGATTTTTGATTAATAAGAGGTTTTGACGGTTACCAGTGGCAGGTGGAAATGTGGAGTCGAGGTCAGAGTCACATCAACCATGATGCAGCAGACTCAAGGAATGACCGTCCTAGTCCTAATTCATTCGTCGTAAATATGCTCCCAGTTTGGTCAGATATACTGTACCCTCCACCAGTAAACACCAAATCAGTACCTTACAGAGTATCACTGTTGTCATTTTTATTCTACTCCCTCCACTAAGGAGTATAGAGTAACAATAGAGTACTAGGAATTATTAATTGAATTT
The DNA here is from genome assembly GCA_024137785.1 of Ginglymostoma cirratum. Taxonomy (NCBI): domain Eukaryota; kingdom Metazoa; phylum Chordata; class Chondrichthyes; order Orectolobiformes; family Ginglymostomatidae; genus Ginglymostoma; species Ginglymostoma cirratum. The sequence goes on from JAHRHZ010000098.1 coordinate 42,475,758, forward strand.
GGAGTCAGATTTTTCTGCCTAAAATTGATAAATTGCTGTTTAAGATTATGGTCATTATTTCACTGGAGTGCAATTAGCATCATGCAATGTAGTACCTGGATATCTGGTTATGTTTTACAAAGGAGGTGATGACTAATAGTGCAATATCTTTCTTTTAGACGTTCGATATAATCTTTGGAACAAACAAAAATGGGTCACAGTCGTACGAGAGAGGATTCGCGAACAAGGAGTGAATGTGGATCAAAAAGTAAAGTTAGAAAAAAGGAAGATAAGAAAAGGAAACGAAGCAGCAAAAGCCCAGCAGCTCCTCCCAAACGTTCCCGAAGCTCAGCTCCGGCACACAGCAAGGCCGAGCTAATTACATCAAAGAATAAAATCAAAGCAAAATGTCACTCGTCATCTTCATCTTCATCCTCCCATCCATCACCAGAGAAAGAAAGGCATAAAAAAAGGAGTCACAGTTCAAAAAAGAAGAAAGACAAAGATAGAAAAAGAAAGAAGAAAAGGAAAAAGGAGAAAAGGAAACTCTTAAAACTGAAGACAAAGCAGGAACTGCCTGATGATGTGAGGATTTCAAGTGAGGCGGTGACCAGCTGTTTGGAAGTGGAGCAGACTGAAAAAGGTATCACTGTTTCATCAGTGGGAGTCTGGAGCTTCTGTTATTGTTTGGTTAAAGACAAATTTAAAACTGGACATGTGAAGGGTGAATTTGTTTTTTACAGCAAGTTCCACATACGAGGTGTGACTGAGCTTGGGCCTGTCCAAGTCTAACTCTTGGATTCTGTTTTTGTTTCAATTCCAAACCTAAATAATAATACCAACTTCCATGTGTACACAGGCCAGCTCTCAACAGGTACAAGTTCGATCAGTTCTTGACTGAGCTTCCACAGAGGAAGATCTGTAAAACAATGAAGAGAGAGAGAGGGTTGGAGGGAGAGCCGTACACTCCGAGTACGAGCTGTAGTTGTGGGAGAGAGAGAAAGTCCATGATCTACATGACAGTGGGGGCATAGAGAGGGAGTGGAAGACTAAGGAAGCTGAAGACCGAGTAAAATGTACATCAGTGAGTGTCTCTGACTGAAGGGAGAGTTACAAAATGGCAGGAAAGTTCCCTGATCAGTCCAAGAGAAATTCGTGGAGAATGTTGAGACTTCTTCCACTGGAAGCAGGCAGTGTGTAAGGTCAGTAACAAAAACCAAACGATGATTATAACCAGAGGGAGCAGACATGTGCTGTCACTAAACAGACAATCCTGAGTGTGAGAGGGCAGAACCTACTGTCTGAGAATTGATTTCATTTTTGTTTTAAATATCAAATGAAAATCCTTGAGTCAGATGAAGAGACCCAACTGCTTCTCACTTATCATAGAAGAAACATTGAAGATAGGAACAGGAGGAGACCATTCAACCCTTTGACCCTGCTCCGTCATTCTTCACGATCGTGGCTGATCGTCATGGGTCGATCCTGTAGGAAAGGCCCCTCCCTCACCCCCTTACGATCTCTGACTCCAATCCCATACCACCATAGGGCGACTGAGTGAACATGGTGTCAAACTGTAATTGACTAGCTTAACACCACCTTCTTAAGGCAACTAGGAAAGAGGAGGTGCAGCAGATACATCAGAATACCAACCCTGCAGCCACTCACCATCCTGACTTGGAAATATATTGCCGTTCCTTTAATGTCACTGGATCAAAATCCTGGAAACCCTCCTTAAGGGCTATTGTGGGTCTCTCTACAGAACATGTTCTGCAGCATTTCAAGAAGGCAGCTCACCACCACCTTCTCAAGGGGCAACTAGGGACGAGCAACAAATGCAGGCCCAGAAAGCAACACCAACTCTTCAAAATTAATAAGAACGTGAATAAAAGACCTTGTACCACAGAAATTTTTAAATTACTAGTAATTAGCAACCTCCCTTTTTGCATTTAGAATCATCCAAATTCTTCCCTTCAACTGCTTCTTTCTCACGTGATTAAAGTTTGATATTTTCCTTCTGTCACAAAGTACCAACACTTTTCCCCGCAGTGAGAAATGTCTGATATTCTGGGTCACAGCTTTTGAATTTTTCTTTAAAATAGTGAAAGTGAAAAGGACAGAAAATGTGATAACATGTTACTTACCTCATTGTAGCACACACATGTCCCTCACTCTAATTAATGTCATTTTTAATCATAACAGATGAGCAGAAAGCTCGAATTCAGGCCATGAGACCAATGACAAAGGAGGAATGGGATGCCAGGCAAAGTGTCATTCGGCGAGTTGTGGATCCAGAAACTGGCAGGTCAAGGTAAAGCTAATGGATTAACCCAGAGCAGGTCACGGTAAAGCTAATGGATTAACCCAGAGCAGGTCAAGGCAAGGTCGGTGAATTAAACTAATGTGCTCACATTTTATTGTGAAGGTTTGAAGATTATCAGGCTGCTCAGTAAAAACTACGTAGAATTGATGTCAGTTCATAAAATTACCTTTGACATTGTGGAATTTCACATCGTTTTGAAGATCCACTGTAATGTCCCTGCTGAGGTGGTGTCTGGTGCGACTGTACTAAACACAGTGAGCACTCTGACCTCCAGGCCACATTGTAGAGAATCATAGCTGTCATCCATTTTCTGCATGCTAGTGATTTGCCCCTCAAAAGATCTGTAATTTTAAAACAATTGAGGAGCACATTTTGTGTATGCATTTTTTAGGAAATTGAACGGAGAATTTATTGGAGAAAATGTGTTTCTTTTATGATTGATTTGGAAATAATTGAAGCTTAAACCCACAGCCTGCAGAGATAATTCGAAGAAAATAGTTAGAATTGAGATCTGTAATAACTGGTTTCAGTTGGTGGCACTGTTCACCACACACTGATTGCAGTGAGTTCAAACAGAAGGAGGGACTCAGCTGATTGAACTTCATTCCAAAGAGTTCTACTTTTCAGTGTGTTCTGGGATGTATCTGCTGCTTCTAGATCTGTGTGTCAAAAGAATGTTAAAGAGAGAGGTTTGTTTTTCACGCTTTTCCATGGGAGAACAGTGTGATGTGATAAAGGAATTCACAGCTTCCATGATCATGACCATCTTCATATCAGCCAAGATAGAGAATTACTTCTTTATGGTAAGAGGAATTAACAGCCCCTCACAACTCATCCAATGAAAGGTGAGAAGGACGGTGGGACAGTCATTCACTGGACTTCAACCTGGAATTCCAAATTGGAGTGCAGTGTTCACTCCCCCAGACTGAGAGGCAGCTGAGTTCAATCCTGTGACCTGTGACCCCAGTGCTGCAGGACAAGGTTACACAGAGTAAACTTTCCGAATACAGTGTTTTGATTCAAAATCTTTCTTGTATTGTGCTTATCTGAGCAATTTGAAACCAAAACGTTGACTGAAAGGTACAACATAAAAATGACTATGTCATGCTGTTACTTGACCAGCCTGTGGGATAGCTGTCCTATTTTTGGTGTAGTTCCCTAGACATTGCTGAGGAGGATTTTGGACTGGACGGGATGCCTTCTTGTGTCCAGTGTGATAAAGGCAGTTAGTCCAATATTCTTGTTTATGATTAATGCTCTGAGTGGATTGTGTTCTAGGCCATTTCAGAGTGTGGTTGAGAGTTAACCACATTATTATGCATCCAGAACATAGAACATTACAGTGCAGTACAGGCCCTTCGGCCCTTGATGTTGCACCGACCTGTGAAACCAATCTGAAGCCCCTCTAACCTACACTGTTCCATTATCATCCACATGTTTATCCAACGACCATTTAAATGCCCTTAAAGTTGGCGAGGCTACAACTGCTGCAGGCAAGGCATTCCATGCCCTTACTACTCTCTGAGTAAAGAATCTACCTCTGACATCTGTCCTATATCTATCACCCCTCAATTTAAAGCTATGTCCCCTCGTGCTAGCCGTCACCATCCGAGGAGAAAGGCTCTCTCAGTCTACCCTATCCAATCCTCTGATCATCTTGTATGTCTCTATTAAGTCACCTATTAACCTTCTTCTCTCTAACGAAAACAGCCTCAAGTCCCTCAGCCTTTCCTCATAAGACCTTCCCTCCATACCAGGCAACATCCTGGTAAATCTCCTTTGCACCCTTTCCAATGCTTCCACATCCTTCCTATAATGCGACGACCAGAACCGTACACAATACTCCAAGTGCAGCCGCACCAGAGTTTTGTACAGCTGCAACATGACCTCACGGCTCCAAAACTCAATCCCTCTACCAATAAAACCTAACACACCGTGCGCCTTCTTAACAACCCTATCGACCTGGGTGGCAACTTTCAGGGATCTATGCACATGGAAACCGAGATCTCATTGCTCATCCACACTACCAAGAATCTTACCATTAGCCCAGTACTCCGTATTCCTGTTACTCCTTCCAAAGTGAATCACCTCACACTTTTCCGCATGAAACTCCATTTGCCACCTCTCAGCCCAGCTCTGCAGCTTATCTATGTCCTTCTGTAACCTGCAACATCCTTCCGCACTATCCACAACTCCACTGACTTTAGTGTCATCCGCAAATTTACTAACCCATCCTTCTACGCCCTCATCCAGGTCATTTATAAAAATGACAAACAGCAGTGGCCCCAAAACAGATCCTTGCGGTACACCACTAGTAACTGAACTCCAGGATGAACATTTCCCATCAACCACCACCCTCTGTCTTCTTCCAGCTCGCCAATTTCTGATCCAAACTGCTAAATCACCCTCAATCCCATGCCTCCGAATTTTCTTCAATAGCCTACCATGGGGAACCTTATCAAACGCTTTACTGAAATCCATATACACCACATCAACCGCTTTACCCTCATCCACCTGTTTAGTCACCTTCTCAAAGAACTCAATAAGGTTTACGAGGCACGACCTACCCTTCACAAAACCGTGTTGACTATCCCTAATCAAATTATTCCTTTCTAGATGATTATAAATCCTCTCTCTTATAATCCTTTCCAACACTTTACCCACAACCGAAGTAAGGCTCACTGGTCTATAATTACCAGGTTGTCTCTACTCCCTTTCTTGAACAAGGGGACTAGATTTGCTATCCTCCAGTCTTCTGGCACTATTCCTGAAGACAATGACGACAAAAAGATCAAAGCCAAAGGCTCTGCAATCTCCTCCCTAGCTTCCCAGAGAATCCTAGGATAAATCCTATCCAGCCCAGGGGACTTATCTATTTTCACATTTTCCAGAATTGCTAACACCTCCTCCTTATGAACATCAATCCCGACTAGTCTAATAGCCTGTATCTCAGTATTCTCCTTGACAACACTGTCTTTTTCCTTTGTGAATACTGACGAAAAATATTCATTTAGCGCCTCTCCTATCTTTTCGGACTCCACGCACAACTTCCCACTACTGTCCTTGACTGGCCCTAATCTTATTCTAGTCATTCTTTTATTCCTGACATACCTATCGAAAGCTTTAGGATTTTCCTTGATCCTACCTGCCAAAGACTTCTCATGTCCTCTCCTGGCTCTTCTTAGCTCTCTCTTTAGGTCCTTCCTGGCTAACTTGTAACTCTCAAGCGCCTGAACTGAGCCTTCACGCCTCATCTTTACATAAGCCTCCTTCTTCCTCTTGACAAGAGATTCAACTTCTTTAGTAAACCACGTTTCCCTCGCTTGACCACCTCCTCCCTGCCTGACAGGTACATACTTATCAAGGACACGCAGTAGCTGTTCCTTGAACAAGCTCCACGTTCCAATTGTGCCCAGCCCCTGCAGTTTCCTTCCCCATCCTATGCATCCTAAGTCTTGCCTAATCACCTCATAATTGCCTTTCCCCCAGCTATAACTCTTGTCCTGCGGTATCTACCTATCCCTTTCCATCACTAAAGTAAACGTGACTGAATTGTGGTCACTATCACCAAAGTGCTCACCTACCTCCAAATCTAACACCTGGCCTGGTTCATTTCCCAGTACCAAATCCAATGTGGCATCGCCTCTTGTTGGCCTATCTACATACTGTGTCAGGAAACCCTCCTGCACACATTGGACAAAAACTGACCCATCTAAAGTACTCGAACTATAGCATTTCCAGTCAATATTTGGAAAGTTAAAGTCCCCCATAACAACTACCCTGTTACTTTCGCTCCTATCCAGAATCATCTTTGCTATCCTTTCCTCTACATCTCTGGAACTATTCGGAGGCCTATAGAAAACTCCCAACAGGGTGACCTCTCCTTTCCTGTTTCTAACCTCAGCCCATACTATCTCAGTCGATGAGTCCTCATCAAACGTCCTTCCTTCCACCGTAATACTGTCCTTGACTAACAATGCCACACCTCCCCCTCTTTTACCACCTTCCCTGATCTTACTGAAACATCTAAACCCCGGAACCTGCAACAACCATTCCTGTCCCTGCTCTATCCATGTCCCCGAAATGGCCACAACATCAAAGTCCCAGGTACCAACCCATGCTGCAAGGTCACCCACCTTATTCCGGATGCTCCTGGCGTTGAAGTAGACACACTTCAAGCCACCTTCCTGCCTGCTGGTACACTCTTGCGACCTTGAAACCTTATCCATGACCTCACTACTCTCAACCTCCTGTACACTGGAGCTACAAGTCAGGTTCCCATCCCCCAGCTGAACTAGCTTAAACCCTCCTGAAGAGCATTAGCAAATTTCCCCCCAAGGATATTGGTACCCCTCTGGTTCAGGTGCTGACCATCCCATTTGTAGAGATCCCACCTACCCCAGAATGAGCTCCAATTATCCAAGTATCTGAATCCCTCCCTCCTGCACCACCCCTGTAGCCACGTGTTCAACTGCTGTCTCTCCCTATTCCTCATCTCGCTGGCACGGGTAACAAACCAGAGATAACAACTCTGTTTGTTCTAGCTCTAAGCTTCCACCCTAGCCCCTTGAATTTCTGCCTTACATCCCCGTCCCTTTTCCTACCTATGTCGTTGGTGCCTATGTGGACCACGACTTGGGACTGCTCCCCCTCCTGCTTAAGGATCCCGAAAACACGATCCGAGACATCACGGTCCCTGGCACCTGGGAGGCAACACACCAACCGCAAGTCTCTCTCGTTCCCGCAGAATCTCCTATCTGTCCCCCTAACTGTGGAGTCCCCAATGACTAATGCTCTCCTCCTCTCCCCCCTTCCCTTCTGAGCAACAGGGACAGACTCTGCGCCAGAGACCCGTACCCCATGGCTTACCCCTGGTAAGTCGTCCCCCTCAACAGAATCCAAAACGGTATACCTGTTATTGAGGGGAACGGTCACAGGGGATCCCTGCACTCTACTGTCCCCTGACTGTAACCCATCTACTTTTTTCCTGCACCTGAGGTGTGACTACCTCCCTGTAACTCCCGTCAATCACCCCCTCAGCCTCCCGAATGATCCGAAGTTCATCCAGCTCCAGCTCCAGTTCCCTAACGCGGTTTCCAAGGAGCTGGAGTTGGGTGCACTTCCCGCAGATGAAGTCAGCAGGGACACTAGTGGTGACCCTCCCCTCCCACATCCTACAGGAGGAGCATGCAACTGCCCCAACATCTATATCCATTCCCACTGTTCTGAATTCAAAAAAACAGACTATTGGAAAAAAAAACTAGTAACTTACCAAATCGGCGCTCAGAACCTTTTTGGTTAGAGGAGGAGGATGGGTGGGAGACACTACCTTAGTAATGTTTCGGGTAAAGCGACCGCCCAAATATATTACTTCACTTACTCAACCGTCCCGTGTCTGCTCCTGCTCGACGCGCACTCCGCCTATTCATGAGGTAAGTTTTTAAAGGAGAAGCTTACCTTCCCAGGCTGCCCTCGCGCCTCCTTCCGGACTCCTGCCGCTGAAACGACTGAAAATCTGGACTCCTTCTTTGAAGTAAATTAGTGAACCAGATGGATTTGACAGCAATCCATTAATATTAGGAGCACCAATGTGGATACTATCTGTCCATTGTAGATTTATTCAACTAAATGAGTTGATATTCCTCAGCTGCTATAGGGACATTTGAATTCATATCTCATTACTCCAGAGTACCGAATTATGAGTCTTAAAAACATTACCACAAAGCTAACATGCCCATAGCTGAAATAGAAAATAGGTCAAAATCATATTGAATGTCAGAACAAGGTTCAGCATGGCAGACTGGTTAGCAAGGTTAGATCACATGGAATCCAGGGAGAGCTAGCCATTTCGATACAAAATTGGCTTGAAGGTGGGAGACAGAGGATGGTGGTAGATGGTTGATTTTTGGACTGGAGACCTGTGACCAGCTGTGTGCCACAAGGATTGTTATTGGGTCCACTGCTTTTCGTCATTCATATAAATGATTTGGATGTAAATATAGAAAGAATGGTTAGTAAGTTTTCAGATGACATGAAAATCGGTGGTGTAATGGACAGTGAGAAGGTTATCTCAGAGTACAACAGGACCTTGATCAGATGGGCCAGTGTTTTGAGGCATGACACATGGAAGTTTAATTTGGGTAAATGCAAATTGTTGCATTTTGGAAAGGCAAATCAGGGAAGGACTTACGCACTTAATGGTAGGGTCCTGGGGAGAGTTGCCGAACAAAGAGACCTTGGGAAATAGATTCATAGATCCTTGAAGGTGGAGTCACACCTACCGGAGGTCTCAAAGCACTTTACAACCAATAACATCTGACTCAGAGGAAGGAAGTGAACATACTGGAATCAAATTTGCAGATGACACAAAAATAGGTGGAAAAGCAGGTTGTGAGAGGGATACAAACAGTTTACAGGGAGATATCAATAGGTTAAGTAAGTGGACAAAAAGCTGCCAAATTGAGTGTAATGTGGAAAAATGTGAAGTTGTTTATTTTGGAAGGACAACAAAAGAACAGAATGTTATTTAAATGGAGAAAAACTACAGAAAGCTGTGACACAAAGGTACTTGGAGGAACTTGTGCCCGAAACACAGAAAGCTAACACACAGGGACAGTGGGTGATCAGGAAGGCTTATGGAATGTTGACCCTTATTTCAAGGGGGTTGGAGTGTAAGAGTAGGGAAGTCTTCCTGCAACTGTACAAGGTGCTGGGGAGACCACATCTGAAACATTGTGAGCAGTTTTTGTTCCCCTTATTTAAGGAAAGTATTCATTTTAGTGGAGGCAGTTTAAAGAAGGTTCACTAGTATGGAGGGATCATTTTATGATCAAAGGCTGAACAGGTTGGGACTCTCCTCACTGGAGTTTAGAAGAATGAGAGGTGATCTCATTGAAACATTTTGGATTCTTAAGGGGCTTAACAGGGCAAATGCTGAGAGGATGTTTCCCCTCATGGAAGAGTCAAAGACCAGAGGGCATAGTCTCAGGATAAGGGGTGCCAATCTAAGTCTGGGATGAGGAGGAATTTTTTTCGTAAGGGTTTTGAGTCTTTGGAACTCCTTGCCACAGAGAGCTGTAGGGGCTGAGTCCTTGTGGATATTTAAAGCTGAGATAGATTCTTGATCAGTTGGGGAATCAAGGGTTATAGGGAAACAGCAGGAAAGTGGATGTGAGGAATGTCAGATCAGCCGTGATCCTATTGAATATCAGAGCAGGTTTGAGGGCTTGAATGGCGTACATCTGTTCCTATTTCTTATGGTTTTATAGTCTACCATTGAAGGATTTTGAAGTGTAGTAACTGGTGTAGTGTAGGATACTTGCAAACTAATTACACATATGATAATGACCAGGTAGATTAAAGGATAAGTATTAGTCAGTAATTCACTGTGTTTCTTTGAAACAATATTAAGCAATCTCTTACATTTACTCAAGTCGGGAGTTGGTGCCTGTCTTTACAGTCTCCATCTGAAACGTGGCACTCCATCAGTACTGTTTTGGTGGGTCTGCTTGGATTTTTGAGCTCAAATCTGGGAATGGGATTTAATCTAGAACCTTACAATTTAGAGGCATTAGTGCTGCCAGGTAAGCCACAGCTAACCCATAAACTGAACAGTGATGGAAATATCAGCCTTACCCAGACACACTGTGTGGCACTCCTGTACTTGTCACATAGCCAATAAGATTATGCTTGATTGATAATGGAAACACATTTTTCGGTGCTGCATGCATTCATAAACAGGTCTCCGTGGGTTAGAGTGAAGATTTTCTTTGAACAGGGGTAATAATGCTGCTTTTATTACAAACATGAAAACTAAAAATTAAGAAAATGTGTTAACTTGTATTTTAAATCACTTTGCAGGGTTATTAAAGGTGATGGTGAAGTTCTGGAAGAAATTGTTAGCAGAGAGAGACACAAAGAAATAAATAAGGTAAAAGAAAGCTCCTAGCTTGAATTTTTCTGAAGGACATTTTGAGTGAGATCTTGATAATCACTTTCATTGCAAACAGAGAGTTGTTTCAGTGATAACAAGGTGTGGGGCTGGATGAACACAGCAGGTCAAGCAGCATCATAGGAGCAGGAAAACTTGACGTTTCGGGCCTAGACCCTTGTTTCAGTGAGTTGAGTTTTTCTTCCTTCTTTTAACTCTTGCAGTTTTATAGTAGAACTCCCTGTGGATATCCTCTTGGCAAATTCTGGAGTGATGTCAGCTAAAAGATTTCCCACAAAAGCATCCCTTCTCATGTCCTTGGTCATCAATACATGTACCTGGATGGTATCTCACCTTTTTCAAGTAGCCCTGAATAAACTTTACAGTTGAGTAAAGATGTCAGATGAGGAGCAAGTTGAAGTTCTATTCTCTCAACTGGCCAGAAGGTTACTTGTACTCCACAGCTGTGATGTAGAACAAAGGATCGGGAGAGCTTTATTCAACCTTTTTGTTTACCTATCTTGGTTCATGACTCTTGGAAATTAACAAGTCTTAGCATCTGGCATCTCTTGAAGGAGAGGATACACAAACTGTTTTGTATTTAACTGAAAATTAATTTGGTGAAAGATATCCTGGCCACGGACTGAAGTGCAAATTCATCAGAATCATTACAGGGCTAAAGAGATTAAATAATTTGCATACACTGGACCTGTATTCCCTTCACTTTAGAAGATTAAAGTGGACTACTTTAACCTCAGATTATCTCGGTGAAATGCTTAAAATGGTCAGGAACTGAATAGAGTCAATACTGAGAAACAATTTCATTTTGTTGTGAGAATCCCAAACAAGGAGCAGATCTTAAGTTTAATGCTACTTATTAGAGAGGAAATCAATTTTCAAAGCGAGAAGTGAAAATCTTGAACTCTCCCCTGAAAGGCCTGTGGATTTGGGGCACAATTCCAATTTTCAAAACTGAGACTGAAGAGTTTTGTTTGTAAGAGTTTAAGAGATTATAAAGCAAAGTTGCATAAACATAGTTAAGGTCCAGCTGATCCATTGTCTTTCTGAATGACATACATGATCTACAGGATGAATGCTTTCCTCCTGTTTCTGCATGTATCTATGAATGTGAATAATGATTGTGCTTGTGTCCAAAGAGATACATGAACTTGAGTGGTAACCCCATGTTTAAGGTTTTAGGGAATCATAGAATCATACCGTGCAAAAGAGGCCCTTTGGCCCATCGAGTCTGCACAGACATGTGAGAAACATCTGATCTTCAACCTAATCCCATTTACCAACACTTGGCCCATAGCTCGGAATGTTATGACGTGCCAAGTGTACATCCAGGTAGTTTTTAAAGGATGTGAGATAACTCACCTCTACCGGTGCGCCCCCCCTCCCCCACCCCCCAGACAGTGTAATCCAGACGATCACCTCCTTTCCTTAGATCTCTTGAAGTTAGAAGGTTTGCTTTGAAAATCTCGTTGTCATATTTTCTGATATTACGATACATTAGTAACGTATGTAAAAATTGGATCCTAAGTTGACTTTGGGTACAAAAGCAAAAAGTTAACGTTAAAGCTGTAAAAAATATTAAAGTATAACAAAGGTCCACGGATGCTGGACCTCTGAAAGAAAAACAAAAAGTGCTGGAGAAACTCAGTAAAGGATAAAGTTATTATAGTCCTACCAGACCATAGGGCTGCTCTCTCATTAGAGAGAAGCGACTGGTGGTGGTTTAACCTGAGGGTCACCATGCCTCAGACAAGGGGTGAGGTTGAGGAGAGACCTTCATGGTAACCTCAGCCAGTGCAGGAGTTGAACCCTTGCCACTGGTGTCACTCTGCATCACAAACAAACTGTCTAACCCACTCCCATAGAAATTCACTAGATCTTCTAACATCTGTGGAGAGAAAGTGCTACTCTGTTTCTGTCTCCACAGATGCTGCCAGACCTGCTGAGTTTCTCCAGCAGTTTCGCTTTCTATTTCTATTTAAAAAATTGTTTGATTGCAGTTAGGTCCAATTGTTCCAGTAAGTTTCTACTTAGGAAGAGTGCAGAGGCCATGGAGTGGGCACTGATCATCAAGAATAAGACACAACATAAACTAGACAACTTCATTAAAATAGAGAACGTCAAGAGATCGGATAGAAGAATTCAAAATGTGCAAGATTTTGATAAATATGGAGAAGTTATTTCTGATGATTTGTTAAGGGAGTGGTTAGAATTTGGTACTCAGATTGCCAGGGCTCAATGTGTGACTGGAAAGAGTTTGGGAAGCAGAATATCTAATAACTTCTAAAGGATCTTGTGGTGCAGTGATAGTGTCCCTAGCTCAGGGCCAGAAGGCCTGAATTCAAGTCCCACCTGCTTCAGAGATGTGTCATAACAACATTGAACAAATTGATTTAAATATCTACATAATTACTTTTAAAGGGGAATTCTGTGTGTTAAAATCAAATGACAGGGGACAAGAGTTCCTTATAGACATAATAAAATTATGAGGGGTATGGATAGGGTGAATAGCCAAGGTCTTTTTCACAGGGTAAGGGGAGTCCAAACTAGAGGGTTTAGGTTAACTTGAGAGGGGAAAGATTTAAGAGGGACCTGACGGGCAGCTTTTTCACACAGAGGGAGGAACATGTATGGAACGAGCTGCCAGAGGAGGTGGTGGAGGCTGGTACAATTACAACATTTTAAAGGCATCTGGATGGGTACATGAATAGGAAGGGTTTAGAGGATATGAGCCAAATGCTGGCAAATGGGACTAGATTAATTTAGGATATCTGGTCAGCATGGACGAGTTGGACTGAAGGGTCTGTTTCCGTGCTGTCTGATTCTTTGACTCTATGAATTAGAGAGAAAGATTTGAGAGCCAGCAAAGTTGCAGTCAGTTAAAAATAAGTGGAACAGTAGTGGGGATGACACACTGAGCCTGTAGATGCATATAGACAGGTTAAAATTGTGTGCAAAAACTTAACAGATGGAATACAATGTGGAGAAACGTAAGGTTATGCACTTTGGCAGGAAGAATAGAAAAGCTGAATATTGTTTAAATAGAGAATGATAGAATTCTTCTTCAACCTGGAGAGTAAATTTAATTCTGAGACTGGGGTCTTGAATCTTTATAAGGGAAACAATGCTGATATGGGACATGAGTTGGCCCTGATGGATTGGGAAATGTTACTGAAAGGAATGACAGGGATAGGCCAATGGCAAACATTCAAAGAGAGAATGGATGAACTACCAAAATTGTTTACTCCTTTCTGTCACAGGAGTGCAAGGAGAACGGTGGCCAAACCATAGATTACAAGGGAAGTTAGAGATAGTCTTTGATGCAAAAAAGAGACTTACTAATTGGCAAGAAGAAACAATAGACCTGAGGATTGTGAAGAGTTTGGAAATCAGCAAAGGAGAACCAAGGGATTGATTAAGAAGGGAAAATGGAGTATGAGAGTAAGTTTACAGGGAACATAAGAACCAACTGTAAAAGTTTCTATCAGTATGTCAAGTAAAACAAAAATTGGTGAAAGCTAATGTTACGTCCCTTACAGTCAGACACAGGGAATTTATAATGGGAGAACAAAGAAATGGCCGATGAACTAAATTCTTACTTTGCTTCTGCCTTCACAAATCTACATCCCAGAGTATTTAAGGAAATGGCCCTAGAAATGGCGGATACATTGGTGGTCATCTTCCAAGATTCTATACACTCTGGAACAGTTCCTGCAGATTGGAGAGAAGCTAATAAGGTCAATACTTTAAAAAGGAGGTAGAGAGAAATAGGGAATTGTAGACTAGTGAGTCTGATGTCGGTAGTGGGGAAGATGTTAGAGTCCATTATCAAGGATTTAATAGCAGAGCACTTGGAAAACACTTGGTAGAGTCAGACACAGTCAGCATGGATTTACAGAAGGGAAATCATGCTTGATAAATCTACTGGAATTCTTCAAGTGGGAGCCAGTGGAAGTGGTTTATTTGGACTTGCAGAAGGCTTTCGACAAAGTCCTACGAGAGATTCATATATAAAATGAAAGTGCATGGGTTATATTGAGATGGATAGATAATTGGTTATCAGACAGGGAATAAATGGGCCTTTATCAGAATGGCAGGCAGTGACTAGTGGAGTACTTTGGGATCATATTAATGATTTAGATGAGGGAAATAAATGTAATACCTCAAGATTTGCAGGTTACACAGCTGTCTGGGAGAGTGAGCTGTGAGGAGGATACAGAGATGCTTCAGTGTGATGTGGGCAGATACAGTATGATGTGGATGAATGTGAGGTTTCCCATTTTGGTAGCCAAAGTAGAAAGGCAGGCTATTAGTTGAATAGCTGTAAATTGAGAGAGGGTATGTTCAAAAAGACCTGGGGTTTCCTTGTGCGCCAGCTGCTGAAAATAGGCATATGGGTGCAGCAGGCAGTAAAGAAGGCAAACTGTATCTTGTACAGGAACATGGATGTCTTGCTGCAATTAAACAGGGCCTTGCTAAGGCCACCCTTGGAAATATTGTGTGCAGTTTTGGCCTCCTTTGGTCTAAGGAAGGATGTTCTTACAATAGAGGGCATGCAGTGAAGATTAACCAGATTGATTCCTGGGATGATAGGGCTGACATAGGATGAGATTGAGTCCATTAGGATTATATTCACTGGAGCTTAGAAGAATGAGAAACCTACAGAATTCTGGACTAGACGGGGTAAATGCAGGAAGGATGCTCCTGATGGTGTGGGAGTCCAGATCCATAAGTCATTGTTGAAGGATAAGGAGTAAACCTTTTAGGACTGAGGTGAGAAACTTCTTCACCCAGAGAGGGGTGAACCTGTGGGATTCACTTACAACAGGAAGTGGTTGAGGCCAAAACATTGTGTGTTTTCAAGAAGGAAGAAGGAATGGGTCTTGTGGCTAAGGGGGTCAAGGACAGGATTAGGATATTGAGCATGATGTTATGCTACGGTCATATTGAATGGTGGGCAGGTTCGATGGGCCGAACGGCCTATTCCTATGTTTCTATGAGAAAGATGGCAGAAAGTTGCAACACAGAGGAATTTAGGGGTCCAGAAAATGAGCATCCAAGTTTAGTGGGTAATAGAGAAGGTAAATGAAATGTTGGCCTTTGTTTCAAAGGGAATGGAGTGTAAAAATAGGAAGGCCTTGTATCATTTCATTTGAGGCTCTACTCACTGGCATTGGAGGCAGGCCAGAGAAGGTTCACCAGGTTTATTCTGGGTATGGAGGGATTGTCTTATGAGGAGAGGGTACGTAGATTGGGCTTGTACTCATTGGATTTTAAAAGAATGAGAGAAGATTATTGAAAAATGAATATTTTTGACAAGGTAGATGTGAAGAGATTGTTTTGCCTTGTGGGAGATGCTAGGACCAGAGGGTAATGCATCTGTGGAAATCTTTACCACAGAGGGCTTTTGAGGCTGCGTCATTAAGTATATTCAAGGCTGAATCAGTAAAGAAATAGAGGGTTGTGGGGAAAAGGCGGGAAAGTGGAGTTGAGGATTATCAGATCTTCTCATGATCGGAGCAGCCTCAATGGACTGAGTGGCCTAATTGTACTTCTCCATCATAAAATGGCTGTTTAATGCCAGTAAAGTTTTGCACACTCATTCCTGATCAAAATGTCTTCCTTCCATTTCAAAGATGTGATTTTATTTAATGCAAAGGTCAAGGAGCCAGATTAGTTTGTGTATATATTAAAGGATTTGCTTGAAAGCATGTACATCTATGTAGGAATATGTCAATGTTTATAAGGTGTATGGTTATATTTGTTACAAGATGATCAGAGGATTGGATAGGGTGGACAGTGAGAGCCTTTTTCCTCGGATGGTGATGGCTAGCACGAGGGGACATAGCTTTAAATTGAGGGGTGATAGATATAGGACAGATGTCAGAGGTAGATTCTTTACTCAGAGAGTAGTCAGGGCATGGAATGCATTGCCTGCAGCAGTTGTAGACTCGCCAACTTTAAGGGCATTTAAATGGTCGTTGGATAAACATATGGATGATAATGCAATAGCGTAGGTTAGATGGGCTTCAGATTGGTTTCACAGGTCGGCGCAACATTGAGGGCCGAAGGGCCTGTGCTGCGCTGTAATGTTCTGTGTTCTATGTATATAGGGGTGTGTGTTTTTATGCGAGAATAATAAGGAGTGAAGGTTAAAAAGACAACTGCAATCTTACAGAAAAATCTCACTGGCATTCTAGGCAATTATGTCAGGTTTCTTTGAAAATCAACTTTATCTTTGGTTTTGTTGGTTGGAATTTAATAATTGCCAGAAAATTCAGTTAAGATTCAATGAGATGTGATTAAAATTGGTTGCTGATACAAAAAAAAAACAAACTATCAAGCAATTCAACTCTGTTCCAGTCAGGGACTGTTGAAGTTGCATTCATTAAATTGTGGGAGAATGGTCATAATGTATTACAGCCATTCAGCCCATTGAGTCCTTGCTGGTTCTCTGTAGCTTTGCTTATCTAGGTCCCTCAAGTACCCATCCAGTTTTCTCTTGAGATTATTTATCTTCTGTGCTCCCACCACCCTCATAGGCACAAGGTTTAGATCATTACCTTGTCTGTGTGTCAAAACGATTTTCCAAACATTTCATCCCCATCTCCATCTCTTGGTCAAAACTTTAAATGTGTCCTAGTCTTCGTACTATCAGCTGATGGAACGCTGTTTATCCAAGCTAATTGTAACTTTTTGGTTTTGCAGCTTGCGACAATGGGAGATGGATTCACTTTCCAGATGAGAATGGGCCTAAATCCAAGGTGATTGGAGATGAAATTCTTTGAGATTAGTGTTTTCAACTCGAATATGTGCTACAATTTAGAATTTTTTAAGACAACTTTTAATAAATTGTGGTGCAGTTTATTCTTTGTGTTGTAAAATAAGTTTCAGCTTCCAAATGGCATAAATCAACCACCAGAATTGGTTCTGCTGATTGTTTTACAATGAATTTGAAACTGTTAGTAAATTACACAGACGCAGTAGATGTTACAAGTTAATTCAATGCATATATGCTACCCCCACCACCGCAATATTGCAAGGTAATTTGAAGCAATTAAGAAGAAAGCATACAAATTAAGAGGAGATGGCCATTTGGCCCCTTATGCCTATTTCACTCATTTGATAAGATCATGGCTCCACTTTCTTGCTGGACCTAGTAACTAACAAGGGAGTCAAAAAGGTAAGAATCTATCTATAAAAATGTTCAAGGACCACTCTCTGGGGAAGAGAATTCCATGACCCTTGGAGAAAAAAAAAGCCTCATCTCTGTCGCAAACACAAGACTTTCATTTTAAGAAATAGTAGGAGCTGCCGATGCTGGAGAATCTGAGATAACAAGGTGTAGAGCTGGATGAACACAGCAGGCTAAGCAGCATCAGAGGAGCAGGAAAGCATTTATTTTAAACTGTGTTCCCTCTTTCTAGGTTCTCTCTAAATGGGAATGATCTTTTCAACATCCACTTTGGTAAAGTCTTCTCAGGATCTCATATTCTCCCAGACAAAAATGAATACAGATCCAACCTGTCCATGTTTTCCTTGTCAGATAATCCTTTCATTTCAGGAATCAGTGGCGTGAACCTCCTTTAAGCTGTCTGTAATGCAATTGTGACCTAGCCATACACAGTACTCCAGATGTGGTCACACTAATGTCCTGTACAACTGTAGCAGAAGTTCCCGATTTTGATATTCCATTTGCTTTCCGAATCAGCATGCAGGTGTAGCAAGTATCATGTACATGACTCCCATATCCATCAAATCAGCAATGTTCTTTAATCTCTCTCTATTTAAATAGGAATGTTGCATTTTTATTTTTCCTGCCAAAATGAGCAAGGTACACCTACTGTATATTGCATCTGGTAAAATTTTGCCTAGTTAACCTGTCCATATTCCTTTGTGGACTTGTCTTCCTGACAACTTAATTTGGTTACTAAATTTGTTGACAAAAATAGCATTCATTTAGTTTCTTATCCAAATAATAGCGAGCGATTGTAAATACTTGAGACCTCAGCACAGTTTTGTCAAACTGAAAATGACCCATTTACACATACTCTTCTCTTTCTGTTAGTTAAATAGTCCTCTACATGTGCTATAATGTTACCCCCACCTACAATCTGCACCTTGTTGAATGCCTCTAGAAATCCAAGGACACCAAATTTAAGTTCCTGAAATATCTCGATGAATTGGTCAAAACTTCCTGATTTCATGGTGATTTTCCAGGTATCATCCTGTAAATGATTAAAAGTTACAAAAGATAGTGGACCACAGGGCTACTTTCTCATTAGAGAGAGATGACTGGTGGTGGTTTAATATGAGGGATGAGGTTAAGGAGGAGAGTCCTTCATAGTACCCTCAGCAGAAATTGAACTTACTGTTGGCATCACAAACTAACCATCCAGCCAACTGCTCTAACCAACCCCCATCCTGCTAACCTCCTTAACAATGGATCTCAGCAGTTTTCTGGATATATTAGGACAAGTGCATTGTGGGTTCCTGCTTTCTAGCTCCCTCGGGCAGAGGAGGTACATTTGCTATTTTCCAATCTGATGGAATCATTCCTGAATTTAGGAAAATTAGAATTACTGAATCTACTGTCTCAGCAACTTTTTCTTTTAAGACCCTAGGATGATTGTAATTGTTTTTAAGTTCATTCTTTCACCTCCTGATTCACAATTATTTCTGGAGTGTTAGTTTTACTCTCCTCGGTGAAAACAGATGTAAAATATCTATCTGTTTAATTCATCTGCCAGTTCATTTTTTCTGTTACTAATAGTCCATGTGACATGGACTAAGAAGGACTTCATTGTAAATTCTCTTTTTGTTTATTTGTAATATCATGCGGATGGACTGCTATTCTGAACTTGTTATTTCTTTATTTTTCCTCCTAAGAATTTCCTAAGTACTCAAGACTCAATATGGTGCCATAAGTGGTGACGTGTAAAATTTTTCACTGTACTTAGGAGTACATGTGACAATAAACCAAATTCATTTATTGTCTTGAATCCATTCACTCACCATTAAACTCGATGCCAGCTGCAGACCTCAGACCGGTTCTTAAAGGTATTCATTAGAAAGCAGTGACAAATTAAATGTACATTGTTAACGTCATTCTTAGGATGTGAGCACTGCTAGAAAGCTGTAATACAACCAAACACCTTGGTAGTTAAGAGACAACTGAGAGATTTTGGAATTACACTGAGCGAGACCGCATAAAGACATTAGTCAACTGTCTGGGTTTTTGTGTGTTTTTAGATTTGAAATCTTGGTGTCCGTATTAGCTTTGTAACATAATCACTACACAAGTGTATCCTGGTATATTTTAATCACATGTACTACTGGATTGTTGATGGTGCTATCGTTTTGACGATGTGTTAAACTAAGGCCCCTTTTTCCTGTTGGAGTCTTTGTAAAAGCTTCAATGGCATTTACAACATAAAGGCGTTCTGCCTATTGCCCTCAGCCATTGGTGTCAAACCAGTTTAATTAACCCTTAATCTCATTGCCGTTTGTGGAATCTGGATTTACACAAATTGGCTGCTTTGTCCCAGAAAAGACAAGGGGAACTTATATTTACGGGTTACTAGAGTCTTCTGAGAATGTGAAGCCTGCTTTAGAACAGTTAGCTGTTTCTCTCAGCAATTCCTTTGAAGAACATGGTTAAACAATTGTCAGACCAACTGTTCCCTCAACCAACTCCATGACACAACCACTGGGAGACGGGTGCAGACTGAACTCTTAGACTTAGACTTAGCGCTAGAGTGAGGTAGGGAGGTGCAGTTATTTATGGCTACACTGAAATCGACCCTGCTTCAATTGCAGTAGTTACAGTGACTAATAGAACAAAGAAAATTAAAGCACAGGCCCTCTGAGCCTGCACCAATCCAGACCCTCTATCTAAATCTGCCGCCTATTTTCCAAGGATCTGTATCCCTCTGCTCCCTGCCCATTCATGTATCTGTCCAGATACATCTTAAATGACGCTATCGTACCTGCCTCTACCACCTCCGCTGGCAACGCGTTCCAGGCACCCACCACCCTCTGCGTAAAGGCCTCACGCCTATCTCCCTTAAACTTTTCCCCCCTCACCTTGAAATCGTGACCCCTAGTAATTGAGTCCCCCCGCCTCAACCTTCATCTTTCTAATGTAAATAATCCTAATCAACTCAACCTCTCTTCATAGCTAGTGCCCTCCATACCAGGCAACATCCTGGTGAACCTCCTCTGCACCCTCTCCAAAGCATCCACATCCTTTTGGTAATGTGGCAACCAGAACTGTATGCAGTATTCCAAATGTGGTCGAACCAAAGTCCTATACAACTGTAACGTGACCTGCCAACTCTTGTACTCAATACCCCATCCAATGAACGAAAGCACATCATATGCCTTCTTGACCATTCTATCGACCTATGTTGCCACCTTGAGGGTACAATGGACCTGAACACCCAGATCTCTCTGTGCATCAATTTTCCTTGCATTTGCCTGGATTGAACTCCATCTGCCATTTCTGCTCCAATTCTGCTGCATTCTCCGACAGTCCCCTTCACTATCTGTTACTCCACCAATCTTAGTGTCATCTGCAAACTTGCTAATCACACCATCTATACATAGCGCAAACAACAGTGGTCCCAACACGGATCGTGTGGAACACCACTGGTCACAGTTCTCTATCCATCTAGCTAGTACACCCCAGACTTCACTTTCTCCATCAGCCTACCATGGGGGATCTTATCAAACACCTTACTGAAGTCCATGTATATGACATCTACAGCCCTTCCTTCATCTATCAACTTTGTCACTTCCTTAAAGAATTTTATCAAGTTGGTAAGATGTGACCTTCCCTGCACAAAACCATGCTGCCTATCACTAGTAAGCTCATTTTCTTCCAAATACAAATGTATCTTCTCCAGCAGCTTCCCCACCACTGACGTCAGGCTCACCGGTCTATAATTACCTGGATTATCCTTGCTACCCTCCTTAAACAAGGGGACAACATTAGCAATTCTCCAGTCCTCTGGGACCTCACCCGTGCTCAAGGATGCTGCAAAGATATCTGTTAAGGCCCCAGCTATTTCCTCTCTTGCTTCCCTCAGCAACCTGGGATAGATCCCATCCGGACCAGGGGATTTGTCCACCCTAATGCCTTTTAGAATACCCAACAATTCCCTTCCCTCCTTACGCTGACTTCACCTAGAGGAATCAAACATCTATCCTTAACCTCAACATCCATCACGTCCCTCTCCTCAGTGAATACCAACGCAAAGTACTCATTAAGAACCTCACTCATTTTCTCTGACTCCTCGCATAACTTCCCTCCTTTGTCCTCGAGTGGGCCAACCCTTTCCCTAGTTACCCTCTTGCTCCTTATGTACGAATAAAGGGCTTTGGGATTTTCCTTAACCCGGTTTGCTAAAGGTATTTCATGACCCCTTTTAGCCCTCCTAATTCCTTGTTTCAGATTGGTCCTACTTTCCCGATATTCTTCCAAAGCTTAGTCTGTTTTCAGCCGCCTAGACCTTATGTATGCTTCCCTTTTCCTCTTTGCTAGTCTCACAATTTCACCTGTCATCCACGGTTCACTAATCTTGCCCTTTCTCTCCCTCATTTTCACAGGGACACGCTAATCAACCTCTCTTTAAAAGCCTCCCACATATCAAATATGGATTTACCCTCAAACAGCCGCTCCCGCCGAATTTTGCTATAGTTGGCCTATCCCCAATTCAGCACTCTTCCTTTAGGACCCCTCTCGTCTTTGTCCATGAGTATTGTGATCACTATTCCCAATGTAATCCCCTGCTGAAACTTCAACCACCTCATTTCCCACCACCAGGTCCAGTATGGCCCCTTCCTGAGTTAGACTATTTACATACTGCTCTATAAAACCCTCCTGGATGCTCCTTACAAATTCTGCTCCATCTAAACCCCTAACACTAAGTGAATCCCAGTCAATGTTGGGAAAATTAAAATCTCCCATCACCACCCTGTTGCTCCTACATCTTTCCATAATCTGTCTACATATTTGTACCTCTATTTCACGCTCGCTGTTGGGAGGGCTGTAGTACAGCCCCTACATTGTTACTGCACCCTTCCTATTTCTGAGCTCAGCCTATATTGCCTCACTGCTCGAGTCCTCCACAGTGTCCTCCTTCAGCACAGCTGTGATATCCTCTTTGACCAGTAATGCAACTCCTCCACCCCTTTTACCTCCCTGTTTATCCCGCCTGAAGCATCTATATCCTGGGATATTTATTTGCCAATCTTGCCCTTCCCTCAACCAAGTCTCAGTTACAGTAATGAATGTAAGAGTTTCATGTTAAGTGCCAGAGCCAAAGATGTTTCTACACAAAATGGTCACTAGATTACTAAAATAAAACAAAGAACTGTGGATGCTGAAATATGTAACAAAGGCAGAAATTTGCCAGAGAAACGCAGGTCTGGCAGCATCTGTGGAGAGAAAGCAGAGTTAACATTGATTCCAGTGACCTTTCTTCAGAACTATAAGTAAATCAGTCTGAGGCTAAAATAACATGCTATAATTTGTGTCAACAACAGAATTAAAAATTGGTATCTCCACATAACTGCATTGTGTAACAGTGCAGTGACATTCAGTTGGTCTTAATTGGTGCCAATTGCTGCTGCTCACCTTGTGGTGCCACTGTGCCAGTAACAAAGTTCTTAAGAAGGGTCACTGGACCTGAAACATTAACTCTGATTTCTATCTACAGATGTTGCTAGTGCTGCCGAGATTTTCCAACATCCACAGTTCTTTTAGAATTTTTTTTCTTTCTGAGAACATGTTGGTCAATTGGTCCACACTGAAATCAGAAGTAATAAATGAAACACAAAGAAATTTAACGCTGTCCCAATTTCATTTAATCCATATAACATACAATTATCCACAAAAGCACACCCAGGCATAACAATGCACGACAGCAACCAGAAGTAGAAATTTGTGCAAGTGTGGAGTGTTTACATACAAGTGAACAGATTGTAAAAGGTCTCTCTCTCTACAGACAATGAACCAAAATCTAAGGAATGGAGACCCATGGCAGCAGCTTAAATCTAATATAGTCTTTAATTAATTTAGGGTGTTCAGCTATTTAACAAGTTGAACAAATTGTACAGTTTTCAGTTGTGATATTTAACTTGTGTTTATATGTAACATTTCTATAAATAAAATATAACAAACACTTCTGAATAAAAAATTATTGTCAAAGTTATCAATATATCCATGGATTTTGCACAGAACAGAGGATGTGAGGCTTCAGCAGCTAATGCTTAAATGCAGCAAGTTGTCTTACCTTTTATCAGCAAGATGACCAAGTGTTCACACGCTTGTGAAGGGTGTAGCTGGATTTATTAGTGACCCTTTGGTGAGTTGTACAGTGCACTAGAAACCTGTACCATTGTGTTTGTCTACTATGCATTGCTCAGGACTGCATGAGATTACTTCTGAGCTTTGGCCAGAGGACCTATTTCTGCAGCAATGCTGTATCTAAGTTTACTGTAAGTAAATCAGTCTGAGGCTGAAATAAATGTCAGTCAACACTGAATAGCTAACTGCATTTTTAAAGCAAGCGTGTGACCCTGTGATTAACCCTCTGTGTCAACTACAACTTTACATGGCCTGAAATCAAAATATCAATGTAATAAATAGGCTTCGTAATCTGGAATTATATTTTTCTGATTTTCTGAGATATGTACTATAATTTGTGTCAATAACCAGAATTACAAATTGGTAACTGCATTATGTACGAGTGCCGGGAAATTTAATTGGCCTTAACTGGTACCAAGGCTGTTGATCTGCTAGTAACACTATAATTGCCTCTTGAATCTCGTATGTTTGATGGTGGAGATCTGGAAATACATCTCTGGCGGGTTCTTAGCAAGGCACATCCACCACCTCCGACAGTTAATGGAGATTCAGAGCAGACTTCCGAAGCATCGTACAAATCATGGTGACACCATGAGATCAGTGCCTGCCTTGTAGAGAAGGGATGTGAGGAAATTTAAGTAAATTCTGATCAGGGCCTCAGATATTTCTCTGCTTCAGATTGAAATATAAACACAAACGATATTTGGCATTTGCCTCAGCTCTGGGACCAATGGAATTCTGCAGCTTCAAAACAAAGGTCTAACAGATTCAGAATGAAAATATCAACATCTCAAATTATTCAGGGAAAGTAACCAATTACAAAAGGTTTTGTTTGTAACTGGAAGCAAAGGAAGCTATCACCCAATGTGAAATACTTGCAGTTCAGGGTTTATTCAGTAGGGCACATCTTGGCAGCTTTGGTTGCCACACCAGCGCACCGCATTGTAAATTCTATTCCAGTATAAAAATCAGGTCCATATTCTGAAACTCAAGGTACCAAGTTCCATATCTCTCAAAGGAGGGAAGAGAATGGATGTTTTAGCTGGGAGTCACCAAAAGGTCACACTTATTCCAATCCACCCACTACACTGATTGTCAATGCCATGATTACCAATTACGAATAGTGGTTGTATATTGCACTTGTGCAATGGCAGTAAAGTTCTTCTTGGTCCATAAAATAATTCTTCATATATAATGTTCAAAACAAAATTCAAAGTTTCAAATATTAATAAAATATGAAGGATTTGTCAACTCCTGCAATTTATCTACACAAATAAATACCTCTTGCCTTATTTAGACCTACATTTACATATCTTGCTTTACATTATCTATACACATATTGTTACAGAACATTTCCAACATCCCTCTATGTGGTGCATCTGTTATATGGTTTACCTTCCTTGCGTGCTGAGTTTTGGGATTTGCCAAAAATCATCTCCGTTCTAATTGCCTTGATCGACCTGGATGGTTGTATGTAACAGCATCCAATACTAAATAAATGGACAAACCTTTCAGTAACAGGAAAATATTACTTATTCACCCACCTGGAACAGTTCCTAATTTAGGTTAAAATACGTGCAGTTATAGCAATTTGGAAGAACATAGTGTTGCAGTACAGAAAGGTGCAAACGAATCCTGAGCACAATTTGGTCCATCCCCTCCCCAAAACATTATAGAGTTTAGGAAGGAGAGTTCCATCAAACTCACTGGAGAATGTTTTTAAAAGTAGCACTGGGTAGAGGTGGGCCTGCAGGTGGTGAGTACTGCAGATACCAATGATGAAAGAGGGATAATTTATATTCCTGACAAATTATCAGGAAGCTACTCAGTGAACTGGCTTTGTGAATTGGGCACTCTGATTACGTGTAGTGTTGTTGTGAGAAATGTTGAGGTTAGCTCTTTCTCCTCCTTTAAAGTAAAATTGAGAGTCAGGTATTTTCAAAGACTGGAGAGTGGTTAAAGACTTTCAGTTCTGCCCTCAAGCCTCACCCCAACACAATGCACACACCAAAATGTGACAACTGAAAATAAACTATCAACCCTAACCACTCGAGCTTTTGTTACCGGAAGCACATGGGTTGACCTATATTTAAAAATGCGATCTCAACAAATGACTTATACCAACTGTATTAAAAATCTGTAGCAATGCAGAACTCATTTGTTCCCGATGTATATTTTATATACATGTGAGAATCACCGGTACTTAACAGTAGTTTTCTTCAGTCAGCTCGAATAAAACCAACGTATTTGTCATGCACTTGTAAGATAAGCTAACAACGTGAATATGCAAAAAAAGTCTTACTTAATGAACAGAAAATTAATCTGTCTATAAAACAGATGGAAGCTAAAAGAACTGTCAACTTAGCATCTTTGTTCACATCTTCTGTTCATACTTGCTTTAACCTATCGCCATCTGGCACTGTAATTACAAAATTACAACACCTACTTGTTCTTGACCCTCTGGGTCAGTGCACACTTGACAAATGACCATCATTTAAACCCTAAAGACCAACACTAGAATTTTCATCACACATTTTAATCACATGCTGCATTCTTCCTCCTGCTTCAAGTGGGAATTACAGTCTGTGCTTGAATTAGATTCTCAACTCCTCTGCATAGCAGCAATGCAAATTCAAATGTCAACAGACTTTTAAACTAACTCACTGAAACAGATCATCACAGAAGCACCAACTTCAATTGCATTTATCGAATGTTTGGCAAAAGATCTCATTTACAATTAATCTTTCGTCACTGGAAAAATTGATTCTGCTCCTTTGGATGCTATTAAATTTCTTATTGTCATTCAACAAACCAAGTTTTTCTTAAACACGGCCAACGTTTCCATGTGGATGATTCTAATCTGCAATTTCGGGCAATTTGGCAAGATGCCTTGGATTAAATCCGCACAAGTTTACAACCTACACACAAGAGGATTATTCTGATATTAATGTGAAGTTCCTATCATGCACTACGAGGGATGATGCAATGACACAAAATAGTAACAGAATTCCAATCTAACATTAATCAGTGCAAAAACTGAGGTTTTACAGTATCAAGCTAATAAAGTTAAACTGCATGAAAAATCACAGCTAATCTTACATGATGTTCCTGCTGAATTTTAAGAAAACATATGGAAAATGTCAGGTCTGCAACAGAAACCTAGTGAATTAAACTTATCAGAAGTTATTGTGGATAGGAGGCGTGGATATTTACAGTAGTCAGTGCCACACCCTGAATAGAAAAGATGCAGAATTAAGCAGGGTCTAAAAGTTTAAACTATGTCTCTATGACTAAGAGAAGGTTAACTTTTCAGCTAGTGTTCCACAAATGCAACACTGCATTGTTAAGGCCTGCAGTTCACACCAAATACAATGAATTTACATCTTCAGTATCTTTTCATTAGCACCATGGTACCCATTTTACCCGCAGTGCTTGCTTCAATGCTTATGCCAGCAGCAGATATTTCATTTGTTATGTTGACCCATTTCCCTGAAGTCAACTTGCCACCTCTTCCCAGAGTCTTGCACCTTCTGTTAAACACCAGATTCCAGTTTTGACATGCCTGTGCGACCCCAGCATCCTGCAGTGATGCTCATGCTCCTTTGACTACGCTCCTTATCTCGATCTCGCTCATTGTCAGACTGGCTATGTGTCCGCTCAGGCTTTGGGGCTGTGGATGCCGTTTGGTGGCTGGAGATAGTGCGCAGCAGATGGTTCCGTTTCCTCAGGAAGTCTGTCTGCCCAGGTAGCCCGAAGCTGCCCTTGCGCAGTACCATTCTGGAATTACTTTTAGCAGGACTGGATCGATGGCTATACTCCAGCTGGGATAGATGTGCTGCATACCCATCTGATAAAAACTAGAGCACAACACATGTGTCAAGACATACATTTGGTTGGGTCTTAAAAAAATATACTAATGCCTATTAAATGACCATAGATCAGAAAATCTCATCTTTTAATAAAACGGCCAAGAAATCTCTTAAATTAGCATCACTTGCATTTCAAGCACACTTTCCACAATCTGGGACATCCCAAAGAACTTAGTCAATTGAGAACTTTGGAGTGTAGTCATCCTTAAAATGTAGGAAATATGGCAACTAATTTATGTAAATGATAGGATGATTTATTTTGGGGAGGTGGTGACATAACGGACTAGTAATCCAGAGTCCTAGACTAATGCTATGGGACCATGGGCTCAAATCCTGCAGTGGCAGACACCGAAATCGAATTTAATAAAAAAAAAAAAATCTGAGATTAAAAGCTAGTCTAATAGCAACACGTCACTCTTGTCAATTGCTGTAAAAACCCATCTGGTTCATGAGTGCCCTTTAGGGATGGAAATTGCTGTGCTGACCTGGTCTGGCCTACATGTGACTCGAGACGCACAGCAATTGGCCTGGAAAGCCAACTAGTTCAAGGACATTAAATACTGGTCCAGCCTGCGCTGCTCACATTCCATACATGAATTAGAAGATGTTGGTTGATGGATACAACATTGGGGCATGATGGCAGGGAGAATTCCCCGGTTTTGAATAGTGCCATACGATCTTTTTATGTCCATCTGAGAGGTCCAAGAGTACCTTCATCCAGAGATGAATGTCTGAAAACATAACACTACCTAAGCACGGAATTGTAGCCTCAATCATATGATAGGAAAAATTAGTTCAACAACATTTGATTCAACGGAACCCTCTTGCTCCTAAGTCACCAGGTTGTGGGTTTAACTCAACAGACATGAGCACATCACTGACGCTGACTGACACCAGCTCAGTGCAAGAGAATGCAGCAGTGTCAGAGATGCCATCTTTCAGCTGATTCATTAGATGGGGGCTCTATCTGGTGAAGGTTGAAGATCTCCCAGTGCTATCCAAATAACAGCAGAGAGGTTCTCTTGCTGTCCTGGAAAATATTCTTTCTCAGTCAGTGTCACCAAAAGAGAAAACCAATCATCAGGCCATTTGACCCAGTGCTGTCTATGAGAACTTGCTGTACATAAACAGATTGCTCTATTTATCTCCAAGTGCTCTGGGACATTGCTGATACATACGATAAGTGGCTGACTACTGCAGTCCTGACTTAAAATCAGCCTGTACTTCCAGCACAATGCCTGTGATTACTATAACCTAAGTAAAACTATCCATTTCAAAATATTCTGACAATGTGAAACACTACCTGACATTGCTGCTGGTACTTTTTAGGTGAGCGGCCTACAATGTAGATCTGCGATGGTGCTAAGCCGAGAGAACTGTAAACCGAAATATCTTTTGTGGATCCGTACGCTGCATGAATCTTCATGGACACCTGCAGGTTTAAAGCGTATAAAGCGGGATTAATAGTTGTGGAGACATTGGGTATTGAAATATTAAATTATTAGTCACAGTTTAATTAAAAACATGTTGAACAAGGATAAAGTTAGAACTGATCATCAATAATTCAGGCATTAGATGAGATGCAATGAAATTTAAAAACTAAAATGCTTACATCTTGCACGAGGCTGCGAAGGAAATTGGCTTTGTGCCTGAGAGGGTCGTGGACAAGGCCATCACAAAAGGAGACGATTCCATGGGGGAAGTTATGCTGAGCCAGCCAAGCCACCACTCTTTGCTTCTGCATATCGGGACGGCCTGTTACGTATATAATGAAGTAGCCAAGATCCTGCCAGTGTCTGTGAACACAACAGCTGATTAAGGATTGATGTTAAAAGGTTCGACTTTCACAAGTCTCAACATGATCAGTATTACGTCCTAAATTCTCAAGTTGAATTTTCTTTTAATATACAGCTTGTACCTAATTCAGAGTTTTGTTCCTGTTTGCAGACATGCCTCAGAATGTTGTTCATTGAGATCTGTGGCAATCTCGTTAATTTATTATGACCCCTACTAGTCGAGCTGGAGAAGATACAATGGCCACAAACTCAGCCAACAAGAACTTTTGTAGCATCTTTAATGAAATAAAATTTTCGAACTCACAAAGTAGGACTGATGTCAAACAAAATTCAACACCACGTGACAGGAGAGTATATGAGGAAAGATGACCAAGATTTGATTAAAGGCACAAGTTTTATGAAGTGGCTTAAGGCAGAGATTAGTGGGGAGGTTTAGGGATGGAATTCCAGAGTGCAGGACCCAGGCAACTGAAGGCACAGCCACTAATTAAAATTGGATGAGCATTACATACTCTCCTACCCTCCCTGTTCCATCTCTGATTCTTCCTCAGCTTCACCGTTTCCATTTCTGGGGATAGTCCACTAATATCTAAAACAAACCTCACACGCTGCTTTTGTAAGGATTCCATTTATTGTCCCACTTCCTCCGTTGCATCGGTTCCAATGATGCCACATACCACCTCTGATATGTCCTCACTTTTCTTCAACTGAAGATTTCCCCCATTGAAGGTTAACATGGCCCTCCAACCCATGTCCTTCATTTCTGTACTCCGCCCTCTATCCCTGAACAATGATAGGGTCCCCCTTATCCTCACTTTCCACTCCCCCTAGTCTCCACATTCAAGGATCATACTCCACCACTTCCACACCCCAACCCACCAAGAAGGACACCATGACCAAACACATCTTCCTTTCCCTTCCCTTCCCGTCAGCATTCCAGCATCTTCCTGTGCAATCACAGAAGGTGTAACAGTTGCACATTCCCTCCCTCCTCACTGTCTAAGGTGCCAAACACACCCTCCAGGAAAGGCAGTGATTTCCTTTTGCTTCTTCCAATTCAGTCACTGCTCCCCATGTGGTCTCCCTTACATTGGAGAGACCAATCACAGACTGGGAGACCACTTCATGGAACATCTCCGCTCTGTCCAGAAGAATGATAACTTCCATCCCACTCTCCTCTCCTCCTGTAAACACCATCAATGGTGACTGAATAACAACTCACTGGACAGGATTCCAAAAGTAACTGCACCTTCAATGAAGGAGAAGCCTAGCATGACAGTGCAAAAGATAAAGCTGATGCATTCAGAACAATTCGGCCAGAATGCTGTATGAATGATCCATCTCAGCCTCCTCCAGTGGTCCCCATCATCAGAGATACCAGTCTTCAGCCAATTCGATTCACTTCACAAAATGGTTGGAGGTACTGGATACTGCAAAGCGTATGGGCCCTGATAACATTCCAGCAATAGTACTGAAGAATTGTGCTTCAAAATATGCCGCTCCCCTAGCCAAGTTATTTCAATACAGTTATAACACTGACATCTACCCGACAATAAGAAAATTGCCCAGGTATGTCCTGTACACAAAAAGCAGGATAATTTAAACCTGCTAATTACCACTCCATTAGTCTACTCTTGATTGTGAGAATTGGAGTAGAAGGTGCTATTAAGCAGCACCTGCTTGGTGACACCCAGTTTGGGTTCTGCCAGGGTCACTCAATTCCTGACTGCATTACAGACAGTCCCTGGGTTGTGAATGGTTCCATTCTTGAGTACATATGCAAGCTGACTTTTTTCCACATCCGAATGTAATGCAGGACAACATAAAATAGTCGTCCACAATTACAGGAAACATTCGGATGTCAGATTTTTAAAATAACATTACTATATGAGCTCATCTTCATAAGTACAAGGGCTTGTAAGTCGGAGGTTCACAACTTGGAGACCCCAGCTTTGGTTCAAATGTAAAGAAATGAATTCCAGAGGCGAGGGGAGAGTGACAGCCCTTGACATCAAGGCCACTTTTTACCGCATGTGGCATCAAGGTTTCCCTGGAAAAACTGGAATCAGAGGGTATCAGGGGGCAAACTCTCCGCTGGTTGGAGTCATACCTGGCACATAAGAAGATAGTCATGGTTACTGGAGGTCAGTCATTTCATCTCCAGGACATCTCTGCAGGAGTTCCTCAGGGTAGTGTCCTAGGCCCCCAACCCTCTTCAGCTGCTTCATCAGTGACCTTCCCTCCATCATAAGGTCAGAATTGGGGATGTTCACCGATGATTGCACAGCGTTCAGCACCATTGTGACTCCTCAGATACTGAGGCAGTCCATTTTCACATGCAGGAAGATCTGGACAACATCCAGGTTTAGCCTGAAAAGTGGCGAGTTACATTCATGCCACACAAATGCAATGACCATCTCCAACATGAGATAATCTAACCACTGGCCCTTGACATTCAATGGTTTTATCATCACTGAATCCCCCATTATCAACATTTTGGGATTACCAATGAATTGCCTCTGAACAGGAATTACCATATAAACACAGTGACTACAACAGCAGGCCAAAGGCTAGGAATCCTAGTGCGTTTCTACAAGGCACAAGTCAGGAGTGTGATGGAATACTCCCCACTTGCCCAGATGAGTGTAGCCCCAACAACACTCAAGAAGCTTGACACCATCCAGGCCAAAGCAGCCCCCACTTGATTGGCACCACATCCACAAACATCCCCTCCCTCCACCACCGACACACAGTAGCAGCAGTGTGTACTATCTACAAGATGCACTGCAGAAATTCACCAAAGTTTCTCAGACAGCACCTTCCCAATGGACGACCGCTCCCATCTGGAAGGACAAGGGCAGCAGATACACGGGGACACCACCCCCTGCAAGTTCCCCTCCAAACCTCTCACCATCCTGACTTGGAAATATATTACTGTTCACTCACTGTCATTGGATTAAAATCCTGGAATTCCCTCCCTAAGGACATTGTGGGTCAACCCACAGCACATGGACTGCAGCGGTTCAAGAAGGCAGCTCACCCCGACATTCTCAAGGGGCAACTAGGGATAGGCAATAAACGCTGGGCCCAGCCAGTAATGCCCCCATCCCTGAATGAATTTTTAAAAAGGCACGATTATACTGAATGGTGAATCAGCTTGAAAAGTTGGATGTTTTACTCCTGTTCCAGTTTCTTATGTTCTCAAGTCTTCACTTAATGTAATAATTAAGAGTGGCTAGATATTTCAAAAGTGGTTTATAAATTGATTCATGGCCTATTTTCCAGGACAAAATAATTATTTTATGTGTAAAATGACTTCAGCAACTCAACAAAAATCTCCAAATGAATCTAGTTGGCCTGCAGTAATCTCTGGCATTGAGACTTCTGCACTCTGTCTAATCTCACTGCTTTTTTTTCCCAAAGGTTATCTTTCACTAATTCAGATCCCATCAGCAGTCCCATTACCCAGATGTGGCTTCCTTCTTCTTTTCATTGCTTCCACATCCAGTTGAGACTTTGTTAGATAATTGACATCTTGAATTAAAATGAGTAACAGATAGCAACTTGGGTCAGTGATCTTAATACTCATCACACAACGTGCATGATAACAAGCATGGGGCTGGATGAACACAGCAGGTCAAGCAGCATCATAGGAGCAGGAAAACTTGACGTTTCGGGCCTAAACCCTTCATCAGAAATCATCACACAACGTGCATGAGTTGGTCAGAATGATGCTGGGGTTAACAGGATTAAATTATAAGGACAAATTGTGTAGATTAGGTTTGTATTTCTGAAATATCCACCTGGCTAGTAAACGTGAACCATGCCAGCTACTGTCCAATGCTTACACTGGCATTTCAAGTCTGAGCATTCTCTGTTTGAGCTCCACAATATAAATAGATTCTACATTTGTCATTGACTATGTCAAGGCCAGCATTTGTTGCCCATCTTTAGTTTCCACTTGAATTGAGCAGCTTGTTAGGGCTATTTCAGAGGAAGGATTAGAAGCTGTGGGTTTGGAGTCATATGCAGATCAGACCAGGTAAGCATGGCAGGTTTCGATCCCTAAAGAACATTAGTGAATGAGATGAGACTTTACAACAATCAACAATGGTTAAAGGGTTGCCATTAATCAATTTATAATTCCAGATTCTTTTTAATGAATTCAAATTTCAGCATATGCCATGGTGGGATTCAAACCCACATCATCAGGGAATCAGTAACAAAATTCTGAAGAAGAGTCAGTGGACCCAAAACGTTAACTCTGCTTTCTTTACTCAGATGCTGCCAGACCTGCTGAACTTTACCAGCATTTTCTATTTCTGTTTCAGACTTCCAGCATTTGCAGTTTGTTTGTTTTTTCAGGGAATCAGCCTGAGCCTCTGGATAACTAGTCCAGTGGCATTAAGACTACTTCACCACCTCCCCAACATTTCATAAATGTCTTAAACTATGCTATTGAACATACTAGCTACATAGGGGCAGTTGAGTATTAGTAAAGTAAGAAATGAGGAAACAAGGTTACAGTTCTTGGCCCATGACCTCACTAACCTGGTGAGCATATTGTTCTACAACTGGGGCCAGCAAAGTTAAATGAAGCAGACAGATTGCACAAACTAGGCCTGCATTCCTTCAAATATAGACAATTAAGAGGTGGTGTCATTGAACTATTCAAGATGATGAAGGGATTGAGAGGGTAGATTGTGAGAAACTATTCCTCCAATAGGAGAGGACTGAACAAGGGAGCAATATCTTAAAATTGGGGCATTCAGTGTGATGTCAGGAAGTACTCTGTCACACAAAGAATCATAGAAATCTGGAACTCTCTTACCCAAGATGCTCTGAGGTTGGGGAGTGATAACATTTTGTTAGGCAGCAGGAGGAAAGAATACAGAGCAAAGGCTGGTTAATGAAGTTGAGATACAGTCAGCTGTGATCTAAATTGACTGGCCAAACAGGCTCAAGGAGCAAAGTGGCTTCCTCCTGTTTCTATGTACCTTAACCCATTTGTGTTTGTTAGTAAAATAGTAAAATGAAAAGCAGAGTTGTTTTTAATTGTTGAATGTTTCATTTTCTTAGTTACTGAGTGTTGATGGATGTTTCTTCAAAAATGTGCATGTGTGAAGTATATTCACTTACGTTGTGTGGGAGGTATTTACTTCCAAACAAACCTGATGTTAAAATTCTATTATTAATTCCATGTAACATGGCTACACGAGTGTCATCCAAGTTCCACCTGTTGTATTACTCTAAGGTACTGTAACACTCAAATGAATCAAACCTAAATGGAGCAAATGCAAAATGTTTGTGCCTACTAACATAAAAATATTTGATCAAAATTACATTCATTTTGGAAACACTCAGGTCAGGCAGCTTCTGCAGTGACAGAAACAGAGATATGAACAGAGGATGTTCCCAGCTCTGTGGCACAAGCAGGGCGGGTCCGTGTCAGGTCAATTTTCTGATATTGCTACTTTGGGAAATTTTCCAAGGGGTGGACAGGAAGGCAACTAGGTTGACTGACAGTTCATGGAGATAGGTATCCAACTGGTCCAGTTCAGGCTGCACAAAAAGGCCCAACACTGACATTTTACTGATGCCCCAAGCAGCTCTCCGATCCACACAAAGGCCACTGACTCAACTGAGGCAGCTTCCTAGCAGCAGATCAATGGGCCATTGGAGACAGAGGCTCCATAGCCCGACAACGTGCATACGGGGATGAAAGCCCTGTGGAGGGCTACTGTCTTGACTGACTTCAGGCTGTTCAGCTGATAACCTCTGTTACACCCACCAGCCTGCCACAGAAATGCCAACCTCTCTGGATGGGGCTAAAGGCCTGGTATCACTGTGGGCCCTCTTAGTGGGCCTGCAACCTTGGGCAGCTAATCCATTGCAGAGGGCACCACCTCTGAAAAGTTACACACTGACAACACATAGGCTCAGGATGCTAACTGAACCTTTTCTCAGCATCCTGATACCCGTCCACAATTCCTGGGCAGCTGATCTGTCCACAATGTATATCACTCTCTCATTCCACTCTTCACAGCTAATACGGATCTGCTGTACATTTCCAACATTTCACGTTTCAGATTTCTAGGATCTGCAGTATTTTGTTTATTCTTCATGATCAATGCACACATTTATTTTTATTCATTCACAGGACATGCACGTCATTAGGTAGGCTAGTATTTACTGCCCATCCCTAAATGTGCAGAGGGAATTTTAGAGTCAACCGCATTGCTGTGGGTCTGGAGTCACACTTACACCAGGCACTAAGGGTGGCAGACTTCCTTCCCTAAAGGACATTAGTGAACCAGATGGGTTTTTACGACAATCAGCAACAATTTCGTGGTCATCTTTAGACTCTTAATCCCATGTTTTTTGTATTGAATTCAAATTCCACCGGCTGCCAACACTTAACAAACACATTTACAATGTTCAGAACCATAGACTGTTTGCAAGCCAAATGTTGCACAATAATTTCATAGCTTTGGTATCACGTGAACAATATTTCTACTGTTAATGCAGGAACATGTACTCACTAAGTGGCTGCGAGTTAAGGGCAATTATTGACATTTACCTTACAACATCGACTGCTCCAGCTCTGACCTTGGGATCACTGCCCATAATGGAGACACTGGCTGCAAATGATCCATCAATACTAAACACCACGCACTCTGTTCCTTTTGGCAGAACAGTTATATAGCTATCTCCAGATGTATGATCTCCTCTAGGTAAAAAGTATAAAGAAAGTCCTTTTCACAACCAATCAAAGCAAGTTCACACCACAACAGTGCTTGCAGAATGGCTTTAAATTAATTATTTACAAATTCACCCTCTGTCAAGCAGTTCCTATTAAACAAAACACATTATTTTGCATTTAACATACCTTTTTCATGTTCAATCATTTAGCTAGTGTTTTCTTAAAGGTGCATTAACTATTTAATGTGATGAAAACTGTGTCTCTAACGGTGTTGTGCTTCTACAGTTCTGTACTGATATGTCAGCTTGAATCTGTGAATTTACAAGTGCAATGATAGGTGTGCTATCACTGAGCAATGATTGACCCAGTAATGAATGATCAGAGGGTAGAAAATTAGTACCATAACGTGGACAAGTGTTTTTGTGCCCTAGGAACCTGCTAAAATTGGCAAATTTTATTTCGTATTGAAGCGTTGCTAATGGCTTTAGAAATCAAGCTGTCATTTCATCAGGGTTGGAATGTATTCATAATATTCTATACTGTGTGATAAAAGATGTATTATGTATATTTATTAAAATAATTTTTCGAATGTAAATTTCAAAATAGAGGCAGACAGGAAATGTTTAACTTCTGTGAAGGGCTTTTTTTTAAACACAGGCATCTGGATGGGTATATGAATAGGAAGGGTTTAGATGGATATGGGCCAAAGGCTGGCAAGTTTAACCAAATTAATTTAGGATATCTGGTAGGCATGTACATGTATGACCAAAGGGTCTGTTTCCATGCTAACAAACTCTATGACTCTAAATATTTTTGCTTCAGTTCAGAAAACACCAGAGTTGAATGCAGAAGCAAGTTTAGTTTCTCCCCTCAGAGTTCAGGGTAGTTCAGGGAACCATTCCTTAGAATGTAAAGCTTCTAAACCAGAGAGTTTGTTTAGAAATCTGCAGGTTATTAGAATTGAGAAAGTTTTGACTTAGATTTGAGGAAAGCACGTCAACAAACTCGGAAAGGACTCACTGAGGAAGGTTATAATTTCTCTGTAACTGAGTCTCTGTAATGAATGGGGTTGGGAAACCAGATAAAATTTTGTTTTGCTGTATGTTTTAGACTTTGCTAATTGTTTTCTATATTTAGATAGCTTGTTTATTTTTAAACTTCTTTTACAAAATAAACTTCTGTTGTTAAAGAAAATATGCAGCCTTCTGAGAGTATGTTTCGCTAATATATGTATCATTAATGAACTAAAAGAAACATACAATCTATCAGGCCAGGTTTTACTTTGGGACCATAACTAGTCCAGTCATACCATTAGTTGAAATCATAACAACTAAGACTTCATCAGCTTTCTGCATCAATTAGATAATTATTTCAACTTAGAAAGCACACAATGTAACCTTTTAGGAATACAAAGGAAAATACATTTGTACAAAGAAAATATATTTCCTGGAGTGTTCATAATTGTGCACATTGACAGACTAACAACTTTCAAATTTGAACCCACACAATTACCTAATCACCATTTTTACTGGATAGACGCCAATTCCCAGTCTTTTGTCCTTTGGGATGACGTAGGAAATCCTGCCACTGCTGTTTGTAATATCAGTATCAAAATAAACCCACTCTCCTGCAGGAGGCTGAGTCATAATATGAATGTCCACCTATTGAAAGATAATAAGGAACAAAATTATATTGTGGGGAAATTGCAAAGTAAATATTAAAAGGCTCTCGTAGACATAATTTAATATTACTTGACTGGCAAAATAGCTTTTACAAAGGTGGCATGGAGAGGTTCAAACTGATCTTCAAAGTAATTTACTGGTGTTCAAAGTCCAGTTTTCTGATTATTGGTGGCAGTGAACCAGATTTCACAATGGGATAGAAGGAAGTAAGATCAGTAATGAGAGGATCAGACAGAACTAGACAACAAGATGGTAGTCAGTCAACAACACCTTCTACTGCCATTCAGTTGTTCAAGACACTGGCTGCATTACAGAAAGCCAAGATCCCCAACCTGACATAATGTTGAGAAAATCCTATTTGAGTAACACAGGCCACTCCAGACTGAGATATCATGAATTATGGTCAAAATGATCTGACTATTGCTGAAAAACAATATTTTATCAGGACATTTCACAAGAATACAAGAGGAAAACCAAAATTTAGATTGTATAAGAGGGGAGTGCTGATTGGTTGGTTAGTGGAGATAAGAGGCATTGCAGTGAAGAATGCTGATTGACTGTTAATAGTCAGGCTTTGTTTAAATTTTAAACCAGGCAGGTTGAATCTTATTGGTCAGGGTAAAGTCCTGCGAAATTAGCCAGCAAATAGGTGCCACCTATTTTGTTGAGGTGAAACAAGTGCAGTCTGTGTTCATTTTCTTTCTGTCTGTACTGAACAGGCCCCTTGGTATTAATGTATATAGAATAAGATCAACCCCATTGTTGTGAATCTAAAGTCACATACCGATTAGACGGAGTAAAGACATTCGTGAACCAGTTGGGTTTATAGGACAATCCAGTAGTTTCACAGTCACCATTAGTGATATTTATCTAGCAACATCACCACTATATTTTCATGCCCCAAAACAGCTGATCCTGAAATTAACCCTCTGGTCATTTTGATGCCATTCTTCAGTGAAGAATGCTCTTGAATGAAGAAGCAGCTCATGTGTACAACTTGGGAATGGTCAAATTGTAGTTCTACTGCTAGATTTAGTAATCTAGATGCTGAGCCAAATAATTGAGAGAAATGAGTTCAAATCGCAGCATAGCACTGGAGAATTTAAATTCAGTCAATTAAACAAAGTATGAAGTGAGTACTTAGACTGTTGTAAAACCCCAACTGGTTCACTCCTGTTTAAGGAAGGAAACTTGCTGTCTTTAACAGTTCTTGTTTATATGAGAGTCCAGGGCCACAGCAACGTGTTTAAATCTTAAGTTTCTCTGAAAAGCAAGCCATTCATTCATATCAAAAAAAGTTTAAAAAATCCATATGGAGTACAGTCATTTAAGAGTGTGATCCATCACCTTTCAAGGAATGGGAAACAAATACTGTACTTGCTAGTGATGTTCACATTCTGGGAATGAATTTAGAAACAATAAACCCAGTGCTCAATTTACTAAATAGTATGGGTTATTCACACAACTTCAAAACCACTCCATACTTTACCTTACGTAGTGTGAGCTACAACAGTAAAACTAGTGTGTTAAACTAGCGGGTCACTATCTAATCCTTCTCCCGGAAGTCTCTTCAAACTGTGGGCTATAAATAGTCTATTTTTAACAGAACAGGTGAGATTGGTATACCAGGTGGGAGTGCTGGCCTCCTTAGGTGGAATTTGGGAGGTTGGATTTTGATACTAACCTAAGTTTGAATATGTCAACCTTAATTTCATTGAAACAGAAGAAGTTCAAATGCAAGTTAGAAGTGACAGGATACAGAAAATGCTGATCTGGAACATTCCACACATCAAAATTTTACAACCTAAAAGAAATCATTCTTTTGTTTTCAGTTTTGGTGGAAGGCTGCTGAGAGACTGAGTGGGTCACATGGTCCATACAATATAATCCATGGTAAAGACTAAATTGCCAGGGCTTGCAAAACTCTTTGGATGTTCAAAAATCAATTTCCTGATAAAGAAAGAGATAATAGGAACTGCAGATGCTGGAGAATCTGAGATAACAAGGTGAAAATTTTCATATGAAGGGTCTAGGCCTGAAACATCAAGCTTTCCTGCTCCTATGATGCTGCTTGGCCTGCTGTGTTCATCCAGCTCCACACCTTGTTATTCCTGATAAAGAAAAGCAGGTTTAGTCTTGGATTTGGCCCTGACTCATGCTGACAGAAGTTGCAAAGCAGAAGGCAGAGGATGGAGAAAGGAGCAATGAACTCTCCATCACAAGGGTAGTGACAGTTAAGGGATTCCTTCACTCTACTCTGCTAATGCACATATTGTCTCAAAGTAAACTATCCAACTGTTACCTGAATATGTTGAAAAATTTTATCTCCATGTCGAGTGTTAACACATTTTTTACCATCTGTACGCATGAAGCAATGCTCCGAACTTGTAGTCACTTAGATTTATTTATAATTTTATTCACTCCCCTCATATGTATCTCCTTTCAAGCATGAAGAGTCTGTATCAATTACACCTCAGTGCCTGGACTCTTAGAGTAGCCTCTTGGGCCTTCACCGTCCATTCTAGCCTGCTCAGTGCTCCATATAACTTTAGAACAGTGTTTTCATATTTGTACTGTACTCCTCCAGCAATACAGCCCAACATTCAGTTTGGTTTATTGATTATCTTTGTGTATAAGATGTCAATCATTTCCCAATTTCTTTCAACTCCTGCTCTAGATTGTACATCATGCATTCAGTGTGTAAAACCTTCCACTTTATCTGGTTGAATTTCATCTGATGCAGTTTGTCTTGTGTAAACATTGTCCTTGTTCTTTTCTATTTCCTTGGATGCTCAGTTTCATCTCTCCCAACTACCCTATGTGGTATAAACTGGGAATCTAATCTACTTATACCTGACTCTATGGCACCAGATTTGACTCTATGTGTATTCAAATCTCACTCCAGGGGGTACCTCATTCAGTTTACACCCCTCATTCCTGACATTATTTTCCTATTTAATACTCATATGCTGAAAGTAGAATCAGAAGCAGGTAAGGCTATAGCACAATTCTTATGCTGTACAACTGAGTCAACATCGTCACTCCATCAGTGTGTGGCTTCTGGTTGCTAATGGATTTGGTGCAAACTGTGGCATGTGAACACATCCTTCAGGCTCGTGGGACCACAAGGAACATTTATGTTAGAAACCTGGCTTTCTGATACTTTGCTTAATAAAGCAGGCACCATGGCAAAGAAACACTGCCTTGCGATTGACTACGCAGATACAGTTTGAAATCTAAAGGTTATGTGTGCAGAAGGACAAACGTACATTAAATGGTGAACAAACATCAAACCAGTGGCTCTGTGTTATTTATAGTCACTTATTAATGACTTATAGTGTGGGAAAAGCAAGGACAGATTAGCCAGAAATGCCATCCTCAATCTGGAGCCCCCTGGGTTGGCTCTCATTTGTACAATTCTAAGAGAACATATGATTACTTTGATCTGGGACAGACAGTACAGCTACTCAAGAAAAGCTTTCTATTTATGGATGTTACAGCCAGTAAAACAAATGCTCAGTAAGGAGTGGATCATGCTAGAATTTCATTGCCATCTCAAACAGCCTGAGAAAGCACTTTCTGAAAACCCGCAACACAGAGTTAGTAACCCTCACTGCTGCTGAGTAGTTGAACCATACCAATAAGAGGAGTACCGACAGAGATAGAATAACAGCCACACGATAAAAATGCCTGACATTTTAAATCAAGTAATAGTGCTATCAATATTAATAGTACAAGACCCCTCTCTAACCCACTACAGGGCTTCATTCTCATATCACAGAATCCTTACAGTGCTGAAAGAGGCCATTCAGCCCAGTGAGTCCACAACAACCCTCTGAACAGCACCGCACCCATACCCAACCCTCACCCTATCCCTATCCCTATCCCTGTAAACCTGCATTTTCCATGGCTAATCCACCGAGCCTGCACATCCCTGGACTTTACGGGGCAATTTAGCATGGCCAATCCACATGATCTGCACATCTTTGGACTGTGGGAGGAAACCAGAGCATCCAGAGGAAACCCACGCAGACACGGGGAGATCGTGTAATTGAACCCAAGTCCCTGGCACTATGATGCAGCAGTGTCAACCAGTGAGCAACAGTGCTGCCAGCCCAGGATGACAGGACTGTAAGGGGCCACTGAATCTGCACCAACTCTCTGAACATTTTAACTTAGCGCCAATTTCTTGCCTTCTCCCTGTAACTCTG
Organism: Ginglymostoma cirratum; assembly: GCA_024137785.1. Classification (NCBI taxonomy): domain Eukaryota; kingdom Metazoa; phylum Chordata; class Chondrichthyes; order Orectolobiformes; family Ginglymostomatidae; genus Ginglymostoma; species Ginglymostoma cirratum. Next base: position 42,517,641 of record JAHRHZ010000098.1, read on the forward strand.
TAAATTGTTTCTATTTAAACAATCATCTAAATCCCTCAAGTGAACCTACCTCTACCAGGCAGTGTATTCCAGAACCTAACTATTTGCTGTGAGAAAAAGGTTTTTAAAACTCATCTCACATTTGGTTCCTTGGGAACACCCTTTAAATCTGTGCCCTGTGGTTCTTGATCCTCTTACGAGTAGGAACTATTTTCTCTGTCCATTACCCTCATTATTTTGAAAAACTTATATCAGATCTCAGCCTTCTCTTCTCCAAGGAAAACTACCTTGCCTTCTTTGAATTATCCTTGTAACTGCTCTCTGCAACCGTTCTTGTAAATCTCTTCTGTACCCTCTGCAATATGTTCACATCCTTCCTGAAGTCTGGCAGCCAGAACTGTACACAACACCCCAGCTGAGAGTAACCAGCATCTTATATAGGTTCAGCATAACCTCCCTGCTCTTGTACTCTGTGCTCTGAAACAATGCAGGCCAGATTTTCCAAGGAGTGGCAATCTCACAATTTTTTAAAAACAAAGCGAGAGAGTTTCATGTTTCTGACAGGAGATTCCAATCAGGCCTCCTTCAGAAATGTAGTGGTGTGCTTTTATTCTGATAGCTCTCTCAGCACTGCCTGTCAGGGTAAGGCAAATTTCACCTATTTTTTTGCAGCAGGGAGCTGCCGTATCCTGAAATGAAAAGGCCTGAGAATCACAGTCTGCAACTTATACAGCTATTGTCAAATGGTAAGTACACAAGGTGTGAGGTTAGAGTGCCAGGTGGGTAGAGTACTGTGGGTAGTGGGTATGGTGCCAGGGTGACAGAGCAATAGGGTGCCAAGAAGGGAGGGAGTCCACAACAGAGATGTCAGATCTTGGGATGGGGGTGATGAGTGTTAGATCAGGGTCCGGGGGTGTAAATGGTCTGGGAGAGATGTAGTTGGCGACGTTTGAGCTACACACACACAGTCAGTTGAACAGTTATTTGAAAGTTGGACTATGTATTTCATAGTCTAACTTTTCCTGAATTTCATTGGAACCCTCTGAATCCTCTAACTTAATTGGACACTTTTGGTTGGTTCCAGGCACAGGGCCAGTGGAATCTTCAAATTCCTGCACAATTCTTTCAGAGTCTGTTGTGATGGGGATTCCACAGGGATCCAACGTTCAACTCCTATCTATAACCATCAACTAACTGTTGGAAAATCTGGGTCCACATGCCTTATTAACAGCTCTCTCCACCTGTCCTGCCACCTTTAATGATTTGTGCACAGATATACCTACGTTTCTCTACTCCAGCACATCTTTCTGAATGGAACTCTTTATATTGTTTCTCTGCTTTCTTTACATAAAAAATATATCATTTCATACTTTACACTTTGAAACTCACCTGCCATCTATTTGTCCACACCACCAACAGTCAATGTCCTTTTGAAGTTCTACACCCATCTTTCCTCACAGTTTACAAAGCAAGTTTTGCATTGTCCGCAAACATTGACATTGTCCGCAAACATTGACATTGCCCCCTGCACATCAAACTCAAGATATATATGTGGGAAAAGCAAGAGTCTCATTAGTTACCTGTGGGAACTTCACCACAAACAACCCTCCAGGCCAAAGATACCCATTGACTATTACTCTCTGCTTCCTATCACTCAGCCAATATTGTATCCATGTTTCTACTGTCCCTTTTGTTATGAACCATGACTTTTCACACACACCTACTGTGTGGCAGCTGATTATTGACTGTTCTTCAAATCTGCCGGCACTGCTTTCTGGTAGGCATTATATAATTTTCTAACAGAACCAGGTAGCCTATTGCCCCTTGCTGTCTCCCTGAAATGGTTAACACTTACTCCCGTCTCCCCTGCACTGCTTAAATTTGTTATTTTTCCACTTCTTTATTTTGAACTTTTATGGATTCTGCACCTGCCTCTGCTTCCCCGTGAGTATTTCTTGTTCAACAACCCTCAACTTGATGCCATAATGAGCTTTCCCAAAGTGAGTCCTACATACAGTGTGTGACGTGCATCATAAACCTTGACAAAGAATACCCACCTTTTCACCAGTTAGTGTAACCATGTCTAGGGGCCCGTACATAAACCTCCCAGTCAGTGTCTGAGGACCATCTTCAGTAACAATAACATCACTCACACGGTGATTTGCTGTAACATTCTGTTTGAAACAATATCCAAAAGGAAATTTATTTCATATACTGACTGTTCAATTAATTGCCAGAAAAAGTTAAAGCAGATTATACACAACAGACACCTTAACATAACAAAGATATGTTCATACCCGTATTTTAACTTGTGTCCTCTTGCGAAGCCACTTTTCACGTGGTTTTGAAGGACTAAATACAGAAACCTCTTTCCCATCCAGTTCCAGAACACTTGCATTTTCATGTCTCATTACCTAATGTACATGTGATTAGATGTTACACATTATCTTGCATTACAACAGTCACTAAATTCAAAAATATTTCAATGTAAACATTAGGACCTTCCAAGGTTTGATAGACATGATATAAAAATATAAGTTTTCTTTCTGCATCAACTGAATGTTAACTATTTCTCTCTAAACAGATGATGCCTGACCTGCTGAGTATTTCCAGCATTTTCTGTTTTTATTTCTGATTTCCATCATCCACGGTATTTGTCTTTTGTCTTTCTCTATTATTCCATCATCGTCTTTCCACCGTAATTCTATTGTGGGAATTTCAATTACTTTTTAAATCGTGTTTGAATGTTAAATTGCAGATCTGTCCAGGTTAAAATAAAATGGTAACAGAGGAAAATTTCATAGACTTATAATTGGAAACGTTTTAATTTACCTAACGTAACAACCTTGACTCAGTGTATCACTACTATTGCTATTAAGAAAGTCATGAATCAAAAGCCCCACTCCACAGATGTGAGAATATAATGCAGGTCGACACCCTTAGTGCAGTACTGAGGGATTGCTAAGCTGACAGAAATACCATTGCTTGTATGAGGTGGAAAATGGAGGCCCATTCTGCGTTTTTCATGGACATTATAGGTCTATAGTAAAATTTGATAAGAAAGAAGGGAATTCTTCTGTCGTCCTAGCACCATTTATGCCTCCTGTAACATGTAAATAATTGATCAGGTAATTTATCACATTGCTGACTGTGGGATCTTACCATGCACAAACTGCCTTCAAAGTTTTCTATTGATGACTACACTTCAGAAGTGCTTCAGTAGCTATAAAGCGTGAGGTTTGAACGGTGTGATACAAATGTATTAAGTAATTTATTTTTTTACTTGCCTGTCGCAATAGGAATGAAACAACATCTGTTGACTCCCAATAACTCGCATGAAATAGGTGAGGTAAGGCTACAGTTGGGAAAGCTGTTAGAGCATCTGGGCAGTACAGAGCATAGTCAATCCTCTTTGCTCCCCACCACCTTGCTGCAACTAAACAAAAAGAAATGTTTTCTATTAACAAAATCACTACAAAGACTAGCAATTAGTTTAAACATGAATGCACTGATGAGTCTGTACCTTTTACCATCAAGGTGAAGAGCCGAGTGTGATAAACCAAGTAATCCCATTATTGTATGGTAAGAAATTTCATTCAAAAGTAAAACGTTGATGCAGTGTACTTCTATTAAGTAATCAGTGAGCTAGAAACTGGTGCTGAAACAATGATACCCAAGCTATAGAGTTTCCCACAAGTGATAGTTACAGATTGGTACATTTTTCAGCTGGCTATGTTCTTGTACAATTGCTTGAAGTATTGTTACCAGAGTTGTCTCTAATATTTGTACCTTAATAGGACAAAAAGGAATTAAACTGTAAACAGTAAGAATTTGTACAAGATCAGTACCAACTGGAAAACATAACCTTGGAATAGGTTGCCAAAATCCTACTTAGAAGAAACCTGTAAGCAATTTTTAGAGGTTTGTGATCTCTTCCTCTGAAACATAACTTCTGCTCGAAATCCATCACCTGCATAAATAGTCAATTAGTAATAAAGATTCAAGTTATACCTCATGTACCTATACTTTGAGTTGAAGACAGATTTTTATCAGTGTTCAGTAACCTAGCGATTCTCCTCTAGGAGGTAAAAAGGAAATTTATTTGGACGAAGGGTTAAAAGCATCTAAAAGCTACGTTAAAACTAGATTTGGTTCTACTATCCCAATACCTGTCTGGATGTCCACCTCTGAGACTCTCTCTTGTGTTGGACTCTGTTTTGCAGCAGAATTCACACAATTCTGTTTCAGCTTTTGCTCATTCTGATTCTGTGACAGCATGGGTTCAGACTGATTACAGTCCTGAGAGAAAGTGTATTTTGCAAGGGCTTTGTTGTATGGGATAAGTTTGAACAAGAAAGCCAACTTTTTGCAATTGTTTAGGTGATAATTTTGCTCTGAGAAATGAAAGCAAAACAAAATTCAAATTACACAAAACACAAACTTTTAGCAAAGACATTGGTTTCTGTTTGTAATAACATTTAAGGTTTGTTTGGCTTATGACAGAATGGGTTCTGATTGTAGACTTGCTTGCCGAGCTGGTGGGTTTGGTTGCTAGGTAACACAGTCAGTGCACCTCCGGTGAAGCGTCGGTGTTCTGTCCCGCTCGTTATTTATATGCCTCGGTTTGCTGGGGCGGTGGCTATTACTTCTGGTTCTGTATCTCAGTGCTTTGTACACAAGGTCTAATTCAATGTGATGGAGTTCCAGTTGGAATACCAGGCCTCCAGGAATTCCCTGGCGTGTCTCTCTTTGGCTTGTGCGATTATCAATGCATTGTCCCAGTCGAATTCATGTTCCTCGTTGTCCACGTGTAGTGAGAAAAGTGAGAATTGGTCGTGTCTCTTGGTGGCTACTTGGTGTTTATGTATCCGTATTGTCAATTTTCTTCCAGTTTGGCCTATGTAGTGTTTCTCACAGTCCTTGCATGGTATTTTGTATATTGCCCCAGTTTTGCTGGTTTAATAATCACGAATTTCAGGACTGATTGCAGAAGCAGTAATGCACAGGTTCGAACAGACAGCGCTCCCCACTATATAACCCAAACTTTGGGTCTGATATGTAGATGACACCTTCGTGATTATTAAATGCACAAAACTAGAAGAAACCCAGCATCACATAAACAACATCCTTACCAGGATAAAATTCAGGAAAGAAGAAGAGACCAACACTGACCACCCTTCCTGGACGTAATGGTAGAACACAAAAACAACGGGGAACTCCAGACTAGCGTATGTAGAAAGACCACACATATGGACCAGATAATCATTACAACAGCAACCACACCAACGCCCACAAACAGAGCTGTGTCAGGGCACTATTTAAATGAGCCACAACACATTGCAGCAACTCGGAACTACACAAAGCAGAACAGGGGCAACTATACGGAGTCTTGAAAAAGAAATGGATACTCAAAAAGCACAATCCACCATTAGCTCCGAGACAGACCACAACAGGAAGACACAACACGACCAGACTCACTAAACACCCGACTGTACATCAAGGACAGTTCACAGATGACCACAAAACTACTCAGGCCCCGAGGTATCAGAGTATCCCACAAACCAACAACCATCCTACAACAGCTACTGACGAACATAAAGGATCCCATACCCAAAACCAGCAAAACTGGGGTAATATGCAAGGATTGAGAGAAACAGTACATAGGCCAAACTGGAAGAAAATTGACAATACGGATACATAAACACCAAGTAGCCACCAAGAGACACGACCAATTCTCACTTGTCTCACTCACACCGACAACGAGGGACATGGATTCGACTGGGACAATGCATTGATAATCGCACAAGCCAAAGAGAGACACGCCAGGGAATTCCTGGAGGCCTGGTATTCCAACTGGAACTCCATCAACAAGCACATTGAATTAGACCCTGTGTACAAACCACCGAGAAACAGAACCAGAAGTAATAGTCAGCACCCCAGCAAACTGAGGCATATAAATAACAAGCAGGACAGAACACCGACGCTTCACCGGAGATGCACTGACTGTGTTAACTAGCAGGGTGTCAAAACATCTGCAATCAAATACACCAGCTCGGCGAGCAAGTCTACAACCTCATCCACAACCCGAGCTACAAATCTTCTTGAAAACTTTAAGAATAGGTTGTCTTAGAAAATAGAATCCCTACAGCGTCGAAACAGGCCCTTCGGCCCAACAAGTCCACACCAACTCTCGGAGCATCCCACCCAGACCAAACCCCCTTTAATCCACCTAAGCTACACATCCCTGGACACTATGGGCAATTTAGCATGGCCAATCCGCCTAGCCTGCATATCTTTGGACTGTGGGAGGAAACCAGAACACCCGGAGGAAACCTATGCAGACATGGGGAGAATGTGCAAACTCCACACAAACAGTTGCCCAACGGTGGAATTGAACCCAGGTCCCTGGCGCTGTGAGGCAGCAGTGCTAACCACTGAACCAGTGTGCTGCCCACTGTCTGCCTTGGGAGCAAAGTTTAGGATAATAGGACAGATATAAATACTTTATTTCAGCATACACTTTGCCTTGTCTCCCCTCAGTCCTATCAGTTAATGTCCTGCCTTAGGATGAACAATCTGAACGCATCTCTGGCTAACAGCAGACATTTTCCCCAACCTAAAGACTTCACTGTGGAGTGAAGCATTTGGTCACTGGAATCGTGAGGATATGAATTGTGTTATATATCTGGTCAGATAATTGAATCGTTTAATGTTGAAGTTTCTATTGAGGTTTGTATCCAAACTCGGTGACCATTTACAAACCAGTTTTTAGATGAGTAACTGAAAATTACAAAATGAACAGTCAACTGGTCTGATGAATATAACAGGATTCCAGAGTAATTATATAACTTGTTCCGCAATTATTGCACCTCTGGGTCTTTAAGAACCACTAATGCCTCTACTGTAGATGCATCACATACAAAACAGCTGGTAAAATGTTCTTAGATAACAAGGTGTAGAGCTGGATGGACACAGCAGGCCTAGGCCCGAAACGTCAGCTTTTCTGCTCCTCTGATGCTGCTTGGCCTGCTGTGTTCATCCAGTTCTACACCTTGTTATCTCAGATTCTCCAGAATCGGCAGTTCCTACTATCTCTGGTAAAATGCCCTTTCCTGTAGTAAAGTGGTCTGTGTTTCACTAAATGTGGAGATCACAAATGAAACAGATATAGTGAGGATGAAAGCATTTTAGGCACTGCAAAACCAATTGTAAAGCATTAAAGGAAACACAGAATCACTACAATGGGGAAGCAGGCCATTCAGCCCATTGAGTCCTCACTCATTCTCTGAAGTTCAGACCCTTGCCTCTACCCTATCCCTGTAACCCTACATTTGCCATGGCTAATCCACCCAACCTACATATCCCTGGACACTATGAGCAATTTCCCATGGCTGATCCACCTAACCTGTACATCTTTGGCCTGTGGGAGGAAACCAGAGCATGCAGAGGAAACCCATGCCAACATGGGGAGAACATTTAAATTCCTCACAGACAGCTGCCTGAGGGTGGAATTGAACCCGGGTCCCCTAGTGCTTTGGAGGCAGCGGTGCTAACCATTGAGCCACTGTGGCACCCCTAGGAACAGACAGTACGGGTCAAAAGTGTCTAACAAATAAATACTTCACTGGCAAGATTTATTCAGGCATATGGAAAGACACAGAACTGTAAATAATCCAACAAACTTTCTATTTCTTAAACTCTGCCTATAATTCCAGCACCCATCACCCATTCTATCCATGCTGTGTTCTACTATTTGAAATAGCTAGCTGAGCTTAAGCTTTTATTAATTCAGCTCCTCTGAGAGGCTATGTGGGTGTGAGGTGCAAAATTCTGCCTCTGACCTTCTCTCTTTTGTTGTGAGATACAGTTTAGTCTCAATTTAAAATCTCCCTGTGATCACAGAGTTGCAAGAAAACAAAAGCAGACAGTGCTAGGAATTTACAGCAGGTCAATCAGCCTTGAAGGAGAGAACAAACTAGTCCAAATTGTTCTGGGAGCAGCAGTATGGTTACATTTCTGAAGTTCATTGTGACAGCATTTCACTCCACACATCCCAATTCAATCCCAAATTATCTGGCTTTGTCACCCTCAGCAATTTAACAAATGATCTGACAATGAGCTACACTAGTGAGAATCACATCTGTGATAGAAAATTGATTTTTTTTTTAACAAAGACAGTGCAATATTATTCAGAAGAATTAATGTGCTTTGGTAAGATTATTCTGCTGCAATACATTTCAATTAACTGAATGCATTAATGTGTGAATGGATACTTAAGTGAAGGTATGATGAGAAGGGGAGGTGATGGTTAATCTAGATTAATCCTGAGACCCAGATAATGTTCTGGGTCCCTAGTTCAAATCCTGCCACAGCAAATGGCAGAATTGAGAATTCTTGATCATCAGGAAAACCTCCAGCTAATTCATTTGTGCTCTTTAGGGAAGTAAATTCCAGACCCACAGCAATGTGGTTGACTCAGTTGTAACAATTGCTAAGAAATCTCAAAAACGAAATGAAACCACCTTGCACTTGTGCTCTTGGATTTGCCACACCCCTGGTCAAGCTGTTCCAATACAGTTACAACACTGGCATCTACCCAGCAATGTGGAAATTTGCTCAGCTATGTCCTGTACACAAAAAGCAGAACAATTCCAACCAGACCAATTAGCGCTCCATCAATCTTCTCTCGATCATCAGTAAAGTGATGGGAGGTCCCATCTACAGCACCTGCACAGCAACAACCTGCTCAGTGACACCCAGTTTGGTTTCCGCCAGGGCCACTCATCTCCTGACCTCATTACAGCCTTGGTTCAAACATGGACAAAAGAGCTGAATTCCAGAGGTGAGGTGAGAGTTACAGCCCTTGATATCAAGGCTGCATTCCTCAGAATGTGGTATGCAGGAACATAGAGACAGAAGTAAACCATTCAACTCCTTGAGACTGTTCCACTATCCAATGAGATCATGGCTAATCTGTGGCCTAACTCCATGCATCTACCTTTGGCTGATGTCCATTAATACACTGGCTTAATAAAAATTTGTCTATCTCAGATTTAAAATTAATAATTGAAACAGAATCCACTGCCATTTGCAGAAGAGAGTTCCAAACATCAAGAATCCCCAAACAGTCCAAATAGTTGACCTTTATCTATCCTTCTTTTTCTTGTTAATATCTTTCAGACTTCAATTAGATCACCCTTTAAACTAATTTGTATAATCACTCCTCATAACCTTTGAAGTCCATGTATCATTTTTGTAAACTTATGTTGTACTCCCTCCAAGGCCAATCTATCCTTCTTAAGATGTGGTCTGCTCACAGAATCTGCTCACAGTACTCAGGGCTGGGGTGGGGGGGGGTCTACCCAGGGTCTTCTACACTGCAGCATAACTTTTGCATGTTTATATGCCAGTCTTCTGGATATAAAGGCCAGCATTCCACTGCCTTCCTTAATTATTTCATGTGCCTGTACCCTGACCTTGTCTTTTTCAGTCTAAAATGGATAACCTCATATTTGCTTACATTGAACTCCATCTGCCACAGTTTTGTCCATTCACCCAGTCTATCAATATCCCTTCAAAATTTTATGCTATCATCAGTCTACAATACTACCTTTGTGTCATCAGCCAATTTGGATATATGACTTCTTATGCCATTAACCAAGTTATTCTTAAGTAATGTGAATAATTGAGGTCCTATCATAGGTCTTAGCGGGACACCACTGGTCACATCCTGCCAATTTGAGTATCTACCCGTTATTCCTACTTTCTGTTGCCTGCCACTCAACTAATTTACTTTGTCAGTAATTTTCCCTCAATTCCAGAAGCTTCCACCTCAGTTAACAGTCTATTATGTGGACTTTATCAAGAACCACTCGCAAAACTGGAGTCAATGGGTATTGGGGGAGAACTCTCCACTGGTTGGAGTCATATCTGGCACAAAGAAAGACCATTGTGGTTTCTCAAGATCAGTCATCTCAGCTCCAGGACATCTCTGCAGGAGATCCTCAGGATCATGTCGTTGGCCCAACAATCTTCACCTGCTTCATCAATGACCCTCCCTCCATCATAAGGTCAACAGTAACGATGTTTGTCGATGACTGCACAATGTTCAGTCCCATTTGGTCCATGTCCAAATGCAACAAGACCTGAATGATATCCAGGCTTGGGCTGATGAGCGGCAAGTAACGTTTGCACCATACAAATGCTAAACAATCACCATCTCCAATTAGGGACGTGCTAACCATCACCCATGGCATTCAGTGGCATTACCACCACTATCAACATCCTGTGGGCTTATCATTGAGCAGAAACTGAACTAGTTAGCCACATAAACAGTGGCTACAAGAGCAAGTCAGAAGCTAATCAGTTTGCAGTGAGCAACTCACCTCCTGACTCCCCAAAGCCTGTTCACCATCTACAAGGCACAAGTCAGGAATGTGATGGAATACTCCCCACTTGCCCTGGATGGATGCAGTTCCAGCAACACTCGACACCATCCAGGACAAAGCAGCCCCCGCTTGACTGGCACCACCTCCACAAACATCCACTCCCTCCACCACTGACACTCAGTACCAGCAATGTGTACAAATCTACAAATGCCAAAGATTCTTATACAACTCTCAATATCACTGAGTCAAAATCCTAGAATTCCCTCCCCAACAGCCTTGTCAGGCGACCTACAGCATCAAACCGCAGCGGTTCAAGAAGGCAGCTCAGCATCACCTTCTCAAGGGGAAACTAGGGATGGGCAGTAAATGCTGACCAGCCAGCGACACCCACATCCCAAAGAAAATTTTAAAAATGATAATGAGGAAATATACACTGAGCACCATTTCTGGTCCAAACTCCTGAATACACTCTGCATTGCCTGTATGGCTTAGGATGTTGTTTGTAATCAAAAAAAAATACTCCACATCACTAATTAACTCCCACCAAATGAATCATTGGCAATGTTCGTAAAATACCAACAGGTATGACTCTGATACAAGTGAAAATGTGCCCAGTCCCTATTTCTGGAATATTACCTTGAAATGCATAACCAATACAATTGTTTATCTTGATTTTCTATCAACATTAGCAGCTACAACTTACTTTACTTTGAATACAATGTGAGCTTGCTGCACGGAAGGAGCAGGAGCTGAATTTGCTTTGTGGGGGACACACTGCCTCGATTCAGTTTGCTGAATCGAAATAATGAACACTACCTACTCAATCAATACTTGTGTCTGTATCCGAGAGACCTGGAAAAGGGATGTTTACAATAAAACAGTTGACAGAAAGATCAGGGATCAATTGTTAATGAACATGTGACTGCACTGGATCTGCTTGGTACCCCATGCAATTATACGGATTATAGGGATCTGGTGCCACACCAGGATCAGGTTTTCCTGCAAATTCAGTGAAATTCCATTCATGTTTACTAATAACACACAGGATATTTTGACGTATAGCAGCACTTACTGTTCGCTATGTTGGAAGCTGTGTAACTGTCTGCCATTCCCGACACCTGACTGGCAATGCTGACTTCACTTGCCCTCCGGAATCCCCGGAAAACTGGGGCTGTTAAGGGGGAGGATGGCGATGAACTTTCCATAAGAATGCCAGCGTGAGACTGAATAACATCTGCTATTGAACCAAAATAAAGAAATCCAAATTAGACCCATCAGGACAACAGATAAACTCTCAAACTAGAAAAAAGTATCAATGATCATATCTAAGGTTCATTTATCATTGATTTCATGGAGGAATTAATGCACCATCGGACTTTTGACAACAAAAAGAAACCCCGACTAAGCAAAGGCAATACAAATATCTGGCCTGCCAATTTAGGTGACAGCTGTGAAGAGACAAAAGGGAAAAATAAACAAGACCGGAGCTAAAGTCAGTTCAGTTTGTAAACATGGAAGATACTGCAGATAATGAGGTGATGTCTAAGCTTAACCTTGGCAAATTATACAATACTCAACTGGGTCACAAAACCTAATTCCAAGTGCAGCATATCCACCAACTGAACACTCTTGTTCATAGTAGTACACCGGATTAAATAAAAGACTTGTTTAATTATTATTCTGATATCTCTTTCTGATTTTCACAAGAGGAAACTATAGGAATATAGTTTCAATAGGAATGGTGAAAAATGAGCCTCTCAGTTGCCAGATGAACAGTCATAATGTCAGCTCATCAATCAGAAATCAAGGGTTTATGTCTCAGATCTGGCTGGTTATTTATTCAACTATAAAGTGAATTCAGAATGTTTTGTATTAGGGGGAAGCTGCACAAAAGGATATTGCCTTCTCAATTTACTCAAGCCTCTTTTACATCAAGGAGCATAACTGGCCAGCAGCTGTGGACAGAGCTCTGACCTGAGTAGTGCCCATTTCTGAAATGAAGTGGATCTATCAGAAAACTAAAGGAGCTGCATTAAGGAATAGGTCATTGATAAAAGACAAAGTGGGAATAAAATTGTTATCACTCCTCGTATTCATTGTTGCATCAGAGATATTGCAGAGTTCCACATATTCCAACATTGTCTGGCACCACAATGTGTTGTCGACAGGTACAATATTCCACTATATATTTTCTCAATAATACTTTGCGCTGAAAATTAGATTGATTGCTTATATCATGGGTTTTCTGTTCAAGGAAAACAAATTAAAGATGATTATTAAATTTGCATTTAACTGATTAGTTGAATTTCAAACAAGATGAATTATTTCAGTACTAACTTCTCAGCAGCAATGTCATGCCAAAGAAAAAACAAAAGCACAAAATGCAAAGTAAAATCCAAACTCTCTCTGAGAAAACAAGATTGGAGTAGACCGTTATTCATCAATATGATCTTCAAATATAAATTAACTGCATGCAAAAACAGAATTATAAACAACGGCTAGATGAAACCAAAAACCTGCTTGGCATGTTTTGGTTTTTGATACTGATGGGAAGATGACTCTACAAGCTTACAAACCATGCAAAAGCAGTGGATTCCTTTTCTCTGGATTTTGCAGTGATGCTGGAGAGTGTCACTCACCATCTATGCACTGGCCAGGGACAGCTCCATGAATTAAGCCATTCTTTTTGTACACAATACATTAATCAATCTCATGTGACATTGCACACAGGAAATCACAGCCAAATCTTCAGCTGAGGTGAGATTAGAGGGCAGGGGACAATGGGTGCAGGGAGCACAAATGTAAGTCAGTTCCAATTTTGTAGTTGCATATTCTACACACATGCACCAGCATTTCAAATACTCTGCCCAAGGTTGTTTTAAATTTAATTCAAATGAACTGATTACATCTTAATTGGAAGCTTTGATAAATCTAGATAAAAGTCAAACATTTCATCGTGCTGAACTTGAAAGAATTTCAACTGCTTTGGACTTAATCAAGTAATATTATTAATTATCAAATATTGCTTTGCGGTTGTTCTCATTTTGAGATTGAGATTCAAACTGAATTCCTACATAATAGGGTTTGCCTATGTGTATTAGTGGATTTAAGTGTGTTTGTAGGATGTGATTTGGGATATTTTATCAATCAAATGATGCTAAATAAATTCATGTAATTGTTTTGGGAGATGCAATGTGGCCTGTATAGGTGCACAATTTTCCCTGCCAATCATGAACATTAGCCTACTCATCTTATCATTCCATATTTTCCATGCACACTGCCCTCCTTTCCCACCCCAACAGTGAAAATGTTTCAAGTCCATTCTAATCACAAAACATACCACCACTAAGCAAAGAAGCAGGCACATAGCACAGATCACAACAGTACAGAAGGAGAGACTACACACACTCTGCAAAAGTTGGATTCCTACTGGAACCATCTTGCCAGTTAAGGACAGGAACAGGAATACTAGTTTCTACTACACTCTCCTGTTGTTGGAGAGTCACAAATGGAGTTTCCAGGATGAGGGTGGGGTTGTTCTGGATTGTCTCAACTAGAGCAGACGAAAAAAAAAGGACAGACATCTAGCTATAAACCATACAATAAACATCACAGTCAACCACTTAGAGCAAGTGAGAGAGTTAATGCTGGCAACTTTGTTCGTGTTTTCAGATTTCGCACGCTATTGAAACAGTTAATAAGTTGATGTTTACTCTAAGTGACTTTACATGTTTTACAATGTCAGGATCAAATTTATCTCTTTAATACTAAGGGCAAATGCAAACCCGTTGAAAGACAAAACAGAGGGAGAACATAGTCTCTTAGCTATCCCTGTACTAACAGCAACGGCATAGAATCAAATACAGTTTATATTCACAGTTACACCTATCAGATTCCCATTTCTGGCTTCTATTCTGCTATAGGAATATTTACACATTTATTATACAGAATGGACTACTTAATGTTTGTTTACCACGATGAAAACAGGATCCCTGCTACATAAAGCAAGTGCTATTTCCTATATTTGCAGCCTTCTTTAACGTATTTCCAAAACATGAAAAAAAATCAAGCTCTCTCTGTTGGCCAACACATGCTACCGCAAGCTTTATATGCTCAAGCATGTTGTAGTTGATTGAAACATTTTCTAACAGCACACTCGTTATAATATGTAACTTGTTATGATGTATAGCTCTGATCATGCTGGCTAATTATTGATAATGGACAAGCAGAATATTCTGCAAACTGCCTGCACATCTAACTACGTTAACTAGTAGCTCTCTGTTGCTGACTGAAAGTGCACCTACCCAGAAGAACAGAGCTGCCATCACCCAGTGGAAATCTCTGATACCGGGGAACATTAAATGGTGGGAGCAGGTGGAATTTCTTCTCCAGAAGCGGCTCCAAGCGGGAAGATGAAGGATCCGCTGGGTGGAAGAGATTGTAAACCTGTTGACATGCTGGTCTCAACTGGTAGACTGAGAAGGAATGGAATTGATGTTACAATTAACAGACTTGTTTGACACAATGTTTCTAAGGTAAATATTAATTTTCATGATTCAAGTAAAACATTACTGAGGAAAGGGACAACAATAGCTATCCCATTACTCACAACGGCTATTGGAAAATAAACCTTCAAATTCATTTTAAACTTTCATTTGACTCGATTTCAATTACCTGTTGGATAGCATTTTAAAAGAATTGCAACATATCAACAAAAACAACAGACAATTAGGCGGCACAGTGGCTAGCACTGCTGCCTCTCAGCACCTGGGTCCTGTCCTGGGCTCGATTCCAGCCTCGGGTAACTGACTGTGTGGAGTTTGCACATTCTCCCCATGTCTGCATGGGTTTCCTCCGGGTGCTCCGGTTTCCTCCTGTGCAGGGTAGGTGGATTGGCCATGCTAAATTACCTGTAGTGTTCAGGGATGTGTGGATTAGGTGGGTTATGTGGGGATGGGTCTGGGTGGGATGCTCTGAGGGTCGGTGTGGACTTGCTGGGCTGAAGGGCCTGTTTCCACACTGTAGGGATTCTATGATTCTAAAAATAATGTGGGGAAGATCCTTGCCATTCACAATCAGGATTTGAACCAAATGTGCCAGAACATTCCAGACACTTGACAGAGGAATGTGGACTATCCAAGATGAGAGGAGAAGGAAGGATAAATAAAATAAGGCAAGATGCAAAACAGGCTGAAATTAATCAGTGACAATCTTTCACTCACACCAAATTAAAATGAATCCTATTATGATCCCCAGGATATTGATATTGTAAAGAAAATGTAAAATCCAAAACAAAGGAAGTAGATAAAATTCCTAAAGTATTTGTTTTCACAGTGTCAGTTAGCCTGGAACCAAGTGCTCATTCAGTACAGTGTTTCAGGGAGAAACACAGCTTGTAACAGAAGCTGGGTGGGGTTAACCCACCGTGCTGGCAGTCACTGTGGTCTTTGTGGTTAATTATCTTTTGGGTCAGAATGAAATTTCTTCGGGGATTTTCAGTCCTGTACTGGCTACAGATTTTCTTTAGCTGTTGCAGAAGATTACATGATGTGAAATGATACATTGGTGGATGGGACAAGTGGAAAACCCATTTGGATTCCTGTCCTATTCCAGCTACATCAGAGTCAATCACATGAGATCCAGGGAGAGCTAGTCAACTGGATACAAAATTGGCTTGATGGTAGGGAACAGACAGTAGTGATAGAGGGTTGGTGTTCACACTAGAGGCATGTGACCAGTAGTGTTGCACAAGGATTGGTGCTGGGTCCACTGTTGTTCTTCATTTATATAAATGATATGGATGTGAATATAGGAGGCATGGTTAGTAAGTTTAAGGATGACACCGCAAAATTAGTGGTATAATGGATAATGAAGAAGCTCAAAAACCAAAAGAACTGTGGATGCTGTAAATCAAGAACAAAACAAAAACTGCTGGAAAAGCTCAGCAGCGTCTGTGAAGAAAAAAATCAGAGTTAACGTTTCGTTTTGTTTCTGGTGACCCTTACTCAGAAGGTTAACGGACAGCACAACGGGATCTTGATCAACTGGGCCAATGGGCCAAAAACGAGAAATGGCAGATGAGGTTTAAGGCAGCTACATGCGAGGTGTTGCATTTTAGTAAGACAAACCAGGCAGGACTTACACAGTTTATCATAGAATTCCTACAGTGCGGAAAGAGCCCATTCAGTCCACTGAGTCCACACCAATCCTTTGAAGAGCTTCCCACCCAGACCCAGCTATAGGAAGAATATCATTCAACTGGAAGGGCAGCCAGAAAGATTTACAAGGGACTGGAAGATTTGAGTTTTAAGGAGAGGCTAGATAGGCTGGGACATTTTTCCTTGGAGTGTAGGAGGCTGAGGAGTCACCTTATGAAGAGGTTTATAAAATTTTGAGAGGTACAGATAAGGTGAATAGCCAAGTTTTCTTCCCCAGGGTGGGAGACTTGAAAACTAAAGGTGTAAGGTGAGAGGGGAAATATTTAAAAGGGACCTGAGGAGTGATTTTTTCACACAAAGGATGGTGTGTATGTGGAATGAGCTGCCAGAGGAAGTGGTAGAGCAGATATGGTTACAACATTTAAGATATTTGGACAGGTATATGGATAAGAAAGGTTTAGACCTATATGGACCAAATGCAGGAAAATGGGCTGGTTCAGTTTAGGAAACTTGGTCAGCATGGATGAGTTGGACTGAAGGGCCTGTTTTTGTGCTGTATGACTCTATGATGCAGATCACTTCCTGAACAAGAAATGCTGCAACGCCAAAACACTTTCTCAACCAGGAACAGGATGTAGAAACAAAATTTATTGGCAGACAATTTTTCATTTCACTGTAACAAACAGAGGGAATTGCACTAGTCGAGTTACCCACCATCCAAGCTGGGAATCACTGTCTTCCTCAATGCCAGGACCAGTCCCAAGGGGGAGCCAAACAGAAAGAAGTCAGTCACTTCAAATTCAAACTTTCCAGGGTTTACTCCTTCGAGCATGGTTGAACCACTAGATCGCCTTGACCCAGGATCATTCTTTAACACACTAGATTGCAAGCTACAAGAAAAAAACGCAAATATTAATATTAAAGATCTTTTTCTTTTAAATTAAATTCCCAATAAAAACTACACCTCAGCTAGGTCGTCAATCTGCTGATCTTTGAAAGGGAGTAAACATTAAAAGAACACAGCAACAGGCAGCAGAGAAGTAGTGCAGAAAAATCACATCCATTCTTCCCTTCAAAAGATCTCAATAAACACTGCTTTGTACCCAAGGTTTTGGTGAATTCAGGGGATCAACACAGCAGGAACAGGAAATGGAAAGTGGACATTTTGTCAAAAACACACTGATCACAATAAAGTAATCACACCACACAAATGCCACGCAATTTCATTAAGCGACAATCTAACCACTGACCGTTGACATTCAACAATGTTACCATCATGTTATCAGCATTCTGGAAGTTCTCACTGACCAGAAACTCAACTGGATTTACCACAAAAATACAGTGGCCACAAGAGCAGGTCAGAGGCTAGAAATCCTGCAGCAAGTAACTATCTTTCTGACTCCCCAAAGCCTGTCCACCATCTCACAGGCACAAGTCAGGAGTGTGATGGAATACTTCCCGCTTGCCTGGATGAGTGCAGCTCCAACAGCACTCAATAAGCTCAACACCACCCAGGATAAACCAGCCCGCTCGACTGGCACCACATGTACAAGCATCCAATCCCTCCACCACCAGCGCTCAGTAGCAGCAGTGTGTACTAACTACAAGGTGCACTGCAGAAACTCACCAAAGATCCTCAGACAGCACCTTCCAAACCCACGACCATTTCCATCTACAAGGACATGGGCAGCAGATACATGGGAACACCATCACCTCCAAGTTCCTCTCCAAGCTATTCACCATCCTGACTTAGAAATACATCACAGTTCCTTCACTGTCACCGAGTTAAAATACTGGAATTCATCCTGAATGGCACTGCGGGACTACCTACAACTCATGGACTACAGCAGTTCAACATGGCAGCTCACCAACACCTTGTCCAGGGCAACTAGGGAAATAAATGCTAGCCGAGCCAGCGACACCCACATGCCACAAGTGCCACTACAGGGATGCACATTGGCTCAGTGGTTAGCACTGATGCCTCACAGTGCCAGGAACCCAGGTTCAATTCCAGCCTCAGGTAACTGTCTGTGCAAACTTCACACATTCTTCCCATGTCTGCAGGGGTTTCCACCAGGTGCTCCAGGTTCCTCCCACAGTCCAAAGATGTGCAGCTTAGGTGGACTGGCCATGCTAAATTGCTCATAGTGTCCAGGGATGTGTAGGATAGGTAGATTAGCCATGGGAAATGCAGGGTTACAGGGATAGGGTAGGGGGAGTGTGTCTGGATGGGTGTTCATCAGAGGGTTGGTGTGAACTTAGAACATAGAACAGCACAGCACACTATAGGCCCTTCGGCCCACGATGTTGTGCTGACCTATTACCCTGCATATCCTACATTTTACTATCCTCCATGCGCCTCTCCAAGAGTTACTTAAATGTCCCTAAAGTATCTGACTCCACTACCACTGCTGGCAGTGCATTCCACACGCCCACTACTCTCTGTGTAAAGAACCTACTTCTGACATCTCCCCTATACCTTCCTCCAATCACCTTAAAATTATGCCCCCTCATAACTGTCATTTCCGCCCTAGGAAAAAATCTATCCACTCTATCTATGCCTCTCATCATCTGGTACATCTCCATCAAGTCATCTCTCATCCTTCGCTCCAATGAGAAAAGCCTCCTTCAACCTTTCCTCATAAGACCTGCCCTCCAGTCCAGGCAGCATCCTGGTAAATCTCCTCTGCACCCTCTCTAAAGCTTCGCATCCTTTATACAATGAGGCGACAAGAATTTGAACACAATTATCCAAGTGTGGTCCAACCAGGGTTTTATAGAGCTGCAGCATTACCTCGCGGCTCTTAAACTCAATTCCCCTGCCAATGAAAGCCAACACACCATACGACTTCTTAACAACCCTATCAACTTGGGTAGCAACTTTAAGGGATCTATGGACGTGGACCGCAAGATCCCTTTATTCCTCCACACTGCCAAGAATCCTGTCATTAACCCTGTATTCTGCATTCAAATTCGACCTTCCAAAATGAATCACTTCACACTTTTCTGGGTTGAATTCCATCTG
>JAHRHZ010000098.1:42547190-42579018 GCA_024137785.1 Ginglymostoma cirratum
CTTCCAAAATGAATCACTTCACACTTTTCTGGGTTGAATTCCATCTGCCACTCCTTTGCCCAGCTCTGCATCCTGTCAATGTCCCATTGCAACCTATAACAGCCCTCCACACTATTCACAACTCCACCAACCTTCGTGTCATCAGCAAATTTACTAACCCACCCTTCCATTTCCTCATCCAAGTCATTTATAGAGATCACAAAAAGCAGAGGTCCCAGAACAGATCCCTGCAGAACACCACTGGTCACAGAGCTCCAGGCTGAATACTTTCAATCTACTACCACCCTCTGTATTCTATTGGACAGCCAGTTCTGTGTCCAGACAGCCAAATTTTCCTGAATCCCATGCCTCCTTACTTTCTGAATGAGCCTACCATGTGGAACCTTATCAAATGCTTTGCAAAATTCCATTTATACCACATCCACCGCTCTACTGTCATCGATGTGTTTTGTCACATCCTCAAAGAATTCAATAAGGCTTGTGAGGTATGACCTGCCCCTCACAAAGCAATGTTGACTATTTCTTATTAAACTGTGCTTTTCCAAATAATCATAAATATTATCTCTCAGAAACCTCTCCAATAATTTTCCCACCACATAAGACAGACTGGCCGGACTGTAATTCCCAGAATTATCCCTATTCCCTTTCTTGAACAAGGGAATAACATTTGCCACCCTTCAATCATCTCAGTGAGGACGCAAAGATCATTGCCAAAGGTGCAGCAATCTCTTCCCTCGCTTCCCTTAGCAACCTCGGGTATATCCCGTCTGGCCCAGGGGACTTATCTATCCTCATGTTTTTCACAATTTCTAGCGCATCCTCCTTCCCAAAATCAACCTATTCGAGCATATCTGCCTGTTTCATGCTGGCTTCACAAACGTCAATGTCCCTCTCACTGGTGAATACTGAAGCAAAGTATTCATTAAGGACCTCCCCTACCTCTTCTGACTCCGTGCATGTTCCCTTCACTATCCCTGATTGGCCCTACCCTCACTCTAACTATCCTCTTATTCCTCACATAAGCATAGAACTCCTTGGGGTTTTCCTTGATCCTACCCGCCATGGTCTTCTCATTCCTCTTTCTAGCTCTCCTAAGTCCATTCTTCAGTTCCTTCCTGGCTACCTTGTAGACCTCTAGAGCCCTGTCCAATCCTTGCTTCCTCAACCTTAACTAAGCGTCCTTTTTCCTCTTGACTAGGTGTTCCACATGTCTTGTCATCCAAGGTTCCTTCACCTTACCATCCTTTCCTTGCCTCAGTGAAACAAACCTATCCAGTATCTGTAGCAACTGCTCCCTAAACGACCTCCACATTCCTGTCGTGCATTTCCCTGAGAACATCTGATCCCAACTGGTGCTCTGTAGTTCTTGCCTAATAGCATTGTCATTCCCCCTCCCCCGATTAAATACTTTCCCATACTGTCTGCTACTATCCATCTCCAGGTAAGGGAGTAATTTCTTTTGATAATTTCACTTTATTGATGCTGCTTTGGGTTATAAATATACAATTGAGTGTACAACTTAAGGAAAGCTCTAAGAACAGGCACGTGGATGTGTGTAGGTATATGCAATAATCTCTGGGAGGGCTCACTGTGAGGATATATCCTTTGGCTGGGGATTCTGAAATAGGGATGAGAGTCTCAGGAGAAGAGATCAATCATTTTGGAGTTAGTTGTGAGTGAATTTCGTCAATCAGATTGTTTTGAATCTCTGGAATTCTCTATCCTGGAGAACTATGGATCCTGAGCCATTGAAAATACTCAAGGCAGAAACTGTCAGATTTTTGGATACCAAAGGATATTGGGATAGAACAGGAGAGTAAGATTGAGGTAGAAGTTCAGAAACAGACTTACTAAATGGTGCACAAACTTGAGAGACTGTATGGCTTACTCCTGTTCCTACATGTTATGTTCTTAGCTAGAATAGAATACCAACTAGTGTAAGGTACTGGGCAATAGGTGTAGAACATAATAATATAAAGCTTGTATAATATTAATGAATAAAATAAAGTTAATAATTTCCTAATTCTAAAATTTAAAAACATGAATATTTATGAATATAGGGACAATGAACAAGAGTAGGCCACTCAGCCTGTCGAGCTTGCTCCACCATTCGATAAGATCATGGCTGATCTGACTATAACCTCAACATTCCTGATAATCTTTCATTCACTTAGTAAACTAGAATCTAACTACCTCTGCTTTAAAAATATTTCAAAATTCTGCTGTTTGGGAAAGGGAATTCCAAAGACTCTCAACCTTCTGAGAGAAAATAAAAGTTTCCTCATCTCCATTTTTAAATGGGCAACCCCTTAGTTCTAAACTCAGATTCCTAGTTCTAGACTCTCCCACAAAAGGAAACATCCTTTCAACTGGTCAGGTCGCCTCAGGATCTTAAATGTTTCAATCAAATCACCTCTGACTCTTCTAAATTCCAGAGGATACAGGCACTAGTCTAGTAAACTTTCTCTGAACTGCTTCCAATGCATAAACATCCTTCCTTTAGTACAGTGACCAGTACCAGAGTACACAGTACTCCTGATACAGACTGTATAACTGAAGCACAACCTCTCTACTCTTGCATTCAATTCTCCTTGCAATAAAATATTACATTCTATCAGATTTCCTGATTACTAGTTGTACTTTCTAACTAACTTTCTGTGATTCATGCACGAGGACAGCCAGATCCCTCTGCATTTCAGAACTCTACAATCTCTCACCACTCAGATAATGTGCTTTCTTTTAATTCTTTCTTCGAAAATGGACAATTGCACACTTTGCCGCATTGTACTCCATTTGCCAGATCTTAACATAGGTACATCCCTTTCTAAGCTCCTTATGTCCTCTTCACAACTCACTTTCCTACCTATCTTTGTGCCATCAGCAAATTAGCTCCTATACCTTTGGTCGCTGTATCCAAATCATTTCTATAAATTGTAAAGAGTTGAGACCCCAGCACCAGCCCCTCTAGCACATGACTTGTAATATCCTGCCAACTGGAAAAAGACTCACTTATTCCTCCTCTCTGCTTCCTGTTAGACAGCCAGCTACCCATGTTAATCTGTTACACCCTACACCACCAGCTTTTGTTTTCCTCAATAATGTTTGACACGGCACCTTATCAAGTGCCTTTTGGAAACATAAATACATTACATCCACTGGATACCCTCTATTTGCAGCACATGTTACTTCTTCAAAGAACTCCAATAAATTAATTAAACATGTCTTCCCTTTACAAAACCATGTTACCAAGTCTGATCGCCTTGAACTTATCCAAGTGCCCTGTTATAATATCTTTAGTAACAGCTTCTAACATTTTCCCTATGACAGATGACAAGTAATTTTGATATCATGGTCAAAAGTAAATGCTATTTCACAATGTCTAGATAGTGTTTTGTTCTATTTTGTGCAATTTAACATGATCAATAATTTTGTTGGTAATATGAATGAAACAGCAGAAAGGTGTTTGGCACAATTACAGGCTTTACATAAAGCAAGAGGAGATTTGAATAGCTCCACGGTTTCAATATAAATACATACATAATATCTTAGAGCATTTAGGAAGTAGCTTACGCACACAGTTTGTGCAAATATTTGACAACTGCCAAGAATGATGTAAACCTTGTATTTCTTTTGGCCACTAACTATATCCTTTGCACCACATGAGCTGGAAAACTCACTTTGATACCAGTGAAAAGGCTTCTGAGCAGATGGCTGGGCACGGAACCAGCTTGACTGCTATGTGACCTAGGCCTGCAGGGAAGTGTACTCTCATCACTGTGTCAAAGACGGAAGTTATGGTGTTGACATCAGCCTGCTTGGAAGTTGGGTCTCCACTGCCAGAGTCCAGAATGTTGCCACCATGCAGAACGAGGACAAGGACATGAATCTTGCAGGCCTGCAAAGGCTGCTGTGATGCGCCCTCCTGAGAGAAAAATACAAGACAAAGTAACAGAACTTGTTTTGCACATGTCCATTCTAAATTGCCAATATAAATTATAAAAAACTCTTTGGTTCAGAAACTCACCACTAACATAATAAATATGATTTAGTGATTAACAGTGTGAGAGGGGCAATATTACTAGATTAATTTCAGCACACCAGAACAACTCTGATAGCATCAAAAAGATTATTTTAATCCAGAGTCCTAACGGAATTAATGTGTTCATAGTAATGATTTAAATCTGTTTAACAACACTGGAAAATTATGATCCAAGATAGTGAATGATGTAAATTATTTGAAAGGGACAGCAGTCTGACACATATCAACAACTCATCTGGTGCCAAAATTTTAATTAGTTATTACCTTTTAGGTGAGTTAACAAAGGCTGTGTTGAAACAAACCTGAATAAAATTCTGAACATGATTTTCTGACAATTGTCAAACAAACCCAGACTTGCCAAAAACTCACTCTAGACTATACAATTTCAAAACAGTTTAAAACTGCAGTTTCCAAACTCAAGCTCGGGTTTAATATCACATTTAATGACTCACACATGAAGACCAAGAACAAACATCCTTTTTAATGTTACACTAAAGGTTATATGATTATGTTGGTTAACGTGATATATTTAGTCATACAACTTCACAAACCCCCTTCAGAAATATATCACAAACAATATTGTGCAAGAAACCAAGCTAAACACTTCAACTAAAAGCCTACACAGTTATCTACTTCATACTTAACAAACATTTCTTTCAGAGGAGCAAGCTCCTACTTGATATATTCAGAGACATTTCATTCTAATGATTTTTGATTGGATTCTATATCATGTCTTGAAGTCCAGCTACAAGTAAAATTGCTCCATAATCTTTTTCTCAACTTTCAAAGGAGACCTATACAGAAACATTCCATAAGTCGTTAAATCTAACAAAAGATCTTAAAGAGATAATGAGTTTACATTTACGAAGGACAAAAATGCTCTGTCAGCATGTCACACTATTACTTTAAATTGTAAACAAAACCCATAACAACTACTCAGTCAAAACCGTAAAATAACATAAAACAAACTTCTGATAAACAAGGTCTTCCTTTTAATGAATTATTAAGGTAGGGAAGGCAAAGGATCAAGTAATAGCAAGCAGGTTGTTCCACATAAATAAGCAAGCACCAGCTTAAAAAAACAATTTATTCAGTTGTTAATGGGTTGTGAGGTGAGATAAATCAAAATAGAGGAGGAGGGAGAATTATTTCCCTGACTATTGATGGTGGACCAGCAGTGCAAGATGTGAAGTTGTTCACTGCCTTGTGATTCTGTGTCTCATCTTAAGGGAAACAATTTAATAGGACACTCTGCACAACACCAGAAAAGGCAGGGTAGATACTAAATCCAAGAACAATGCTATCGTTTAGCCTGTCATTCCCTTCCAATGTCAAATTGCAAAATGTAGACAGAAACCTTACAAAGCAATATAAAAACAAAATAAAACCTTTATCCTAAATTATCATGTTGACACTATGAAAAGTTTATAAGCGAAGACTACCAAATTTGATTAGGATGCTATAAAAGCAACACAAATTTATTGAAGATATAGGTTTTTTCAGTAAATCACAAATCAATATAGGAATATTATTAGATGTTCATTATCGTACTAATAAAACTAATCGTAACATGATGGGGTGTATTTAGTGCATACAGAAGCACAGTATGCATTTTTAATGACTTTCTTATATAAATATAATTTCTCAATTGGTCATCAAAAGTAGTGAGTGTAACAAGACACCTTTAAGGAAACCTACAGATTACAGCGGTGATAGTATGTTGAAGACCAAATTAAGGGTTCAGCACACACATAACCCTCCTACCTCTGTGTAGTTTAGACCACTTTTACCAGCTTCCAAGAATTTTTTTATAGCATCTCCTCAAAATAGACTGAACTTTCTCTATTATTTCTTGAAAACACCCCATAACTGTAACTTGAAGTAATTCAGGGAGTATCAACTTCTCGGAGCCAAACAGACCAGGAAAGTCCTGGTTAATCTGTAAAGTGAGTTGGTGTCAGCAAAGGCAATACAGGAAGGTGACAAATTGTTGCCACATGCAGGTTAGGGAAAGAAAGAGATCAGGATTCCTGCTCCTATCCAAAAATCCCTGAATGAATGGCGAGAGGTTGAGCTCGCCCTGGTGCTGCTCCAGATATACAGCTGGCCAACACTTCCTAGCTCAAATATGGGCAAAGCTGGAGGGTGATAATTGCCTCTGGTATTGTATTTTAGGAAAGGATTACATTATTCAGGACAGGAGAGGAACAATTGAAAACTAAATGTTGATTAAGTCAGTCACAAATATTAACCAACAGTTTGAGTTCTGCTGGCAAGCAAACACATCCACAGTAAAAGTTTTTTTCTTGCTTACGGTTCTTTAGTTAGTTAGTATATTGCACAAGTCAATACACTTAGGAAGCAGTAAGGGCACTAAAACTACAGCTTTAATGTTACTTACTGTTGGAACACTTGTAACTGTAATCTGTGGTATACAGGTACTGACACTCTTATTTTTAACGTGTATCTGCATGAGAATACAGGCCAGTCAGGAGACCGCAAATAACCACAGGATTAGTAGTCTTGTAGAAAGTACATCATATCAACAAAGGTTGCCAGAAAGGATAATCCATCATTTGTCAAACTGTAACATAATTGGCCATGAAATTGACAGAAACTTGCATGACAAATGCTGTGGCAGCATTTTGAATTGTTCTACACCAGATAAAGTCGTTATCATTGATATAGCTGATTAAATGACAGAACTGAAAGGTTTCCGTTACAATAACATATATGAGTGAAAGTGCTGTATCCTGGACATGGTTCTGTTTCTGTTTCTGATAACATGGAATCAGGTTCCTGCAAACCAATGTGCTTTTTTGCATAATTCAAATCTTCACATGTTAACTGACAGTCATGTAGGCATTGGATTTAACACTCTTCACAGCTTATAAGGAGTGCAAGAGTAATATCATTTCAAAATAGTGCATGTATTGAGCATCAGTCTTAGTCCAGAAAGTACAGGTGATATTAGCATGATGCAGTGACATACGTTAGTTTGTCGGTTTAGGCAGAGTGTCAGATTAGTAGGGAAACTAATATTTCATGATTGATTTAGTTTAGTTATAACCGCAAAAATCAAAATACATTCATTGATTAATTTTATATTATTCAGCAGCAACACAGATCGTGGTACTTCAACATCATATGATTCTGCTTAGCTTCACGTGACAAAGGAATGCATCACGGAATTGCTAACAGCATGAAGACAATACTCAAATCTCTTAGAGTTACATCTGCAAGGCCAAGGGGCCCCTGTTCAGCTTTTGCGCAGCTGATAGCTAGACATCCAAGGTTGAATAAGGCAGATGTAGTATACTCCTGGCTCGTTCACCTTTTTTAAGAAATCATAACCACAGTTTGTACTGGAATGTTTAACTTTGTTTCAAAGTGAAGCAAATTACAAAATGTGACATTTGTGTTAAAATTAACTTTATAATAATGTGTTTAAGTTTGTAATTGGATAATTCTTTAGACTTTAACACTCCCTCTATAATGATTTGTTCAGATTCGTACTTGTGATCTTTTGTATTAGTTTTATATCGATTTGAAGTAACAAGCAACATTTTCTACTATATCTTTTGGCTTTAGAACAAGGTAATAAATAACTTTTTCAAGGCATTCAAACTCCACGCAGAGAAAGAAAAGAAACAATTTAACAAAGGATTCTAAGAAAAGCAAATGCTCAGTCATACTGTGACAATAAGAAAGTGAATTGAAAAGGAGAGTTCTATGGGTAATTGATTACTTAAGAAACTGTCAGGAGATTGTGGGAGGTGACATCAGTCAAGGTTTACATCCTTAAGATCAATTAGAGATTGATCACTCATCCCCTTAAATCAAGTAGCGACGAGCCTCACTTAATCTAGTCAAACTGTACGTATTGATGTCATTGATCATGCTATTGTGGTTCAGAAATAGTTAAAAGCAAGTGCTTTCAGTGACCAGGGAACACATGCAGTTTGAAAGTGAAGTTACCCTGCTATCCGAACTGGAGGCAGAAAGCTCTCCAAGTGTCAAAGAGAGACCAGGGACCAATTATCGACCTTGAGGCCTAAGCTAAACCAGAAAGTAAAAGCTGTAGTACACCCATAAGGTCATTGGCTTGCTTTGATAAGTATTATTTTCAATTTAAGTAAAGCTTCCTGAATTAACGCACCACACTGACTTCTGTTGCCTTATTGGTTCAAGTCTCAACTGAACAAATTAATATTGGGATTTGCATCTAAATTGTGAAACATAAAACTTACTAGAAGCTCTAAACTGTTTGGACAAGAAGAGGTGTCTTAACATCTTCATGCGTTACTCTCAGTAATTGCGCTTTCCAAACTACTTACATTGCAATCTTGAACCCTTTACAGTAAATTAATCTTATTACAATTAAAAGATTTAAGCTTCAATAATAGTGTCTAAAAAAACGGATGCAGTAAAAGTTCAAGTTTCTAAAGAAATCAATGGTTAAGGGGATAGGTGGCAAAATGGAACTAAGGCAGATTAATCACAATCTCATTGCATGGCATGGAAGCTTGCAGGCTATTCCTGCTTCTATTTCTTAAATTTATTTTGTGGAATCCCAACATTCAATAAAGTGGAAAACAGTGACTGAGTAACCACAACCTTTCGCACTGGCAGACTGAAATAGATGGAAGTTGGTTGAGCTATTGCTGGATAGATTTTTGACCAACAAGTAGTCAATGATTATCAGGATTATTGGTGGGAATGTGGAGTTGGCGACAAAATTAGATCAAACATAATCTTAATGAATGGCAGATCAGCCTTGAGGAATTGAATGACTGATTCCTGCTCCTAATTTCAACATTATGGAGTCATAGTAAACATATTAACTGGGAATTACATAGATATGTCAACATTTATCAATAAAATAATCTTAAATTAATAACAACTTTTTTGCGTAGGATCAGAAAATTTGCTTTTACATTAAATGTTAGATTACAAATACTGTGCAAGTGTAGGTGTTCTTTTAAGTATCACTGCCAAGCTTCAGATAGAGTCAGAGTCACCTAGATGTACAGCACAGAAACAGACTCTTCAGTCCAACTCATCCATGCGGACCAGATATCCTACATAAATGTAGTCCCATTTGCCAGCATTTGGCCCATATGCCTCTAAACCCTTCCTATTCATATACCCATCCAGACGCTTTTTAAATATTGTAATTGTATCAGCCTCCACCACTTCCTCTGGCAGGTCAATCCATACACATACCACCCTCTGCATGAAAACGTTGCTACTTAGGTCCCTTTTAAATTTTTCCCGTCTACCTCAAACCCATGCCCTCTAGTTTTTGAATACCCCAGCCCAGTGAAAAACCTTGGCTATTCACCTATCCATGCCCCTCATGATATTATAAACTTCTAAGGTCACCCCTCAGCCTCTGATGTTCCAGGGAAAATAGCCCCAGCCTATTATGCCTCTCCCTATAGCTCAAACCCTCTAGCCCCAGCAACATCCTTATAATCTTTTCTGAACATTTTCAAGTTTAACAACATCCTTGCTATAGCAGAGAGACCAGAATTGCACATAGTATTCCAAAAGTGGCCTAACCAATGTCTTATACAGCCTCAACAAGACCTCCCAATTCCCACACTCAATGCACTAACCAATAAAAGACAAGCATATCAAATGCCTTTTTCACTATCCTATCCACCTGCAACTCTCCTTTCTGGGAACTATGAACCTGCATTCCAAGGTCTCTTTGTTCAGCAACATTCCCCAAGGCCTAAACAATAAGTGCCCTGATTTGCCTTTCCAAAATGAAGCACCTCACATTTATCTAAATTAAACTTCATCCGCCACTCCTTGGCCCATCTGATCGAGGCCCCATTGTACTCTGAGGTAACTTTCTTCGCTGTCCACTACACCTCCGATTTTGGTGACATCTGCAAACTTACTAACCATACCTCCTATGTTCACATCTAAATCATTTATATAAATGACAAAAAACAGTGGACCCAGCACCGATCCTTATGGCACATCACTGGTCACAGGTCTCCAGTCTGAAAAACAACCCTCCACCACCACCCTCTGTCTTCTACCTTCGAGCCAGTTCTGTATCCAAATGGCTAGTTCTCCCTGTATTCCATGAGATCTAACCTTTCTAACCAGTCTACCACGAGGAACCTTGTCGAACACCTTACTGAAGTCCATATAGATCATGTTCACTTCTCTGCCCTCATCAATCCTCTTCGCTACTTCTTCAAAACACTCAGTCAAGTTAGTGAGATACGATTTCCCACGCACAAAGCCATGTTGACTATCCCTAATCAGTCCTTGCCTTTCCAAATACATACAAGTCTTGTCCCTCAGGATTCCCTCCAACAACTTGCCCACCACCGATGTCAGGTTCACTGGTCTATGGTTTCCTGGCTTTTCCTTACCACCTTTCTTAAATAGTGCCATCACATTAGCCAACCTCCAGTCTTCCAGCACCTTGCCTGCAGCTATTGATGATACAAATACCTCAGCAAGGGGCCCAGCGATCATTTCCCTGGCTTCCCACAGAGTTCTAGGGTACACCTGATCACTGCCTGGGGATTTATCCACCTTCGTGCCTTTTAAGCTGTCCAGCACTTCCCCTTCTGTAATATGGACATCATTCAAGGTGTCGCTATTTATTTCCCCACATTCTCTACCTTCTATATCCTTCTCCACAGCAAAAACTGACACAAAATACTTGTTTAGTAGATAGACAAAAGAGTACAAAGCACATTGCAAATTATGTCTAATGTTTCTAGGCATGAGGTAGGACTTTCATGATCCTGAGCGTGTACAAGATGAGACACAGAATAAGGCATTGGAACGTGTCAATTCACAGCTCAAAGACTATCCAAAAGTGGACTGTGCCCATTTGATCAAACAATAGTATTAAAAGGGGCAGTGAACATAACCACAGTGTAGTGATTGTAATGAAGTGAGCATTTATTCTATGTGGGTCTCATAGAATAAACAGTTCCTTTCTTGGGCCTGTTAACCTGGTCCAATCAGGGAGCCCTGATTAACAGATATAAACAGGACTGAGAAGTTCTGTGCATTCTGAAAGCTGACTCTCAGGTAGCTGGACCTGTATCATGTACTAAGCATGTGTAAATAAGGGGAGACTTGGTGATGGGAAACCATCTTCTGTGAAGTTGTTTCAATGGTGATGAGAGGAAAAAAAAATGGTCCAGAAGAAACTTGCTCACAATAGTTGTCTTTGAGTTGGGGTAAACATTTCTGGCATCATGCTGTTATTTTGAAAACTTGACTTGTTTGATCCTGCTGTCAAAGACTGGGCCCAGCATGTGTAAAGAATGTGTTATCTTTTCTGGACAAATGATGTTGGAGCAGATGAAAAGCAATGAGTAGTTTTCCTGACAGCTTGTGAACCCACAGCTTTCTCAGTTATTAGGAGTCTTTTTCCTGAGGCATCAGATACTAAAACCTTTCAAGAGGTGATGGATTTAGTTAAAGAATGTTATGATCTCAAACTGCCTCTAATTCTGACATACTGTCAGTTTTGCTTAGTGGCTTGAGAACTGGGGAATCCATGTCTAGGTTTTTGACAATGTTAAGATGATTGGCAGAGGCATGTGACTTTGATTTAACCCTTAAGATACTGACACCATTTGGTATGTGGGATTAATGATGTAACCATGCAAAATTGCCTAATAGTGCTGAAGTTCAAATGGACTTTGGACAGGCATTAGAAATTATTAGAAAATGTGGAAGTGGAGCAAATGCATTACAGAGAATGCAGATGGAAGTTGATATCCTTGCTAGGCTTGAGGAACACTACTTGACTGAAGGCAATTGCATAGCTTCACTCATATTCTGAACAGAGGGACTCTAGGTCAGCCCACAGCAAAACCCCAAAATGAAGCCAAGCCTCAGCCAAACAGTTAACATTTTCTTCAGGATCTGGGCCGGCAAGACGTTGTAGTTGCTGCCAGTATGTGGACTTGAAGCAGCAAGAGTCCCACTAGGCCTGAATTGAGTAAGAAAACTCATGGGCTGGTATCCAGGTAAGTACACATCCTGGAAAGCCTACTTGCACTTCTCTTGGAAGAGTTAAAATGCTTAGCAACACCAAACCAGAAGCAAAGCAAAATAAACATCTTGTTAAATGGTCACCCAGTTTTAGTGGAGGTTGATACCAGCACACTGTATCAGTGATTGCAGAATGAGTCTTTAACAAAATTCACTCTGGACTCTAATGTTTGATTTTACGCAAGACTGCAGCGAGCTTAGGTTCTATACCAGGGAACACTTGTAGATAAAGAGTACAACTTTGTATCAGAGGAAGTTGGTTCAGTTACCACTAGTTGTACAATTCAGACTTGGGCCCAAGTGAACTGAGCAAAATTATTGAGAAAAATTCACCCAGATCGGCTCAACATTTTTGATTAGAAAATGGCTGCCTGAGTGAAGACCAAATTAAATACCCTGAAGATTTTCAGGAAGGAATTGGGACTATCAAAGGATCCAAGGCCAACTTGCATGTTAGCCAGGAAGCAATTCCATGATTCTACAAGGCCCAGCTCGTGCCCTTTAGGTGCAAAAGTAGAGGCAGAAATTAGAAGGCTGGAAAGTGAAGGAATCCTCAAACCAGCAAAGTGTGCTAAATGAGCAGCACCAACCATAACAATTGTGAAGCCAGATTGGTCAGTTCACCCTCGTGTGGATTTTAAACAAATGGTAAACCTGGAATTGCAGTTAGATGAGGATTCCTAGAAGTATGTTACAATCAATGAGACTGCCATTTGGGATATCATCAATCTGTGCCACTTTCCAGCAGACAATGGAGAACATTTTACAATTTCTACTCCAGGTCACCATTTATGTAGATGTGTTAATAACAGGGATGACAAATGAAGAGCACTTACAGAACTTGGACATAGTGCTTAGACATTTCTCTCAGGCAGGCATATACCTTAGAAGGGAAAAAGGTGTTCCAGGCCCCTCAAGTGACCTATTGGGCTGCAGAGTTGACAAGGCTGAGTTACACCCATTAAAAGAAAGTGAGAGCGATCAAAGGTGCCCCAGCACCACATCTGTACCGAAGCATAGATCTTTCCTTTGATTGGTGAATTATTAAACAAAGTTCATTTGTAATGTGGTCATCATTCTGGCACCCTTACTATCTGCTGCTGAAAAAGGGTCAGCCCTGGAAATAGTCTTCTAGCCAAGACACTTCCTATAGGGAAGTGAAGAAGGAGCTATCATCATCTATGGTGTTGGCACACAGAACCCGAGAGAGATCTGGTGCTGACATGCAATACTTCCCAGTACAGTATTGGGTTTGTGTTAGCTCACAGATAGCCCAATGGAGAGGAACACCCAACAGCATGTGCATCCAGGACTTTGGTTGACGCAGAGCGCAAATAAGCCCAGATAGAAAAGTTTGGTGGTCATCTTCAGTGTGAGAAAGTTCCACTGATTCTATGCTCTAGTCCTTTTTTTGGACGTAAACCTGTCATAGTCACAGACCACAAACACCTGCTAGGGCTACTTAGAGAACATGGCAGTACAGGCCACACCTTCAGGTCAAATTCAGTGGTGGGCTGGCCTTCTACATGCATACAATTAAAAGTTGGAACTCTGGCATTTACTACTTGGCCTTCCGGACAATGCCTTGAGCTGCCTTCTGGCAGGCCCAGCATAGGTGCCACCAGTGAAAGAGCCCATTCTGGTTTTAAAACTTCTGGACACGCTTTTGGTCACTGCTGACAATGCCAGCCTGTGGACACAAAGGCTCAGGTCCTGGCAAACAAACAGCTGGTGGTGATGAGGGGAACAAAAGGGCCATCATAACAAGAACTTTCTGCAGCTGGAGAGACCAGGTCCCCAAAGAGGACAGTATTTTATCAGAGGGAGGAAGTGTCATTATCCCAAGCAATAAACTGACACAACTCCACCAGGATCATCCAGTGGTGTCCAAAATAAAGATCTTGGTAAGAGGTAATGTCTGGTGGCCAGGACTCAGACATAGTCACAGTGATAGGCAGTATCTAGTGCACCAAAAGCACAAAAATCATTGCCAGCTGTTCCCCCACATTCTTAGGAATAGCTGGGTAAACACTGGACTTGGTCACACATTAATATGATGGCCTTTTTCATGGGGCTCTATGTTCTTAGTCATTGTGGATGCCCACTTATTCTGGGTGGATGTACACAGAATTCTTTGCCAAACATAGGGACAACGATCGCAAAGCTGCACACACCTGCAATATACAGGCCATCACTTAACAGCAGGGAATTCAAGTATTTCCTAAAGTTGAATGGCATTTGGCATAAAAAGACAGCTCCATACCATCCATTGTCCAATGGCCTGGCAGAAACAGCAGTCCAAGTTTTGAAGGCTGAATAAAAGAAATGGCCTACAGCTTCACTTGATGGCAAACTATCCCACTTCCTATTTGATTATCAGACCATCCCTCATGCAACTACAGGGACAGCTTCAGCAGAGTAGCTAATAGAAGACTCTGCATCAGGTTAAATCTCATCTTCCCAGTTGGTGCCAAAACCACACGTGGCCCTGCATAGTAATGCCACGGACAACGTGAGGTCAGGTTCTGTGTCATACAAAGTTCAGGTAGGTGATGTGGTCCTAAACAAACACATGGACCACATGAAAGCTGCAAACAGCCCCTCACGTCAGCTGGAACCAGTGGGCTGTCCTCTGAGCATCGAAGAAACCTTGGCGTCTGAGATGGACCCGGTGGCATTTAGCAGCTGAAGATGATGGATATCTTCTGCGATGTTCCCGGCAGAAGAGATGGGCTATGGTCGAGTACCTGCGGCCCATATCCTAGGCCGAGTTCGAGGAACTGGACCTATTTTGTGAAAATGGCCCAGGAGATCCAACAAGAAAAGGAACAGGCCTATGTCCCTGGACACAGTGAGGGAGAGATGTAGTGACTGTAACAAGGTCAGCCAGGTGGACCTGAGAAAGAGTTCCCTGACTGGGCCAGATTAACAGCCCCTATCAGGGGGCCTTGGCTGACAGGAGGTTCTGTTCGCTCTGACGAAGCTGGGTCAGTGTCAAGTACTATGCACATGTAAATAGAGGGTGAATTGTTGATGGGATACCAGCAACTGTACAGTTATTTCATGTAGAAATCAGCTTTGACTCTAACACTTGCTCCTGTGACTCAGACAGCTATAGGTTCAAGTTTCACTCCAGAGACTAGAGAACATAATGCAAGCCAGCACACCCAAATTCAGTCCAGAGTGAATGCTGCACTGAGTGTATGGAGGAAGCATGACATTGAAGTGGCAGAACTGAGAGAGCGACAATGTCAGAGCATTAATCCTAAGGGGGGTATGCACTGTAGGAGGATCTGGACCAAGGTCAGATGAACTGTGCTGAGAGATGGCTGCACTGTTGAAGGTGCGGATTTAAACTGACGCCCCACCTGTTGTCTCAGGTGAACATAAAATAATCCATTGCACTACTCAAAGAAGAGCACAGCAGTAACCTCAATTACTCACCAATATTTATCCCTCAACCAGCACCACTAATAAACATATCAGCTCGTCTTTATCATACGGCTGTTTGAGAGGCCTTTCCACGTATAAATTAACTGCTGTGTTTCCTAGATTATAAGTGATATTGCTTGAAAAGTGCTTCATCAGCTGTACTGTGCACTGTAAGTTATCCAGAGATGCCGAAAGGGTGTTATTTAAATTGAGGTTACCTCTATCTTTTATGTTTGGATGGAAAATACACAGGCAGCAGAAATATTTACAGTGGTGGTGGGAGGGAAGATGAGAAATTCTCTACTTTAATAGGTATTGAAGAAATACAGATAAACTCTGGTGTCCTGGAAACAGGAGCAATTCTCTAAATTCAGAGATAATAGGAACCGCAGATGCTGGAGAATCCGAGATAACAAGGTGTACAGCTGGATGAACACAGCAGGCCAAGCAGCATCATAGGAGCAGGAAAACTTGACGTTTCGGGCCTAGACCCTTCATCAGAAATGGGGGAGGGGAAGGGGGTTCTGAAATAAATAGGGAGAGAGGGGGAGGCGGATAGAGGAGAAGATAGGTGGAGAGGAGACAGACAAGTCAAACAGGTGGGGATGGAGCCAGTAAACATGAGCGTAGGTAGGGAGGACGGACAGGTCAAGGGGGCGGGATGAGGTTAGTAGGTAGGAAATGGGGGTAGGAAATACTACAACTGCGCCTCCCTTGTCCGCGGTTTTTATGGTGAGGTTGGGGTTGGAGCGGAGGGCTGCAGGTTCTGCGGGGGAGAGGTTGGAGTGGGTGAGAGGGGTGGAGAGGTTGAGGCGATTGATGTCTCAACGGCAGTTGGAGATGAAGAGGTCGAGGGAGGGTAGGAGGCCTTGGAGTGGTGTCCAGGAGGAGGGTGTTGGTCTCCCGCCTCCAACACAAGCCCACCTCTCTTGGGGTGGTGTCCAGGAGGAGGGTGTTGGTCTCCCACCTCCAACACAAGCCCACCTCCTACCCTCCCTCGACCTCTTCATCTCCAACTGCTGTTGAGACAACAATCGCCTCAACCTCTCCAACCCTCTCCCCCACAGAACGTGCAGCCCTCCGCTCCCGCCGCTCCAATCCCAACCTCACCATAAAGCCCGCGGACAAGGGTGGCGCAGTTGTAGTATGGCGCACTGACCTCTACATCGTTGAGGCCAGGCGCCAACTTTCCGACACCACCTCCTACTGCCCCCCTGGATCATGACCCCACCCCCAAGCACCAAACCATCATCTCCCAAACTATCCACAGCCTCCAACCTCATCGTTCCCCAACCCCGCACTGCCCGCTTCTATCTCCTTCCCAAAATCCACAAACCTGAATGCCCTGGTCGACCCATTGTCTCCGCCTGCTCCTGCCCAACCGAACTTATCTCCACTTATCTCGACTCCATTTTCACCCCCTTGGTCCAGGAACTCCCTACCTAAGTCTGTGACACCACCCACACCCTCCACCTCTTCCAGGACTTCCGATTCCCCGGTCCCCAACGCCTCATTTTTACTATGGATGTCCAGTCCCTATACACCTGCATTCCCCATGCAGATGGCCTAAAGGCCCTACGCTTCTTCCTGTCCCGCAGGCCTGACCAGTCCCCCTCCACCGACACCCTCATCCGCTTAGCTGAACTCGTCCTCACCCTCAACAACTTCTCTTTCAATTCCTCCCAC
The DNA here is from genome assembly GCA_024137785.1 of Ginglymostoma cirratum. Lineage (NCBI taxonomy): Eukaryota > Metazoa > Chordata > Chondrichthyes > Orectolobiformes > Ginglymostomatidae > Ginglymostoma > Ginglymostoma cirratum. Next base: position 42,564,394 of record JAHRHZ010000098.1, read on the forward strand.
TTCCTACAGACAAAGGGGGAGGCCATGGGTACCCACATGGACCCAAGCTATGCCTGACTCTTTGTAGGTTACGGAGAACAATCCCTCTTCCGTACCTACACTGGCCCTAAACCCCCACCTCTTCCTCCGTTACATTTGATGACTGTATCGGCGCCACCTCGTGCTCCCATGAGGAGCTCGAACAGTTCATCCATTTCACCAACACCTTCCAGCCCAACCCTAAGTTCACCTATGCGATCTCTGATACCTCTCTCTCCTTCCTGGACCTCTCTGTTTCCATCTCGGGTAACCACCTAGAAAACGATATCCATTTCAAGTCCACCGACTCCCACAGCTACCTAGAATACATCTCCTTCCACACACCTTCCTGCAAAAATGCCATCCCCCTATTCCCAATTCCTTCGCCACCCCAACATCTGCTCCCAGGCATTCCACTCCCGTACATCTCAGATGTCCTCGTTCTTCAAGGACCGCAACTGTCCAGAATGCCCTCTACCGTGTCTCCCGCATTTCCCACAACTTATCCCTCACACCCCGTCCCCGCAATAACAACCAAAAAAGAATCCCCCTTGTCCTCACGTACCACCCCACCAACCTCCGGATCCAACGCATCATCCTCCAACACTTCCGCCATCTGCAATCCGACCCCACCACCAAAGACATTTTTTCCCTTCCTACCCTTATCTGCTTTCCGGAGGGACCACTCTCTCCGTGACTCCCTTGTCCGCTCCACACTCCCCTCCAGTCCTACCACACCCGGCACTTTTCCCTGCAACCGCAGGAAGTGCTACACCTGCCCCCACACCTCCTCCTTCACCCCCATCCCACGCCCCAAGAAGACTTTCCACATCAAGCAGATGTTCACCTGCACATCTGCTAATGTGGTATACTGCATCCGCTGTTCCCATTGTGGCTTCCTCTACAATCGGGGAAACCAAGCGGAGGCTTGGGGACCGCTTTGCGGAACACCTGTGCTCGGTTCGCAATAAACAACTGCACCTCCCAGTCGCGAACCATCTCAACTCCCCCTCCCATTCCTCAGACGACATGTCCATCATGGGCCTCCTGCAGTGCCACAACGACGCCACCCGAAGGCTGCAGGAACAGCAACTCATTCAGCTTGGGAACCCTGCAGCCCAATGGTATCAATGTGGATTTCACAAGCTTCAAAATCTCTCCTCCCCCTACCGCATCCCAAAACCAGCCAAGCTTGTCGCTGCCTCCCTAACCTGTTCTTCCTCTCGCCTATCCCCTCCTCCCACCTCAAGGCTCACCCCCATCTCCTACCTACTAACCTCATCCCGCCCCCTTGACCTGTCCGTCCTCCCTGGACTGACCTATCTCCTCCCTACCTCCCCACCTACACTCACCTTTACTGGCTCCATCCCTGCCTCTTTGACTTATCTGTCTTCTCTCCACCTATCTTCTCCTCTATCCATCTTCTATCCACTTCCCCCTCTCTCCCTATTTATTTCAGAACCCTCTTTTCTTCCCCCCCCCCCACTTCTTTCTGAAGAAGAGTCTAGGCCCGAAACGTCAAGCTTTCCTGCTCCTATGATGCTGCTTGGCCTGCTGTGTTCATCCAGCTCTACACCTTGTTATCTCCAATTCTCTAAATTCACTGTGTTGTCATTAAGTACTGGGCACCAGAGCAAATTTTATTTGCACTGGGTACTTTTCTCCCACAAGTGTCAAAGAAGTTGATCTCCAGCGTACTATGTTTCATAGTTAGCTTCTGAGACCTGACAAGACTAACATTTATTACAGTTGTTCTTAATCATAGGATGTTGTCATTTGGGATAGAATTAGATTAATGTGGATTAATTTGTATCTCCTACTATTTTGGAATCTTTTCTATTCAGAGCGTTAGCTGGTTGTTTGGGGTTGACATTGAAATGACTGGCCTCCTTTCAGGCAGGTTTCAAGAATGTTAAACTAATTCCCTTCAATCACAACTTGATTAAAATGCCCTTGATTTCAAATTTCAACAAGGTCAACTTTACTCCAGATTTGTGAAATGGCTGTTATTTCGTAGATTTCAGATTACTTTGAATATATGATTGCTCTTTATGTAGTAATTCACAGCAGTGGCCACTTTCAAAAGCTGAAACACTTTAGAGCTAGTTACTGTGATGTTTTCCTTGAATTTTTTTTTCAAAAGCAAGGAATTCCATCTCCAAGATAGAACTGTCAACCCTTCCTGGGCAACATGACAATTTTGGCAACTCTCTCTTTTTAATGGTCAAAGACTTGCAGATTAGGCAGACCACAGGAAAGAGGGAGGGTGAAACTCCTTTTACATTGTCCCAACAATGCACTATAGTTTCAACACCTGGGCTGCGATTCACTTTCTCAAGATTTATCTGTTTTAGTTTATTGAAACCGTCCTATCTTGTGACAAATTTAATATGATCCTTGGGCAATTTCACACATCTCCCCACAGCTTGTTTCAGAACAGCATGAACAGACAGCTTATATAGGTCTAATGTCCAAACTCAGGACTAAGACTGTGCTGATTTTTCTCTGATTTATGGTTTGCCCATTAATTAAACAGGGGTAATGGGCTATTACCTTTGTACACCTCAGCTCATGTTAGCAAATCAGTGAACATACGACCACAGTGTGTAAATGCTTTACTTGATATTTGGAAGCTACAAAGGTTCATTGCAGAACTTTGCTGAATTCTCAGTTGATCTGATGTTAACATCACTGAAGCCACATCCCTTGATAGGTGAAGGTAAAGTTGCCATAGTGACACAGGACCATTGTCCTGCTCTTGAGATGAGATAACTAGTGGTGGTTTAATCCAAGGGTCATCACGCCTGGGGGATCACTCTGCCGTGCAAACAGCTAATCGACCAATTGAGTAACTGACAGCAGGACGCAAGAACACTTTTTACAGTTTTACATTTGAGAAAATAACATTTTCTTGGTTTCCTATGAAAAGTTTTTTTTTCTCTCCTTGTGCTTGCTGTCTTGTGTCTCTTCACACAATGAGGTTTCTATAGCTGTTTTAGCTACGCAGTCCTGTGTGCACATAGTTCTCTTAGACTCCTTCCTCTGGGTGAGCATGAGGATAGCCTCTCTTCCCATGCTTACATTGTCCTGGGATAGGCACCCAGATCTCCTGAGAGAAATATCACATTTTTGGACACTTTTTTTTTTTGTACATTGTGTTCCCGTTCATGGAGTAGGGGAAACCTAACATTTCACAAAAAAACTATATAACTAGGTATAACACTCACACAGCACCAAGACAGTTTGTGTTTTTTTTTTGGTTGACTTGTTGCTGCAATGGTTTTTGGTCTGAAGACAATAAAACCGAATTGCTATTCTGTACTTTCTTGTTGGTTCATCTCTCTCCCATAGATAGTATTTATCTGCATTGCTTCCAATCCAGAGTACAGATATTATAGTAGCATGACAGCTTGTATTCATATAGCAACTTTTATGTAATAGGATGTCTCAAATACCTCAATGTAATTGAGCTGCTCAGCATTGGTAGGAACACAATCTGTTAATTGTCCTTGGTACATGTCACCTGGGGATTAAAAAAAAATTCAATAAAAACATGCATACTTTCAACATTGTGGGCAGGACTTATAGAGACATCTCATTATATGTCACAACACTCTTTCCTCTTAGTACATATGTAGATTTATTATTTCCTATATAGTGTAGTTATTCATAAGTACATGGCTTTATTTAAACTTATGGAGTCAGTCCTGCCTCAGATGATCTTCTTCCTACAACTGAATCAGAAAACCAAGGCTGAGCAAATAATCTTAGTTGACACTTTCAGGAGTGTTAACATTCTGAAAACAAGGCCCAGATTTGTTTTCAGGTGAATTTACAAGATCTTCCAGCACTCATCATGGGATTTCTATTGGTTTTCTGACCAATATGCTCTGAAATCACTGAGGTAATTTGCTATAAAGTAATTTAGGACATCCTGAGACCTTCAAATTCATTCTAAACCAATTCACACCAGCACATGGTGTTTCTGAAAGTACAATAGGTACAGGAGTTCAGTGTGTGGTGTATCACGCCAAAGTACATTGTGTCTGTTAGAACATTCCTCTTACACTTAGCTCTAAATCCAGGTAGGTCATCAGTGGAGGGGAAACCTGAGCTGCTGCCAATTAAGTATTTCCTTTAGGAAAGGAAAGTCCTGAAGCACAGTCCTCATGGATCCCAGCTGTCCTGTTCAGTCCCAATTACACTCTGAATACAGCACTAGCAGTGAAACATACTCTGGGTAGATCCCAAATTTAATCCCCAGTTTGTACTGAGCTAGTTGCCCTCTACAGAGAAGATTACTGAAAATAAAAGCTCATGGTACTTTTTTTTTTTGGGGGGGGGTAGCAATTTGCCATAGATAGCTAACAGAAAGCAGCCAGCAGACATGTTGGATTTTTTTTTCCAGACGTCTATATGCAACAAGTGGTGTGCCACAGGGTTCTGGTTACAATTTATATAAATACCTTAGATGACTGAACTGAAGGTATGGTTGCCAAATTTGCTGATGACAAAGATATACAGAAGAGTAAATTATGAAGAGGACACAAAGTGGCTACAAAAAGATATAGCTAGGTCAAGTGGGTGCATAAAGATTGGGCAAACGCAACGGAAAATGTGAAATTGTCAATTTTTCAGAACAAATCAAAAAGCACATTATCTAAATAAGATGCAGACAGATCTAGTGCACAAACTACAAAATACTAGTACAGTAGGTAGGAAAGACAAATGGAGGTTGTGCTTCAGATATCCAGGGCACTAGAGACTACATTTGGAGTAGTGTACAGACATGGTCACCTTATCGAAGGAAGGATGTAAATATGTTGGAAGCAGTTCGATGAAGGTTGGCACAACTCTACCTGTAACAGATGGGACACCTTTTGAGGAAAGGTTAGATTTGGCTAGTGTCCCTCGGATCTTTAGATTGGTAAGAGGCAACTTTATTGAAACACAATCTTCTTTTTTTCCCCGAGGAGTGCTGACATGGTAGATGCAAAATGAATGTTTCCTGTTATACAAATTCAGAACTAGGGGCCATGGTTTAAAAATAAGTGGCTTTCCATTTAAACCAGCTGAGGTGAATGTCTTTGTCTTTTTTTTTTCCACAGAAGGCTAGCAATGTCTCTCTGAAATGAGTCTTCATGAGGCTGATTCCTGGGATGACACGGTTGTCTAAGGAAAGATTGGCCTCATTAGGTCTATACGCATTGGAATAAGTGAATGAGATGATCTTATTAAAACCTATAAATTTAAGGGGATTCTTATACAGTAAATGCTGAAGGGATGTTTCCTCTCATGGTGGAATCTAGAACCGGGGTGTAGTCTAGAACCAGATCTCCCATTTAAGATTCCGATGTGGATAAGTTTATTTTCTGTCGTTAGTCTGTGAAATTCTCTCTGGCAGACAGCAGCAGAGGTTGGCACATTGAATATGCTGAATTAGACAAATCTTTCATCAACAAGGGATTTGCAGATTATGGAGACAGGGAAATATGTGGAGTTAAGATCTGATCTGCTATGATCTTACATAATGAGAGAAAATTTGGGGGGCTGAAAGACCTATTCCTACTACAGTTTCTTGTGTTCAAAATTAAGGTTTTGAAAGCGTAAATATGGAGAAACTTTGCAAACGGCAGGAGTGTCAGTAACAAAAGAGCATAAATTTAAAGTAATTGTCAAATTCTTGGCGCAAGGATGGTGGGAGGAATTAGGACAGTGTTTTTGATTAAAAACAATGAAATGTTATGATGTAAATCTGGCATTTCCTGAAGCCAACAGGAGTAAATTAAATAGTACCATTCAAGGGAATTAAACAAATATTTGAAGAGGAGCAATTAGTGCTCAGGGGAAAGATCGGGGTAGGGAGTATTGTCAATGATTTTATAATTCAAACTTCACTGAACTGAAATAAAGCAAATTCTTTTAAAGTTTTCAAATAACTTTGAACAAAACTTACTTTGGCCCTGCTCTGCTTCACCTGCTCCAATTTTATCAATAAGATCATTTGAATTCCACTTTGTGATTTCTTGAGGGAAGATCTCCTCATTGTCTGAAAAATCTTCTGTGTAGTTGAAAAGGATAACATTAGGCTCAAGTGTGGAATTATTTAGGAAGTTTGAACAGAAAACTAGATCAAAAATCCTTAAATCACTACATGAAATGAACGTACAACTATAGTAAGAATAAACATCAGATCCTTTAGTCCTCCCTACCTGTCACACAATGCCACACTCCTCAATCAACCAACAACAATGTTGAGCAGAGTATTCCCGGTTTATCTTTTATATCCCTTTTTATAACTTAGCATTCTATTCACCACTCTCACTCCATTGTAAAATTCCCATATTCAACAGAAGCAGTCTTGGACAATGTGAATAAATTACAGGAATTAATCAAGCTCAAGAGATTAATATTGTAAAGTCTGCCAAGCCCCATCATTAGGGCAGAAACATCAAAAGGAAGAATTTGTCTCCTGCAGACAGAGGAAGAGGACATTAGCATCATTGCGCCTAGGTGACACAACACACACAAGTTGGTCAGCACAACCAGTGAGCTCCAAGTATGGCAAAGCAACCCTGGGAATACATCACCATCAGCTGGGTTCAGTGCAGGTTGCAGACAGCAAAATCAGTAGCAATTTCAATTATAGGTCAGTGAAGATTTGTCTCTTAGTAAATTCAAAGTAAGCGTATGAAGGCAGAGCTAGCTGAACTTGGCAACTAGTTTAAAAGGTAGGACAGCGAGGCATGCTTTCATATTTAATAATCCAGGCAAGCACTTCTCCCGGTGAGAAAGAAAGAAAGAATCAGGAGTTTGTCTGTTATTCTTCTTACACAATATGAAATCATGTTCCCCTTTGTACTAGTATTCTTGTGAATGTCCTGGTGTGTGCAAGACGAAAAGCTTTGAACAAATAAGTCTAAATTCAGCAATATTCAAGTTTGTACTATCAAATGACTTCTTTGAATACAGATTGGTTCATAATGTGGGACAATGTGAACTTGTTCACTTTGGCAGGAGGAATCGAAAAACAGTCTTCCATCTAAATGCTGAGAAATTGCAGAACTTGGGTAGAGTGGGAACTGCACACACTACTGTGTGAATCACAAACCGTATCTAGCTACACAGTGCTTAAAAAGGCAAATGGAATGCATTTATCACAAAGGGAAAAGAATATAAAAGTAGTGAGGTTTTACCGCCATCAAGGGACCTTGCTAAAACCACTCCAGGAGAAACTATATGATAACACAGTGTGGGGCTGGAGGAGCACAGCAGGCCAGGCAGCATCAGAGAAGCAGGAAAGTTGACGTTTTGGGTTGGGACCCATCGGCAGTTGTTACAATCTCCAGAAGAAACTGGGTACCTTTTTTGGGTCTCCTTATTTTAAAGCAATACTTAATTGTGCTAGAAATAGTGTTGAGAAGCTCCACTCTAGACTTTTCCCAGCTACACTCTCAGTTCTGAAGAAAGGACACTGGACCCAAAACGTTAACTCTGCTTTCTCTCCACAGATGCTTCCGGACGTGCTGGCATTATCAATGACATTGGCTCAGTGGTTAGCTCTGCAGCCTCCCTGCACCAGGGACCTGGGTTCAAGTCCACCAATGGGCGACTGTCTGTGTCTGTGTGGAGTTTGCACATTCTCCCTATGTCTGCATGGGTTTCTTCCCACTGTCCAAAGATGTGCAGGCTAGGTGGATTGGCCCTGCTAAATTGCCTGTAGTGTTCAGGGATATGCAGCTTAAGTGGGTTAGAGGTTTATAGGGGGATGGATCTGAGTGGGATGCTCCAAGGGTTGAAGGGCCTGTTTCTACACTGTAGGGGTTCTATGATTATCATTGACCTCCCCAATATCACTGCTCTGGGAGTTACCATTGGTCAGAAACTGAACTGGATCGACCATATAAATACTGTGGCTACTACAGCCAGGTCAGAGGTGAGGAATTCTGCAGCAACCAACACACCACTTGACGTTCCAAAGCCTCCACCTACAAGGTCCAAGAACACCATCATCTGCAAGATCTCTTCCAGGTCACACCTGACTTGGAATACTATTACCATTCCTTTATTTTTATTGGGTCAAAATCCTGGAACTCCTTCCCTAATAGCACTGTGGGTGTCCTACACTGCCAGGACTGCAAAGATTCAAGAAGGCTCTCACCACCCTCTTCTCCAAGATAACTGCATAACAAATGCTGGCCAAGCCAGTGACACCCACATCCCACAAACAAAGAGAAAGCCAATATTTTCTAATTCTGACAGACAAGGACCCCCAGGACATGATACTCAGTTTTTCTATCCAGCCTTTTATGTGGCTCTTTGTCAAATACTTTCTTGAAATTATTTGATGTATCCAAAAGTTATGAATGCATAATTGCTATACAATATTCTCTAAATTTCAGGTTTATCACTGATTATTGGGTGGGGGGGGAACAGCTATAAAATTAAATTATGGTATGTATATAATTTAACAAGTTCAACCAGGTTTACAATTAAGCAATCGGGTTAAATATTAAATGGTACTGAATCAGAATCTCACGGACTGCACTTTCAATTTGTTATGCTTAAAAAGCAATAAGAAATATTCAAGTATTCCAAATACTGCAGCAAGCCACTCAGGTAAACTGCTCAATCTCCCACATCTGCTGCCATAGACTGGGGTTTAACAACAAGCAGCTCATATTTAAAATGAAGTCCTTTTGTACTTAAGTCTTTGTACTTAAATATGCACTGGATGAAATGATGGTAATTATGTGACCACAGTGAAGAGGCAATGGAGCGATCAAGTCAATAACCACTCTTTAGACCTCCATTTGAATTCTTTTACTATAAAACAACATAGGTTCAGTATTAGCAATGAATGAGTGGTAGAGGAAGAGTCACTGGTATTTAGCTAATCCAATATTATGTAGAACTCCCTCATAGAATTAATTATACTGAAATTACAAACAGATCATCCTCTATTAGCCATTCTGTAGATGCTGACCAGACAGCAACCAGATGCTGAGGTAATACAAAGTTGACAGTAACAAAATATACACAAAGCAAATCCAAAACTCAGGACAAAGACAGTGCAACTCTGACCTTGGCACCGAGGTTAATGAAGAGTTATCCTGGTAACTGGGTTACCTGCACCCGTTCGCATCATTGCACAGTAATATTATCAAGGCTTCAGACTTTTTCCTAAGCACTAACTATTTTGTACCTTGTGCGTCAAAGAATTCATCATCAGAGCTGTCATCAGAATCTCGAGCAATACTCTGCATTCGCCAGTCTGCTATATTGTGACGTGAAGGGCTGGCTGAGAAACAAAGAAGCATTTATTAGAGGACAACATCGAAATAAGCATTGCTGCAGAATCAGTAACTGCTGAAAAACATGTTCCTAAATAAGGTTATGTTGTACACCAAGCCGCTTGTACATTTATATCACAAACATCTGAAAGTTTGATGGAAAAATGCAAGTAATATTCTACATATCTAAATCCTGAAATGAGTATTATATTTGTTCAGTTACATGAAACATAAATGAAGAATAGTTAGATTGCTCAGTTTATGATAGTAACCCACAGTTAGTTCCTCATAAATTGTTAATATGGTGAAAGATTTATGGCATTATGTACTAAAGCAAAGGTCACAGGTGCTGTACATAAAAAACAAGCAATTTTATTCGGTACCTTGCTGTTATAATTAGTTCACTTGCTGTAATGGCTGTTGTGTGTTTAGATGAACAAGTTTGAATGTGTAATTTGAATACCCAGATGTATTGCAAGTATTTTAGATAGCAGATCTTGCTGCTGGGATGGTTCTAGATTATGTGCTGGCTCAGATATCCAAGAGTTTCCTGTCAAGTTGAGATATTTGGATAATGCGTTGAAGCAGCAGATCGAGTACTTGATGAAAATGCGTGGCATTCTGTTGTTGTGGTAACGATTGGTCAGAAGAATATGGTGCCGCCCTCATAATCTCACACAGTGCAGCTGGTAAACATTCAGATATCAAACAGAAGAGCTAACTCACTCACAAGGAAAGTCCCATAAGAAGCTGCCCCCGTCTCCCTGTTGCCTTGTCCAGGTAATTTTAGGACTGATTCAGAAGATCACAAAAACAAATAAGCCAGATAGCTCTATGCAGTTGGCAGAAAAATCAAACTTGAACCAAATTACCTTTTCTTGTTGCTTGCTTTTCTAGCATGAGCCTCAGGGTTGATGACACTTCTGTTTTTTTCCCAAATGAATTATAAAAAAATTTAATAAAAAAGGACATAAAAGATGACCTCAAATCTTAAAAGGAAAAATGCTCAACTCTGATTCAGGAAGTCAAGGGCTCAGGCTCTTGAATATATTTCTTTCACCACTTGAATTCCAACAATTCTCCATCAGATCACGAGGTAGCAGGGAGTGGCAATAATCAGTCTGTTGTGGCTGTCATAATGGAGGAGTTATAATACATGGTGAAGACAAATGTAGGTCCCTTACAGTCAGAAACAGTGGAATTTATGATGGGGAACAAACAGGTGGCTGACCAACTAAATACATACTTTTATTTTGTGTTCACAAAGAAGGACACAAATCTCACACAAGCAATGTTGGGGGGCACGGGGTTTAGAGAGAGGGAGGAACTGAAGCAAGTCTGTTTTAGTAAGGAAATGGCATTGAGGAAATTGATGGGATTGAAGGCAGCTAAATCCGCAGGCCCTGATAACCTACATCCCAGAGAACTGATGGAAGTGCCCCCAAATATAACGATGGCATTGGTGGCCTCCTTCCAAAATTCTATAGACACATGAATAGTTCCTATAGATGAGAGGGTAGCTAACGTAACACATCCATTTAAAAAAGGAGGTAGAGAGAAAACCAGGAATTACAGACCTGACATCGGTAGTGAGGAAACGTTAGAGTCCATTATAAAAGAATTAATTGCTGAGCATTTGGAAAACAGGGCAGAGTCGGACACAGTCATCATGGATTTATAAAAGGCTAATCATGTTTGACAAATCTACTGGAATTCTTCAAGTATGTTACTTTAGAGTTGATCGGGGGGAGCCAGCAGATCTAGTTTATTTGAACATTCAAAAGGCCTTTGACAAAGTCCCACATAAGAGATTAACATGTAAAATGAAAGCACATAGATTTGGGTAGTGGTTTGAGATGGATAGCAAACTGGTTGGCAGGCAGAAAGAGTAAGAATAAATGGGTCTTTTTCCAAAAAGCAGGCTAGTGACTATTGGGTTACTGCAGGGGTCAGTGCTAGGACGCCGACTATTGAAATAAATGTTAATGATTTAAATACGGGAACTAACTACAATACCTCAATATTTTCAGATATACAAAAGCGGGTGAGTGCGATAGTGGACTGTGAGGATGATGCAGAGATGCTTCAGTGTGATGGGGCTAGCTGAGGAAATGAGTAAATGCAAAGCAGATGCGATTATAATAAGTTGATAAATATGAGGTTACCTACTTTGGTAGCAAAAACAGGAAGGCAGTCTATTAAGTGAATGGCTATAAATTGGCAAAGGGGAATGAAGAATGAGACTTGGGTGTCCTTGTACACTGAAGATAAGCACGCTGGTGCAGCAGACAAGTGGAATATTGGTCTTCATAACAACAGGATTCAAGTACAGGAGCAAGGATATCTTGCTGCAATTATTTAGGGCATTGTGAAAATACATATGTAATGTTGCGTCAGTTTTGGTTTCTTTACCCGAGGAAGGATGTTCTTGTTGTAGGGAGTGCAGTGAAGGTTTACCAGTCTCATTCCTGGGATGGCAGAACTGATGTATGAGGTGAGACTGAATCAGTTAGGATTATATTCACTAGAGTTCAGAAGAATGATGGGGAATCTACAAAATAACCTATAAAATTCCAGCAGAACTAGACAGCATAGATGTCAGAGGTTGTTCCTGAAGACAGGAGGAGTCTAGAACTAGGGATCATAGTCAAAGGAATTTTGAATTCAATAAACACCTAGCATTAAGGGTCTAATTATGACCATGTATCTAGTGTTGATTGTGGGAAAAACCCATCTGGTTCACAAATGTGCTTTAGGGAAGGAAACTGCCATCATCACCTGGACCGGCCTATATGTGGTTCCACAGCAACATGGATGACTTCCGGACAATTAGGGGTGGAAAATCGCCTAGCCAGCGATGCTCTCATTCCATGAATGAACTAAAAAAATGTACTGAATACAAACTTCACCAGCTGCCGTGGCAGGATTCAAATCCAGGTCCCCAGAACATTACCTGTGTCTCTGGATTAACAGTCGAGCAATAATACCACTAAGGCCATCGCCACCCCATCAAAACTTGATTTATCAAAACTCACATTCAAACCACGCTAAGAGCTGAGACACATACATAGAGACTTTAGTAGCTTTGAGGCTCAATATATTTATCCAGCGATCAACAAGCCTCACATAATGCTGAACAAGGCCTGAACAGCAGAATACACTTCAAAGGCAGTCACAGGCAAACTCTACAGCATTCAGATTGGACTCCATGTCAAGTTGTGGATCCAGGTCTGGTCACTGAACACAAGGAGACAGTCAACCAATGAAATCTAAGTTTTCTAGCTTTGGAGATGAGATAGTTGAGGTGACTGTGTAACGGTATACAAGCTGGTTAAGGCAATAATTACTTTGAATGAAAATGCAAGATTAAAACATCTGGACTCAGTTTCAAATTGGTAAAAGGCAAATTTAGGACTGAAGGTCAGAACGTTGTTTCTTAATTAATAATCAATAAATGGGGACGTCTCCCAAGGAACATACGGTAGTCAACTACTCATTTTGTAAACTGATGATCAACAAGGTACATTTAGAAGTTTAAGGTTGCTAATTCTCGGCAGGCACGTTACTGAAGAGTCAACCAGGTGGAATTTGTCCACCGTTTACAGATATTACCGTATTTGTCTCGATATTTTAGCAGTTCTAGGAATAATGGAACGCTATGGCACAGTACACAAAAACATTTTTCAACTAGATACTGCACTTAAAAGGAAATATTTTACAATCACGTTCTGCAGACAATGAAGAGAGATAACAAGGTGTAGAGCTGGATGACCTTGTTATCTCAGATTCTCCAGCATCTGCAGTTCCTACTATCTCATGCAGACAATGAAGGTGTGTGCCAGAATCCGGCAAGGACAAAATCAACAGAGAATGTGACAGTGGCAATCGAAGGGGAAAGGAGAAGGATAGGGGGAGAAATAAGATCACAGGACAGTCATGGACTATATAGCCTCTCAAGTCCATTCCAATTTTCACTTCAATCATAGGAACAGGAGTAAGTCATTCAGCCCTCAGAGCCTGTTTCATCATTCAATGAGATCACGGCTGAACTGTGGTCTAACTTCACATACCTGCCCTTGGCCCAAATCCTTTAATACCTTTGTTAACAAAACATTATTTATCTCAGACTTAAAATTAACACCTGATCTAGCATTCACTGCTGTTTGTGGAAGAGAGTTCCAAACATCTACCACGCTTTTGCGTGTAGGAGTGCTTCCTGACATCTCACTGTTCTGTAGCATACATAATGTGTAAGTTATCGACAAATCTAGTGTTTTGGCAATAGTGCTTTTAGTCTGTTGGTTACAGCAAAAATATCAAACCTTGTCATGCCATTCATTTAATTATCAACTAGAAGTTCCAACTTATTTTTAAAAAGTTATTAGTCCCCGTGGAGATTGTAACACAACTTCAGTCTTGAAGTGATATATTTCAGGATGGTGAGTGGCTTGGAGTGGAACTTGCAGGTGGTGACGTTCTCATGTATCTGCTGCCCTTGTCCTTCGACGTGACAGAGATCATGGGGCTGGAATGAGCTGTTGAGGAAGCTGTGGTGAACTGGAGACTGTAGCAGCAGCACCAGTAGAATTCAATCTAAAATGGAGCTTGAGCTCTCTTACTAATGATTCTATCCCTCTTCCCTGCTATTTGGTTAAACTAAATTAAGACATGCAATTCATGATGGACAGTTCGACCCACAAGCAGGCCTCTCCTGCACATCTCCTTCACTAAAAACATATATTTTTTGGCTGCTGCTCGCCTGAACTCCTTTACTGCTGATTCTGTACTTCAACTAATATCCTCTTTGCTGATTTCACACCGTCCACCTGGAATTTAGCCTCCATGTTATTCCCCATCCTGACTTGGAAATATGTGCCATTCCTTCAGTGCCATTGGGTTAAAATCCTGGAATTCCCTCCCTAAAGGCATTGTAGGTCAGCACATGGACTGCAGCAAGAAGGCAGCTCACCACCACTTTCTCAAGGGGCGACTAGGGACAGGCATTACATGGTGGCCCAACCAAAGATGCCTACACCCTATGAACAAATAAATTTGAAAACAGTCTGATTTGAAATTGAGCAGTAACAAGCCTTGTCATTACACAGCATCATACAGGTGATTTTGGTCAGCAAGGGGAAATGGAAACCAGGGCAGCTGGAGAGGTACATTTGCAGACAGGAACATTTCAGGGGAAATGGTATATTTGATTTCCTAAATAAAAACCAAAAGAACTGCAGATGCTGTAAATCAAGAACAAAAACAAAGTTGCTGGAAAAGCTCAGCAGGACTGGCAGCATCTGTGAAGGAGAAAACA
>JAHRHZ010000098.1:42579418-42591498 GCA_024137785.1 Ginglymostoma cirratum
GGGTCACTGGACCCAAAACATTAACTCTGTTTTCTCCTTCACAGATGCTGCCAGACCTGCTGAGCTTTTCCAGCAACTTTGTTTTTGTTATATTTGATTTCCTTGCTGGAGTATGTGATAATAGTCTAATTCACCCAACACGATTTTCAGGAACTGTTATGTTTACTTTAAATTTTTGAAGGAGAGGGGATTAATTTGTAGTAAGTAAAAAATCAAAAGAACTGAATACGCTGTAAATCAGAAACAAAAACAGAAACTGCTGGAAAAGTTCAGCAGGCCTGGCGGCATCTGCGAAGAAAAATGTTAACTCTGATTTCTCTTCACAGATGCTGCCAGGCCTGCTGAGCTTTTCCAGCAATTTTTGTTTTTATTTCTGGAATAATTTGTGGATTCATTTGAGTAAAGGTGGGAGGAAACTCAAGTAGTCCATAAACACTGGCATGGACTGCATGGACCAAATGATGTGTTTCCGTGCCATTTTTGTTATGTAACCCTATGTAAGAATGGACTGATTTGGTGGTAGGCACCAGGGGTTAGGCAGAAGTGTTGCAAGCCACACAGTGTGCATGTAGAAGCAGCTCACAGCAGAGAAAGATGACGTTCAGGTCATCAGCCCTGTCCCAGCACTTTCAAAGTGAAGCCAATTTGTTCCACTTCCTTATTCCTTCCCCACAGCCCTGCAAAATATTCCTGACAAACATCTATCCAATTCTGTTAATGGAGTCTGCTTTCATCATCTTTTCAGGCAGCACATTCCAGATCACAACAACAGAATGCAGAAAAATAAATTCTTCTTATCTCCCCTCTGGTACTAACACTTCTACCTGCAGAAACTGTAAGGAGAATCGATAGATGAAGCAATAGGTATGATTTGGGGCTGGTTTAATTTTTTTCTTGAAAATTACTTGCGTCTTGCATTGCAAATTCCTATTCACTGTGAGGTGCCATGTTACTGATCAGGGCAATAGCCAGAAAAAAATGATCTGACAATAATTTTAGCAATTTCATTGGTTTGCCTACACCTTTTAAATTTGCTTTACTTGGTCTGTGCTTATTTCATGTCGGATATTTTCAAATATCCTAAATTGATAGCCAATGGAAATTTGACATCTGCTTTCTTCTGGTATCAGGTCATTCATTGCCTACATTTTTATGTGTAATTTGTCATAGTTCTATACAGCATGAGCCAATTAGATGAAGCCTGATGAGAAAGTCAATTGTAGAAAATTGCAATTTCCAAATGTGACAGAGAAACCATTGCATTAGATACACAACATTATAATGACAGGCATTATTGTCTGACTGGCAATTAGTTCAAAGCAATCATGAATCATCAACAACAACCTGCAATTACATAACTCAAAAGCAAAGCAGAGGGAACTGGAGAGCTGAAAACCAGTACCAGAATAGATTTTCCAATGCTGACTTGCATTCTGCAGTAGTTTTTCAAATTGAACTTCAGAACTATATCAACATTCTGGCAAGAAGCTGAAATTGCACAAGTAAGATTAAATGATAAATCAAGTGAATTGGACATATGAATCGAAGGGGTTACCTTTTCGAATCACAGAAGCCCTACAATGTGGAAGCAGGCCATTTGGCCCATCAAGTCCACTCCAACGCTCCGAAGAGCATCCCACCCAGACTCACCACCGAAACCTATCTCAGTAACCTCACATTTACCATCCACCTAACCTCCACATCCCTGGACACAATGGGAAATTTTGCATGGCTGATCCACCTAACCTGCACATCTTTGGACTGTGGAAGGAAACTGGAACACTGGAAGAAATCCACACAGATACAGGGACATTGTGTAAACTCCACACAGTCACGCAAGGGTGCAATCAAACCTGAGTCCTTGACGCTGTGATGCAGCCCTATGCTGTCCATAGAGGTTTATAAAATCATGAGGAACACAGATGAGGTGAATAGCAAAAGTCTTTCTCCTAGGACAGAGGAGTTCAAAACTAAACAGCATAATTTTAAGGGGAGAGGAGAAAGAATTAAAAAGGACCTGAGGGACAACTTTTTCACAGAGAGGGTGGTTTGTATGTGGAATGAACTGCTAGAGGAAGTGGTAGATGCAGGTACATTTACAACATTTAAAAGACATTTGGACAGGTGGGTGAATAGGAAAGGTTTAGAGGGATATGGGCTAATCACAGGCAATTGGCTCTAGTTTAGTTTGAGAAACCTGGTCGACATGGACAAGTTGGACCAAAGGGTCTGTTTCCGCGCTGGATGACCTTATCACTCTAATGTGCTGGTTACAGGGAGGCCCAAGAAGATCCATCCTGACATTTATTTTGCAATGTTTAAATAAGAAATTTTGGTGACCAAAATTCATTATATGCCTCAGTATCAACTTGCAATGGGCCTTTCTAAATATTCAGTGGATGTGGTTTTTAATTATGTGTCAACTTTTCCATCACTCTGGAATGACTTGCGAATGAATTAACAAAATTATGTTCTATGAAATAGTCTTAATTTAAGAAGGCCATTAAAAACAGGCAAATATCGTATGCCACACCGTCGGTAGTGTATGAAAGGGTGCAATTTAATTTTCCCAATAAATGGCAAGCCTATTTCAGTACAGACTCAATGCAGACCAAGAGGAGATGGGGAGGGAGTAATCTGGTTTTCCTTCACTGTTACAGTTCCTGACTGAGCAGCACTGCTCATTTCAGAAGGCACAAGGAGCCAGTTTGAATGACAAAGTTAATTCACGCAGCAAAAGACGTCAGCACCATATTTCTAATAGTTTCTATAAATAAACCACATTGCAAGTAACAGATGGCGTCAATATCACAAATCTACTAGGAGCCATTCAGCAAAGTCGTATCTCACGCTGACTGAAATCAATCCGGGATAATGGCTATCACCCCTCAATGCACAGTGAAGGATCCATTTATCTTCAGAAATATACTGAACTCAATTATACAGGGTAATGAGACAGGTTGCCTATAGAGCATATTGCAACTACGAAAGGTTATAATTGAAGGCAGAATATTTACATTACTGTAAGACCTTTATTTTTATGATCAGAAACAGAATGTTCATATTTGATATCTCATTTTTTGCTAGTTCTGGTTAAGGCAGGTATGTATGAAACACAGGGAATGACATGAACAAACAAAATCTTCGAAAAAAAAAAAGGTGTCCAAAGGGAATACATCTACTGCAGATTGTTTTGCCCAAATTTCTGAGGTTTTTGAAATGCAAAATGAATATAAATGGAGCATCAGACCACTATGCCAAAAAAGCATTTGATATTTGCTACATCAACTGTTACCACAGCAAACAAAACCACATGGTGTATGGGGCAGGTAGGGGGTTGGTTAGTTAACAGTCGGCAGGGAACAGGCATAAACGGATAATTTTCAAATTGGCAAGATGTAACTACTGGAGTGCCACAGAGATGAGTGCTGCGGCCTCAATTATTTGTTATCAATACAAATAACATAGATACAAGACTAAGAGTATGATTACTAAATTTGGTGATGCACAAAGAGAGAAGAATAAGTCGTCAGGAGGATAATAAAGAGTTGGGACAGGTATATAGATGCTGCAGGTTAAATGAGTAAGCAAAAATTTGACAAATGTGGGAAAACATGCAGTTGTCCACTTTGACAGGAAGGACAGAAACATAGTATATTATCCAAATGCAGTATAGAGTGACCCAAGTGGCTGAGCACATGAATCATAAGATAATTAGTATGCAGGTGCAGCAAATGATTAGGAAGGTAAATGGAATGATGTGGTTTATTGCAAGTGGAATGCACTAGAAAAGTAGGGAAGTTTTCTTATAGTTGCACAGGACATTGATGAAATCACATCTGGAGCACTGCAGACACGTTTGGTCTCCCTGGTGACAATCACATTAGAATCAGTTCAGAGAGGGATCATCCCACTGATTCTGGAATGAACAGTTTATCATAGAATCCCTACAATGTGGAAACAGGCCCTTTGGCCCAACAAGTCCATGCCGACCCTTGGAGCATTCCACCCAGACCCATTCCCCTATAACCCACCTAAGCTACATATCCCTGAACACTTGGGGCAAATTAGCACAGCCAATCCACCTAATCTGCACATCTTTGGACTGTGGGAGGAAACTGGAGCACCCAGAGTGAAAGCCATGCAGACACAGGAAGAATGTGCAAACTCCACACAGACAGTCGTTCGAGGGTGGAGTTGAACCCGGGTCCCTGGCGCCGTGAGGCAGCAGTGCTAACCACTGAGCCACTGTGCCACCCTATCTCATAAGGAAAGATTGAACAGATTGGATCTATAACCATTAGAGTTGCGAAGAATGTTTGGTGATCTTACTGAAGCACAGAAGCTCCTGAGGGAACCTGGGAGGATGTTTTCCCTTATGACAGAGTCTAGAACTAGGGGCAGAGTTTTCAAAATAAAAATTGGGTCTTTAATTTAGTGAGACATTTTTCTTGAAGAGGGGCATTAGACTCTGAAATCTCTTGCCCTGAGAACAGTGGAGGCTGTGTCATTGAATATTTTTAAGACTGAGTTAGACAGATTCTTAACTAGCAAGGATATCAGGATAGGAAGGACACAATCAAATGAGCCATCATCTTAGAAAATGGCAAAGTTCAAAGGGTTGACTCCCGCCCTACCTTGCAAGAATTCATATTTTACACACACAGAGACACAGACACACATATCTGCTGTGCGTAATGTCTCACCTTTAAAGACACCTCTGCAAGGAGTGCACTTCTTTCAAAATTCACGTTTGTGACATGAATGAACGTGACATGAATCTTGGCCTTGGAAAATAGCTTATCTTTTGTTCTCTTAGTTTTTGCAATTATATTCCACATCACCACGATGTTAGAGAATACTCTAGGGATAGCCATCCTCACATTCAAAAATATACCTAAGGATCGATTTTAAACATTTTGGAAAGGTGCTCTCAGAACTACAGTATACTTTCCAAATCTTCAAGTGGCATGCAACTTAAAACAATATTGTGCTGTGATCATCTTATTATGAGTGAATTTATTGCTGGTAACAAACGCAGCTGGTAGTTCACCCTGAACTTTATCAGTCAACAACATTGCTTGCTCTTGACTCCTCCAGCAATGGAGAAAGGCTTTCTGGATTCCCATGTGAACGAATGCAGTTCCAAGTTAATACATGCAGAAAGCTATAAGATTCAAACCCGAAGCAGGCCATCTTTTCCTACCGTAAAGTAATTAAGCACATCATGCAATGTAATGTGCCATTGGAGTTATCAATTTTGGATAACCTCCAGCTGATTCTGAACAATCCCACAGTCACTACTTCATGGAACAGATGTGTTCTGCCTAGTCCCTTGATCAATATTTATCCCACAGCTACTATCACTAAAAACAGATAACATTCATCACTGTTTTTAGAGATGCCTCCTGCACCAGGTCAGGTCTTTCCAAATCTGCCTCTGATACGGGCGTCATGTAACGCAGTACCTCGTTCTCTTGCGCCCAGAATATCTTTAAAGGAACTCATTCTCATCTTCAAGTGGCAAAAGGTGTCAAGGCTGCCATATCCATCTCTGAGGTTTCTTTGACACAAGATGAAGGGAGAGAACCCCCAGGTTCCAACTGCTTTTACAACTGTAGTGAGGGGCTGGGTATGTTTTGCTCCTGCTCGGTTTGTGGGTTTGCAGCTTTCATGTGGTCCATGTATTTGTTCAGGACCACCTCACCTACCCGAACTATGTGCATCACAGGACCTGACCTCACGTTGAGCACGCCTCTTTCCCATGCAGGGCCATTGCGGTGGTTCCTACACCAAGCTTCGCTCCCTAAAGGAAACTGTCTCTCTTGCTTAGCAGAGTCTTGTGTCCAGCACTAGCATTCCTGACGCCATTTCACCCTCCACTCCCAGATCCAGGAAGATCAGGTTTAACCCAGTGTGGAATCTTCTCCCCATTAGCAACTCTGCTGGAGCTGTCCCTGTAGTTGTACACAGGGTGGTCTGATAATAAGAGGGTGTAGGACAGTTTGGTAGCGAGTGAAGCTGTAGGCTGTTTCTTTAAGCCTGCCTTCAAAGTTTGGACTGCTCTTTCTGCCAGACCACTGGATGATGAATGTATGGAGCTGTACTTATATGTCAAATACCATTTGACTTCAGGAAATACTCAACTTCCCTGCTGGTAAACGATGACCTATTATCTGTGGCCAAAACTTCTGGGAGTCCATGTATCGCAAGAGATGCATGCAGTTTTCTGTTATCATCCCACGTTTGATGAATGAACTCTACGCATGTCCAACCACTTTCAATGAGCATCCATAATGACCAAGAACATTGAGCCCATGAAAGGACCCGCACAGGCAATGTGTAACTGGGTCCAAGATTTACGTGGCCTAGCCCATGAACGTCGGGGAGCTACTGATGGTAAATTTTGTCCTTGTTGGCACTCTGGGCACTGCACCACCAACACAGCTATGCTGGCATACAATCTTGGCCGTCAGACATAACTTCTTGCCAATATCTTCATTTTGAAATCCCTGGATGACCCTGGTGGAGTTTAGCCAGTAACTGGCAGCGACTTTTTGCTTGGGATAATCATTCTTGCTCCCCATAATAATATACCATCTTCTACCGTGATCTGGCCTCTCCGAGTCCAAAAAAGTTTCAATTTTGGTTGTGACAACCCTTTGGTTTTCCCCATCACCACCAGCTGCTTCAGTTTTGAATGCAGAAAGATCCAGTCCTGTCAAAGTATGATATTGTCAGCTATGACTGGAAGTATGTCCAGAAGATTACGGACTCTTCCAGTGGCAGCACCATTGGCAGTGCATCTGTCAGTGGGAGGCAGCTCAATGCACCCACATTTGCTACTTGGCATCCTGGATGGTGTCCCAAATTGTAAGTATACACACTTAGTATTAGAGCCCACCGCTGAATTTGGCCTGAAGCTATGGTAGCTCTTCTTTAAATGGAGCTAGCAGGCATTTGTGGTCCATTATTATTACAAATTTATATCTGTAAAGGTATTGATGGAACTTCCTGACTCCAAATATGAACACCAAACCTTCCTTCTCTACCTGGGCGTATTTACGTTCTGCATTAGCCTAAGTCCTGGATGTATATGCTATTGGGCGTTCCTCTCCATTGGGCCATCTATGAGCTAACACTAACCCAATGCCACACAGGGAGCCAATGAATGTGAATACCAGATCTCGCCTGGGATCATAGCGTGCCTTACAGGATGATAGCTGTTTCGTCACTTCCCTGAAAGCTATGGCTTGGCTACACCACCATGTCCAAAGCTGACCCTTTATTAAAAGTTGCTGCAAAGCTGCCAGGATGGATGCAAGGTTATCAACGAGCCTTCTGCAATAATTCACCAACCCAAGGAAAGACCTAAAGCTCTGGTACAGGTATGGGAACCAGGGTACCTTTCATTGCCCTCACTTCATTGTCCAATGGGTGTAACGCGGTCTTGTCAACTCTGTAACCCAAGTAGGTCGATTGAGGTGCCTGAAATATGCATTTTTCCCTTATAAGGTGTACATCCACCTGGAAGAAATGTCTAAAGACTATGTCCAAGTTCCCTAAGTGCTCCTTATTGGTCTTCCCTGTTAATGAGCACATCATCTAGAAAAGTGGCGACCTGAGGCAGAACCTGTATAATGTTCTCCATTGTCCACTGAAAAGTTGCACAGGCTGGCGATACCCCAAATCGCAGTCTCCTATATTGGTACAAAGCCTTATGGGCATTAATTGTAGCATTATTCTGGGGACCCTCATCTAACTGCAGTTGTAAGTAAGCATGGCTCACGTCCAGCTTCGTGAAGGACAGCGCCCCTGCCAGTTCTGCATATAAATCCTCTATGTGAGGGACTGAATATTTATGCAGCTGTGAAAAAGTGGTTTACCATTTGTTCAAAATCCCCACAAAGGCGAACCAACAGTCAGGCTTCACAATTGATATGACCAGTGCTCTCATTCTGCGAGCTGGACCGGTTTGATGATTCCATCACTTTCCAGCCTCCTGATTTCTGCTTTTACTTTTGCCCATAAGGCAGATGGCACTGTGTGGGTCTTGCAGAAACATGGACTTGCTGCCTGGCCAACATGCAAGGTGGCCTTGGCTCCTTTGATATCCCTAGACCTTCCTGAAAAACCTTCCAGTATTTAATTAGGACTTCACTCAGGCAGTCATTTTCTAAATGAAAAATGTTGAGCAAATCAAGGTGAAACAACCAATTTAGCCCTATCAAGCTTGGATCGGACCTTTCACTATAATCAGTGATAACTGAGCCTGCTGCTTCTCATACAAGTCCAGAACCAAAGTTGTACCCTTAATCTATAAAGGTTCCCTGGTATAAGTTCTCAGTCCAGCCAAGGTCTTGCACTAACTCAAAGGTTGGAGTATAGAATAAATATTGTTACTGACCGGTTCTACAATCAGTAGAAATGGCCACACTGGTATTCACTGCCATTAAAACGGGGTGAGCATTTAACCAAATGTTTATATTGACTGGTTCTGATTTGGATGATACTAAACAATTTAATCATTCCCGACGCAGGTGGACTTTGCAGGCTGTGTACTCTTCTTGATACTGGCCTAGGAGTTCTCTTACTCAATTTAGGTCCAGTGGGACCCATTTGCTGTCTCGAGTCCCCACACTGGCAGCAACTACAATGGCTTTCGGGCCTGAATACTGAAGAAAATGTTAATCGTTTGGCTGAGGCTTGGCTTTATTTTGGGGTTTTGCTGTGGGCTGACCTAGAGTCCCTCTGTTCAGGATATGTCCTAAGTGACGCCATGCAATTGCCTTCACCCAAGTGGTGTTTCCCCAAGCTCAGGTCGGACTGGTGAGGGTGCCCACTTCCATCGGAATATCCTGCAACTCATACGCCGCACTTGCTGCATTTTCCAATGACAAAGCCAGCTTTAGTGCCTGTTTGAAGTCCAGTTGGTCTTCAGCTAGAAGGTGGTTTTGCATGGTTACATCATTAATCCCACAGACCAAGTGGTCTCTCAGCATCTGATTAAAGGTTAAACCAAAGTCACATGTCTCTACCAGTCGTCTTAACCTCATTAAAAATCCCGACACGGATTCCCCAGTTTTTGAATTGCCGATAGTGTCTCAGAATTAGACGAGGCTTGGGGTGTAATATGCCTTAACTAAATCAGTCAATTCTTGAAAGGTTTTAGCATCTGGTGCCTCTGGGAAAGTCAGGCTCTTAAAAAAACAGAAAAAAGCTGTGAGTCCGTAAGATGTCAGCAGAATTGCTCATTGCTTTTCATCTACCCCAATGTCATTTGCCTAGAAACATAACTTATTCTTTCCATGCTCTTCGGAAGATCGATGTAGACTCAATGGGCTGAATGGCCTCTTCCTGCACTGTAGGAATTCTATGAATCGATATTTAGGAATGCTCCATTTCTACTCCTTTCAAACAAACATTACTTAGGAGAAATACAAGAAAAATGGAGCACTGTTACTAATGGATTGAAAATAATAGCACGGAATTTCAGACAAACTTGAAAAAATGAAGTTTCAGCATCATTAGTATTTGAGAACGTTAATTGGATTTTCTTAAAAAAAACTCAATTGCAAAACAAATGAAAAGATGAAAAAAAAGCATTTACAAAAACTCCAATGTTCTGAATTTTATACTTCTTGCTGATGAAAGGGCAGAGACTATTTTGATGCATGGACAATGGTTGTAATTCCCCAATCCTCTAGGCCAAACTTTGGGTCTTTCAATTGCACCACTGGACTCAACACAATAATCTAGTGTCACATGCCTCAGCAAATACAGCTTTTCTGTCCAGCTGGCACTACAACAGGAGTTCAGCTCCACAGAAGCATGCATGTGCTGAAAGACGCCAACTGGTAAACTCATCTGATGGAGTGGTGAAATATATCAGAAATTCAGTTTGAAAGACCAATGGGAAACCCACTGCTGTGGAATATTTGTTTAGCAAATGAACGTATTTGCACAATATCAGATATGAAGTGAGAAGAAAATAAATGTCATTATTGGGAAACTAATTTAATGATTGAAATTTGGCTTCTGGAGCTGAATCAATATAAATTAGTTTGTAATCAAAGGGCAGTGAACTCATCCCTAGATTAAAATGAGATATACCACTTGGGACTGGATGATAGAGCCAGCTGAGGGATTGAGCGAGCTGCATTATGTAATCTTTAGCTGTTCAATATTCTATTCATATTTCCAGCTTGAAATTACACTATTAAATAAATATTAAAATATGTCATTTTGACAGGTAGATACAAGTTTATCCAAATAAAAGTGTACAGAAAAAGTGAGGTACTTGGGCAATGAACAGAAAAGGTCAAATTCTCATTCTGTGCAGCTGTCCAGTATTTTCTGTTGGAGTCATGTGTGTGGATGTTTTGCAGAAGTAGCAGAGATTTGGCTGTGATACCCCATGTGGGTTAAACATTGTATCAACTAACACATGAAAAATGCCATTTCACTGAAGTGCTCCAGGGGCACTGATAACTGACAGCTGCGGAGTCACTAGCCCAGTAAATAGTCAATGCTTTTAAGTTGGAAGTAGATGGGATATCATTGGAGAAACATTATAAAGTAAAAACAAGATGACAAAGAAAAAAAGACAGACAGACTTGCGTTTGTAGAAAACCATTCATGACCTTCTGGAATAGTCAGTGAAGTCCTTGTGATAAGAAATGTAGTCACTATTGTAACGTAGGAAACAGGATAGTCAACTTGTGCACAGCAAGCTTCTGTAAACTACAATGTGTTAAACAATATTGGATTCAAAAATAAATATTCGCCATAATTATCTTGCATATATGATGAAAAGACAGAAAGCAGGGAGAAAGTGAATTTTTAATGTAAAGGAAATCTTGAGAAAACCGTAAGCATGAGTTCCCAGATCCTACCTCCTCTTTTTGAAGAACGTGATGATTTGGATGATGTAGACCACTGTTTTGTTAGTGATCTTTCCGTTAACGAATCACTGTAGTCCTTCACGTTGGCACTGTCAGGCTCTGGATTGATGATAGAATTGTTGATGTCGTGATCTCTTTCATTGGAGGATTGAGTTGGACCAGTTTGCTCGGCCTCACTGTTGTTTAAATTGAACTGTGCCATGAACTGGGCCATTTTCTGGGCCAGCATGAGTTGAGTTTCGCGCTCCAGTCGCCGGATATCCTCCATGGTCAGGCCGTACCATTCATCCTGCCAACACCATGCTTGGCGGTGAGCTCTCAGCATGACTTTTCTTAAACCTGCAATACACCGATAGATTTAAGCGAATCAGATACTTGCATCTAAATGGGTTTGAAGGGATTTAAACTACGACGCTGAAAGGAAAGATTTGATGAGACAAATACAAGACAGTACAAACAGACAAACATTAATTTCCTACCCATCACTGTCCATTGAGCAAGGGCTTAAAGCCAAGACACTTAACTACATATGTTTCATGTACAACTCAAGGGGAGAAGCCAGGCCCTTTGGTACTCTACCCCTCTCAAACACTCCAACCTCTCCCCCGCAGAACACGCAGCCCTCCGCTTCCTCCGCTCCAATCCCAACCCCACCATAAAACCCGCAGACAAGGGAGGGGCGGTCGTAGTATGGCGCACTGACCTCTACATTGCTGAGGCCAGGCGCCAACTCTCTGACACCTCCTCCTACCGCCCCCTAGATCATGACCCCACCCCCGAGCACCAAACCATCATCTCCCAAACCATCCACAACCTCATCACCTCAGGTGACCTCCCACCCACCGCCTCCAACCTCATCGTTCCCCAACCCCGCACCGCCTGCTTCTATCTCCTCCCCAAAATCCACAAACCTGAATGCCCTGGTCGACCCATTGTCTCCGCCTGCTCCTGCCCCACCGAACTCATCTCCACCTACCTAGACTCCATTTTCACCCCCTTGGTCCAGGAACTCCCTACCTACGTCCGTGACACCACCCACGCCCTCCACCTCCTCCAGAACTTCCAATTCCCCGGTCCCCAACACCTCATCTTTACGATGGACGTCCAGTCCCTATACACCTGTATTCCCCATGCTGATGGCCTAAAGGCCCTCCGCTTCTTCCTGTCCCGCAGAAC
>JAHRHZ010000098.1:42596498-42637191 GCA_024137785.1 Ginglymostoma cirratum
GAATTCTGATGAAGGGTTTCGGCCCGAAACGTCAAGTTTTCCTGCTCCTGTGATGTGCTTGACCTGCTGTGTTCATCCGGCCCCATGCTTGTTATCTCTTTAAACTATATCCTTTTTTAATTCTTAAAACTACTCAAAATGGTGCCAGATCATAGCGACAGTGGAAAAGCTTTTCACTGTATTTTCCTATTTTTCTCACTGTGACAATAAGATCACAAACACATGCAGGTGCAGCAGTTAGTGAAGGCGACAAATAACATGTTGGCCTTCATAGCAAGTAGATTCAAATACAAGATCAGGCATGTCTTGCTGTAATCATACAGGGCATTGGTGAGACCACACCTGGAGCACTGTGTGCACAGTTTGGGTTCTCCTTATCTGAAGGAGGATGTTCTGGCTTGGGGGGGCAGAGGGAGTAGTGTAGCAAAGGTTTAGCAGACTGATTCCTAGGATGGCAGCATTGACGTGTGAAGACAGACAGTATCGATCAGGACTATATTCACCGCAGTTTAGAAGAATGAAGTAGGGGATGGGTCATAGAAACCTTTAAATTCTAATAGGACTAGACAGAGTAAATACAGGAAGGATATTTCTGATGACTGAGGAGTCAAGAATCAGGATCACAGTCTAAGGATATGGGATTTATCATTTAATGAGATGAGGAAGAAATTCTTCATTCAGAGAGAGGTGAGCCTGTGGAATTCTCTGCCACGGAGAGCAGCTGAAGTCAAGACATTGAATGTTTTTAACAGGGAATTAGGCTTGGTTCTCGGGACTAAGGGACTAAAGGTTATGGGGAGAAAGCAGAACAGGGGATCGAGTTGAACAATCAACCGTGATCATATTGAATGATGAAACGGGTTCAAAAAGGGCCAAACGGCCTACTTCTGCACTTATTTTCTACATTACACTATGCCACCACCTCCCCTGCAGTATATCAAGACGTTTACAACGGACATATCATTCGGCAGGAATTTACCCCACATGATTTCCACTGAATCTCTAAGTAATGGATGGCTAGTTTAGGCCAGATATACAGCAGATTCCCACCAGTGGCCTTCACCGGTGTTGCTGTTACTTTACAGTTTGTTAAATTCCAGAATTCTGAGAAGTCCCAGCTATCGTCTCTTAGAGTCATAGGGTCATACAGCGTGGAAACAGACCCTTCAGTCCAACTAGCCCATACTGACCATAAATCCCAAAATAAACTAGTTCTACCTGCTTGTGCCTGGCCCATATTCCTCCACACCTTTCCTATTCATGTACTTATCCAAATGTCTTTTAAACATTGTAACTGTAGCCACATCCACCACTTCCTGAGGAAGTTCATTCCACATGCGAATCACCCTCCTGAGGAAGTGGTGGATGTGAGCACAATTACAACGTTTAAAAGACATTTGGACAAGTACATGAATAGGAAAGGTGTGGAGGAATATGGGCCAGGCACAGGCAGGTGGGACTAGTTTAGTTTGGGATTATGTCGGCATGGACTGCTTGGACCAAAGGGTCTGTTTCTGTGCTGTATGACCCTATGGTTCTATATTTCACCACATGGAATTCAAAACTTGATGTGCAAACTCCTTTGGGTAAAACAGAAAGACAAACTCATTTTGATTTTTTGCGGAAAGTGTAAAGTTCCACATCAGGCATACAAAAACCCCACATACATTTCTCTGTAACTTGATTTATACAATAATCTTTGATAAGTGACTGACACATGAGGCTAACCAAAAAAACTGCACATTCCATTTCTGTATTGTTATGTAATAGATAATGACTATTCTAATTACTAACAAAAACTACTTCAGCAAATTATATGGTCAGAAAGGGTGATGGTTCATGAACAAAACTATCTTCATTTATTCTATTGTTCACAAGCCAATTACCTTATTGATGATAATAGAATAGAACAGAAATTTATTATCATGTGTACTTTTACATGAAAATCACAGTGAAAAATTTTATAAGTCATCCCGCCACAGTGCCTACATCAATGACATATACTACATTTACAGACAAGCTATCATCATCCACACATAATTCATCCACACCCTACCTTTATTTCAAAAAACTCAACAACACAGTTTTTGAGAAGATTGGTAGCTTGGGTTGTGGATGAGGTTGTAGACTTGCTCGCTGAGCTGGTGTATTTGACTGCAGACGTTTTGTTACCCTGCTAGGTAACACTGTCAGTGCACCTCAGTGAAGCGTCAGTGTTCTGTCCTGCTTGTTATTTATATGCCTCGGTTTGCTGGGGTGGTCAGTATATTGGGTCCAGTTCAGTGTGTTTGTTGACTGAGTTCCGGTTGGAATGCCAGGCTTCCGGGAATTCCCTGGCATGTCTCTCTTTGGCTTGAGCTATTACAGATGTGTTGTCCCAGTCAAATTCGTGTCCTTCTTTCTCTGTGTGTATTGAGACCAGTGAGAATTGGTCATGTCTCTTGGTGGCTAGTTGGTGTTCATGGATCTTGTCAGTGTTTTTCCAGTTTGGCCTATGTAACGGTTTTTACTTTTACTGTGTGCGTGTGTGAGAGTCTGCATGTGCGTGCGTCTGTGGACATCCCGAGAATGTGAAAACATGAATGTGTCCTTATCTCTTCTCTTGATGGTGCACAAGTTGGGTTGGCTCCAATCTGTTCCTAGTAATCCTCTGCCTGAGCATAGAACTAGCTTCATTTACCAAATACTATATTGTTTAAAAGCATCCAATGATAGATGGTATTAGAAATGGGGCAAATGCCACTTTACTGCATTGGGAACAGCTTTTTCTGAAATTGGGGCTTGGGTATATTACTGAAGGAGGGTTATCTTAACTCTAATTACATCAAAACTTGTAGAATGAAAGCTGACATTGGATTCCTGAAATGTATAGTGTTCTGCTCTACAGCACTCAATTCGCACAAAATAAATATGGAAGTGCACAGTTATGATCTGATTGAAATCACTGGCACATGATATCCCTTCACTGTCTCCTTCTGTTCTTTCAGGACTGGTTAATTAATAGCTAGAGCTTGCTTCCAAAATTATAAAGGCATGACATTGCGATGCTGGAGATCTGAAACAAACACAGAGAATGCTGGAGAAACCCAGCAGGGCTGTAGAAACAGAAATGGAGTTAATGTTTTTAGTCTGCTATGACTCCTCTTCAGAACGCCAGGAATCCTTAAAACCCTTGCCTAACAAAGATCTATCAACAACTTTTCAAAAGAGAGTTCCAGACTTCCACCGCCATTATGTGGAAGAAAATGTTTTTGGCTTTGTTCCTGTTGGCCTTGCTCTAACTTTTGTCTGCTTATTATGGACTTGCCACACTCCAGAAAATAGTTTCTCCCTACTTACCCTAACAAACATTTTCATCGTTTCAAACACATCAATTCAGGGAAGCAGAAGTCTAATGGTAACGTTGCTGCACTACTGATCCAGAACCCCCAAGTTCATATTCTGAAGGTTTGAAATCCCATCATGGCAGATGAAGAAATTTGAATTCAACGAAAATAATCTGGAATTAAAATGCCAATCTAATGGACACCATGTAACCACTGCCATTTGCTGTAAAAACCCATCTGGTTCTCTTGTATCCCTGAGGGAGGTAGGTCTGTCATCCTTGCCTAGTTTGGCCTAAATGTGATTCATGATGACTCTCAGCTGCCTCTAGGCAATTAGCAGTGGGCAATAAATGCTGGCCAAGCCAGCTGAGGTCCACACTCCATGAATGAATATTTTAAAAATTAGATCATCCTTCAAGTTTCTGTACATCCTGATCTGTTCAATCAGATAGGGGGATAAGTCCATATTCCACAGAATTCTGCTCCCATAACAGGTCATGCGGCAGGATGTGACGAAGAAATTGAGCATCACAACCAAGCTACTTTGTGAAGAAGAACACAAAAGATTTTGATAGGGATTTGTTGGAGAATGATTCATCCAATTGCTTGGAGTTCTTTGGGGGAATGCCACTAACTTGAACTTCAAATTTTATTAATAGTCGAAGTTAAAGTCAAACAGACCCATAGCTCCTCTTCAACACAAAGAATTGCAGTCTTCAGGTCAAGCTGGTATGTTAGAGCCTGAATCAGTAGAACATATTTCCAAGTTCAAAACTCACACTGCATGCAAATCCCATAAAATTACTCAAAATAAACTGTTTTTACCAGTTTGGATTTACATAGCAAACTAATATTTGCATGAAAATATCTGAACAGGACAAACAAGAAGAAGGTGGCGTGCAAACTAATTGCAAAGTAACTAGGTGTGTTCCTTTCTCAGAGTGGGATGCAGAAGCCATTTACATGCAACGTATAGTTTTGCCACTAAATCATATACTGTATTCCCTTTGGCAGCACATTAAGGCAATATGTCATCCAAAATGTTAAAACGCGAAGTTTAACCTTGAAGCCTGTTGTGTTCAATGGTCTACATTGATGTGATAAATTCTTCATAAGTGAGTTTTACTGTTTATGTACCAAGTTGGTAACCAGTACAAATAATTCTCATTTTGTCACCTTTCATTGCCACACTTGAAAACACTAGACACTAAATTCATTTAATCAATTTCATGATAGCATTTAATGGAAAAACACATAAGTGTGTAAGTTGCAAATAACTCATACTTACCCACATCATGGATGAATCGCTCTATTTTGGACTGCATTCCCCAGTATCGAAACTCTAC
Organism: Ginglymostoma cirratum; assembly: GCA_024137785.1. NCBI lineage: Eukaryota > Metazoa > Chordata > Chondrichthyes > Orectolobiformes > Ginglymostomatidae > Ginglymostoma > Ginglymostoma cirratum. The sequence continues at coordinate 42,601,171 of JAHRHZ010000098.1, forward strand.
TTTACAGAGTTTGTATGCACACATAATTGGCATTTTTCCAGGCTTATTCTTGTATTCATGTATCCAGTTATCAGACAGAGGCCCCCTTCCTGTCTTGAAAGACTTGTACAATTTAGGGTCCTCTTCTGTTTTGTATTCATTAGGTGGAATGGGGTCTTTGACAATATCAATCAGATCTAGAACACATAGACACAGGTGCCATTTTTATTTCAAACGCTGCATAGAAGGGACTAATATCTAAACCTGAAACCTGAAAAGGAAAATTAGTCCCAATTAACACAATGCTAATTATCATTAGCATTACAAGAACAATTTAAGAAATAGACTTGCATAAATTCTCCCTTGTCCTTACTCCATCTGCAATCTGCAGACAAAAACCGAAAGAACTGCGGATGCTGTAAATCAGGAAAAAAAAACAAAGTTGCTGGAAAAGCTCAGCTCAGCAGGTCTGGCAGCATCTGTGAAGGAAAAAACAGAGTTAACGTTTTAACAGTTAACTGTTCTGAGGAAGGGTCACCGGGCCCAAAACGTTAACTCTGTTTTTTTCATACAAAATGTTCCAGCCTGTCCTTATAACTGAAATCGTCCATTCCTAGTAACATCCTGGGAATTTTTTTCTGAATCCTCTCCAATTTAATAAAATCTTTCCCAAAGCAGGGTGACCAGAATTGTACACATACTTCAAAGTCGCTTCACCAAAGTTCTGTACAACTGCAACATAACATCCCAACTCCTATACTCACTGGTCTGAGCAACAAAGGCAAGAGTGCAAAACGCCTTCTTAACCACCCTGTCTACCTCTGACATAACTTCCAAATAACCATGTACCTGAACCGTAGGTCTCTCTGTTCCACAACACTCCCCAGGGCCCAACCATTAACTGTATAAGTCCTGCCCTTGTTTGTCTTACCAAAATGCAACACCTTACATTTATCTCAATTAAACGCCATCTACCACTCCTCAGCCCATTGGCCCAATTGATCAAGATCTCTTTGTAATCTTCGATAACTGTCATCACTGTCCACTGCAGTACCGATTTTGATGTCATCTGCAAACTTACTAACCATGCTTCCTAAATTCTCATCCAAATCGTTTATATAAATAACAAATGACAGTGGACCCAGCACCAAACTCTGCAGAACATCGCTGATCACAAACATCCAGTCCGAGACACAACACCCCACCACCACCCTCTGTCTCCTACCATCAAACCAATTTTGTATCCAATTGACAAGCTCACATGGAATGCCACGTGATTTAACTCTACTAACCAGTTTATCATGCGAACCTTATCAAAGGCTTTACTAAAGTCCATGTAGATAATGTCTACTGCTCCGACCTCATCTATCTTCTTGATCCCGTCCTTAAAAAAACTCAATCAAGTTTGTGAGACATGACTTACCATGCACAAAGCCATGCTAACGCTAATCAGTCCTTGTGTCTCCAAACACATGTAAATCCTGTCTCTCAGAATCCCCTCCAGCATATAAATCCCACCTTTCCGAATCCCCTCAAACAATTTGATCACCACTGATGTTAGACTCATTGGTCTATAGCTCCCAAATTTCTCCTCGCAACCTTTCTTAAATAAAGGCACAACATTAGCCACCCTCCAGTCATCCGGCACCTCACCCTTGGCTGTACAGTTTAATAACTCTGGTGTACAGCAGCTAACTTTCTGTTACAATGCATTTCAAATTTCATACACTTTTCAAACTGAACCAAAGTTTCAGCCCAAGTATCTCTATGATTTAATCAGACATAAACATGAATGTACCTGAACAATGCTGTACATTGTAAATCTGAATGGATTTCTCTCATAAATGTCACATACTCCACAGGATTGAAAGTCATAAAGTGGTGCCATTAGTGACACAAACAATGGATTTTTGATAAGACTGGTGGTTTATAATAGTTACAACTGGTTAATGAAATGTTACATCAAGAAATTGCTCTAACACAAAATCATCTTTAAAACTAATATGTCACTACTGTAAAACTAATAGTTGTTTGCAGAGGTCTTGTTGAGTTTCATTGCTATTGACATTTTGTTAATTAACCTGTTCACAGATGTTATGACACACCTTTGGAGCAGGTGGGACTTGAACCCAGGATTTCTGGCCCAGAGGTAGGGACAATACCACTGTGCCATAAGAGTCCTTTAGTTTCGCTGGTGCATTCAAAAAGACACAATATTCATGAAACATATGCACAAATTAATAATTATCTGTAAGGAACTTTGCCCTAGCTATGTACCAACACACAAAGCTGAGAATGTGGATACAGGGAGTATATGTTTAACCATGTTTGTTTTAGAGTTGTCGCGCTTTAACTTCACTAAGTTATTGCCGCTCAACAGGGCAGGCTGACTTCTACTGTCCCCTGGACTCAGCTAGACAAGGCTGAGCCATCTGACGGAGCTTGGCAGCCCCCATTCCTTTCCCAGCCTCCATGGGTGATGGCCATGGCTAAAAGCACAGCACAGTGAATGGAACCAAGCGGTCAGATCAACAAAGAGGAACTGTCAAGCTCTGCCCAGACCAGTCGGTCATCACCTTCCACACTCCACCCTAGTAGAATCCAGCAGATGCCCCACCAACTGGGAGCTACAACCTGCCACAGGTATCCCAGCAGCATTGGTTATTATCACAGAGAGAGAGAAGGTTTGAGGGGTGTGTGAGTGGTTCCTGACGAGTGGGTGTGGTGGTGGTGGTAGGAAATGCCAGAAGGATCAGCTTTAAACAACACACCACTGACTATTGAGAGGAAGGCCAGGAGCAGCAGCTCCTCCAAGTAGCAGTCTGAGTGGGCCCTAGAGGTGACAACAACCAGTGAGAAGGAGCACCACAGACCCTCATAACAGCAGCAGCAGGAAGTGGCCAGGAACAAGAGATGGCCACAGCAGATGATCTAGAGCCTAACCAGCAAAGGCCCACTCTGACTCTAATCTTGGAAGGTCCACTACAGTAGGTAGTTGTAAGTAGAATGTTGCATTTTTCTTCCATTCTTTTAAATTTATTTTATATTAGCAGCTATTTTACTTACTATTATTGTACTTAGATATTTAAAGTGCTGTATTCAACTTAGAGGGTACAGGTGTAACTTTTAATGCTTTTCTCTGCTAAAGACAGAAATCTTTAAATAGACCATATTGCCAAAAAAATGTGTTTTTGCTCAGGTCGAATAAGGCATAAAAAGTGGTAAACATTTCCATCACCTTAGAATATGAGAATGTACTATATTTTGTTTAATAATCCTTTAACAAAATATTTTATTACAGTTCAAATTTACTTATAATGCTGAGTAATTTAAAGTGCCTTTCAAATAACTGCCACTCTCCACAGCTTGAGTACAAATATCCGGGTTGACACTTCTTACAGTAACCGAGGGAGCGCTGAATTGTTGGAGGTGATGTTCTTCAGATGAAATGTTAAACCAACGCCTTACACTCCTGCTCAGATGGTTGTCAGGAATGCATTATACTATCCTGAAGAGCAAGGGAATTATCCTGGACAATATCTGTCTGTTAATCAACATCACAGGAAACAGGTCATCTGATCAATTTCACATTTCTGTTTGTGGGAGGTTGCTGTTGTGAAATTTAGCTACGGCAGTTTCTACATTACAACAATGACTGCGTTTCAAAAAGTGCTTTATTGTTTGTAAAGGTCTATAAGACATCCAATTCTCATGAAAAGTGCTATATAAATGCAAGTTTTTCTTTTATTTTATTTTCATAATGCATTAATTAGAAATTTCCAAAGGGATGCAAAGTGAATTGTTAATGTATTAACATATTTATTCAAGAAAACATTTAAGAAAATTCTTTCCTCAACAACACGCAGCCTTCTTCGGGTTTGGCAATCTGGGCTATAAACTTGTTCATATTTACAGCAACTCAAAAAACAAGATGAAAACAAGATGCACACCCACAGTAGGGAACTGCATATTGGTAATATCCTCGTTCTCATTCAAATTGAAGTGTGCCACCCCAGCTTTGCACTCAACCCAGCAGCCTGGCCTAAGACAAGCAAACTACAACTAGAACAACTGAAAGAAGTTTCAAGACCCTAACTAGCAAACCGGGATCCAGCTACTCAGCAATGTGCCTCTCATTATGAAGATCTTCATAAGTATATTGCATTAAATTATTTAATGAAAATAATACAATGGCTGTATAAATTTTGCTTGCCATCTTGCTTTAATTCTACTATTTTCCATAACCAAAAGTTTAATGACGGAACCGTATTTTTAAAAAAAGTCACAGAAAACAAATACTGTACCAATCATCCTCTGTCTTTTTTCAGCAGTTGAGAGGTTAAATACGTTGGCCTGATCGCCTGAATCAGGTTTATAATATGTTTCAATGTCAATGGAAAACTTCTCCACAAAGGGGCAGGTATATCTGCAAAAAAAAAGTAGTACAACAATGCACAATAATTTCTGCAATAACTTTACCCTTAAATCTTAAAAAGCATTCCTGTAAGAGCAAGGTTTCCATTGAAGCAGCTAGAGGGCACAATTCCCAATAGCTTGCCCCAAGAGTTAACCACTTTAAACAAAAGTTCGTTAGCCTAATTGCAGCATGTGGGTTAGATTATGGTTAACGTATGGTGTGCAATTTTGAGTACTCCACTATAGACAGGATCTTAAAGATCTGGAGCATCCAGAAAAAAGATTACTAAAAAGATGCTAAAAATGTGAACTTAAACAAAGATAGAAATCAGGAGCAGGATTTGGTCCCTCAAGCCTGCTCCGTTATTCAATAAAATGGTGGCTGATCTGATCACTGCACATTCCTGCCAATCCCCAATACCTACAACCCCTTACTTACCCAGAAATCTATTCACCTCTGCCTGAAAAAGATTCAAAGACTCTGCCTCCATTGCCTTTTGAGGAAGACAGTTACATTTTTACGGACAGATTTGAGATACTGCAATGACTTACACTGAAACATTAAAAACAGATGTGAAAAGAGATGTGAAAAGAGATTTTCAAAGTAAGACATACGATGAAGAAAGACTTGATTCTGTTTTTTGTGTCAATGACAAATTTAAAATTATCAAAGGGAGTTAAAAGGAATTTCTGTACACAGCAGCTTGCTGGCGTTGGAATACTTCACCACAGTAGTGGCGAGGCAGTGGTCACTGGAACCTCTGGGGAATAGAGGATAAATATTTTAAATAATAGGAGATAAAGGGCATTTGAGAGAGGGCAGAGCAGCAGGCTAAATTTTTGAACTGGTATAGCAAAGAGTTGGCACAGTCACAGTCGGACAAATGGACTTCTGTGCAGGGTTTCTTGTTTCCAAATCCAGGCTGTCCGGTGGATAGTGCTCTCAACTAGAACATTAAGGCTTTCAGGCTTTTATAAAACTTCTTCCTAATAAAAATATTCAAATCTTTTGCTAACAATATGCGTAGTTTACAAGTTATAAATCAGCTTACTCCATCATTACATTGCAATCTCAGATGATAAAGAGAGACAACATACAGCAAATTTCAATATTGCCAGAGAGACAGATATGATAGATTAGTATTGTAGTAACTGCAACTAATTGTGTTTGGATAAATGTCTTTCTTGAATAAGGTTATGACTGCAGGCATAAAATTAGTTCTGTAGATGAGGATTTAGAGTAATGGAAAATGTAGTTTGTTGCAGTGTACTGTCAGATTCATTATAAATAAAGAATAAATGATGGTTGCAGTATAATGAAAAACATCATCAAGAATAATTATTAAAGATCGACAATAAATATTACCTTACCCTCAGTGTTGCTTACATTTCACATCACCATATTACAATCCATCACAATAACATCCTACAGTTCGCCATATCTGGATAATTAACCAATTTAGAGTAATAAGGCCAAGCAGCGAGGGTTGCTACATCACGCTGAGAACTTGCATACCACCTCATGCAGAAGTACAACCAGCAGCACATGCTATTTGCTGGCAAGAAATCCAGCAAAAAGCTTTAAAATATATTGTGGTGCCATTACAACAAACCAGCTGTTTCAACTCAAGAAAGACAGAACATTTCACATTGATCCACGGCCAACAAGTTGTAATGATGAGGGGTTTCAGTTACGTGGAAAGATTAGAGTTGCCTGAATAATTGTCTTTAGAAATGAGAAGACTGAGAAGAGGTGCGTTGAAGGGATTAAAAACCAAGGAGAATCTAGACAGAGTAGCTGGAGAGAAACTACTCCCTTTAGTAGAAGGATCACAAACCAGAGAAAACTAATATGAGGTGAGTGGCAAAAAAACCAAGAGCAACACGAGAAAAACATTTTTATGAAATGAGCGATTATGATCTGAAATGCAATGTCTGAGAATATGGTAGAAGCAGAATCGTTCAAAACTGTTAATATTTGGAGGACCGTGAGAAAAGGGCTGAGGAACTGAACTAGCTATGTTTCTCTTGGAGAGATGGCACAGACATGTTGACAGAAATAGCCAGTGCCCTACTGCCCCAACAATTTATCTCAGAGGGCTCTCTCAAAATTTAAGTAATTTTAACTTTGAAGTGCTTTACTATCAACCTTAGCAGCACCATTCTCTCCCAAAGGGGCTGGAGAGGCTCTAGAAGTGCTAGTCCTGTGATTAAGCCAAATGCCACGGAGAATCAGCATACCACCTGCAGGGAAGCCCAGAAGTGGCTCACTCAGAGGAGACTTCCTGGAGAAAACAAAAGCCAGACTGGGAAAGTTAAGTGCAAGTTCAGGATTTCCACTCAGTCCCAATGTAGGGGATTGTCATCTCAGGAAAGGTTGAGCAGGTCAGTTATGTGCCAATTGGCTGAGGACACATAAGAATAGTAAAACAAACATGTGACTCAAAGATAAGTGACGAAAAAATGTGGGTTCCAGTTCTTGAGACACAGGAAGCCTAACTGGGGAATGTGGGTACTGGAATGATTTTGCACATTATGTGAGCTGGGACCAGTGTCCCAGCAAACCATACACTGGGGAAGTAGAGAGGGCTTTAAACTAAACAGTTGGATGAGGGATCAAGCCCGAGATAGAAATAGCAATTCAAAGAGTAAGTCAAAACAACAGAGCAAAATAATAACACAGGAAATGAAGGTCACAGAAAGGCAGGAGGGGACAGAGAGAATAAACCTATGAACACACCAACAGTCATGACTGGATGTTACAAAAATAATCTGCCTGGTCTGGACAGACCCTGAGTTTCAGACAGATAGCTACAGTGTAATTGCAGGATAAACCACACTGGGCACAAGGAGAAGGATTTTTCCTGAAATGATATTTGGTTTTTACACAGTGGTTTTATCTTCCTACTGTAAGTATCTGCTCTCAGGACCAGAAAATAACAAAAATAAAAGGCCAGGCGGAAAGGAGATTTCTGCCATTTCTTACGAATGTCAGTGCTGACACTGTAAAGTAAACAGTCATTCTGTTTCATTAGCATTATCTGCAAGGTTAGCACAGTTGGAGCTTTGCGAATGTTGCTCTACTGAATGCAGCCTATAGACACTGCTGAACTCAGGCAGGCAAGGAGTGCTTCTAATTGTACAAGGAATACTGGCCCCCAGGTCTACCAGGAGGCCACCAATGTCACATTGATAACAATAGTCTAATAATCAATCTCTTGTCAGGGAATGATTCACTCTGTGGGTTAGTTCATTGAAAACAATTATACATTTAAGAAATTATGAAGCAGGAATTATAGCAAACCAACTGATTTCTGTGTGCGTGTGCATTGCAGGCATATAGCGGACTGTCAGGCAGAATATATACATCACATAAACACAGCACATGGAGTGAACTTTCTTCAAGGCAAGATAAACACATAAAACCTAAAGGCAGTTAAACCGATACTTGCTACCTACAATAAACTGAAGGTTAAAAAAAAACATAATTATTCCAGTTAGTCCCCTTAAATTGATCCTCTGCACTGCTGTCCCACTTCTGCGAAAATGGCTCGAGGCTGGGATGAAATGGCGGAGTTGGCACAGGCGGTGCTACTTTTAGTGAACGCCTGCCTCCAATCTGGTATTGGCAGATCTAAAGATATAGCCCTGAGTTTATCGCCTCATCTCCACTCAAAAAAGTTCACCTTGAAACACTACAAATCCTAGAAAACCATATTGTTTTGAATAGCTCTTTCACATATTCTGATCTTAAAGAAGTCCAAGATATTTAAACTATAAAGAAGAGAGTGTATTTATTTAGCAACATTATTCTAGCAAAGCGGCTGCATCTGTGAACATGTACCTTGTTCTGGTATAGGGGTAAGCATTCCAGGACTCCTCTTCAACACGCAATGCAGCTTTTGGTAAAATAGACCTGAACCAGCTGGGGATGTGCATACCAATATGGTATACTTTGCGGGTGTACTGTCCAGAACCACCTGGACCATCATTATACGGCCGGTTCTCAAGGATTTCCACACCACTCCCTTCTCCAGAAGTCTCTTCTCTGCTCTTTTTCTGTAAGACAAGAAAAACATTCACATGAGAATTTAATTTGCCTCTTGAATAGCAACGAAAAAGTAGCTAGAAAGGCAGAGGAGCCTCTTTAATCCAATTATTGTGGCATGATTTTGTTTGGTTACATATTCTTTAAACAAAACCTTAAGTAGCAAAAGAGTAGAGTATCAAGTTGCATTTCTGTATTTTGAATTAGACATTAAGTCATGGCACCAACTGCATGCTCAGGTCGATGTAAAGAATCCTTCAGCAGTGTTTGAAAAAGGCAGCTCTCTCTCATGTCTTGATCAATATTTATCCCTTAGCTAGCATTTAAAACAGATTATTTACTCATTCATCATGCTGTTTCTTGTGCAACATTCAGTGTTTAAATTAGTTGCCATTCTTACCTAATTAGAACAGCAATTACACTTAAAAAAGTATTGCCTGCAAAACACTTCTGAGTTTCCCTTTGATCAAGAAAGATGTTTTAGAAATGGAATTGTCTTCTTGTTTTTCTAAAACAATCTAGAAAGCTACATCAATATTGCTCTGCCAATCCTGCAAGGCAGGTACTATGACCTCACCTGAACTAGTGCAAAAGCAAAATACTTGATATGCTCTAATATATTTTCTGAATTCTACATCATAGTCAGAGTTCAATATCTCAGTGGAAAATACATTATATGATCTTCAAGACACTGGGTCTAAGAACATATTCAGATAATATATTTTCAAACACTTCACTATACAGTCAAACATCCTTAACAATCAATATTGAAAGTAGTGAAAGATGACTATCATATTTACTTGCACAGTAACAGTATAGAAATAGAAGTTCTTTAGTTTGTTTGAATAAGGAAATCAGTGGCTTTGAAACCAAAGTTAATATATCATGTTTCATTTTTAAATGGCTTTTTGATAGTATCAAAGCTTTGAACCAATCCAGAGTTTTGATCAGTGTTTTAACAGTAACAAGGTTAGATATAAAGGATTCATTGATACACAAATAATGGCAAATAGCTTCTGTAACATCGAGACAGGACCTCAGATTTCTAATAAACACAAATGTCAATAATTCACAAGAATATTTGAAAAGAACCAAGTGTTTGAAATCCCTGTGGAAGCGTTCTTATTTCACAGCCTGACTCTTGATGTCTCTAGTATGATTAAATAGGTTGTGTTTGAAGAAGTACCATTATACATTGTAGCTTGCCATACTGATATGACCTTTGATATGTTGTATGTTTTGCAGTACTCACTTTGCACACTACATGGCATTAAGTTGTGTACAAGTGGGATTGTGTGGATTTTCATTACTATAATATACTGTAGTATACAAGAATAAAACATCACCCTGCGGTGTCAATGCTGGGCAACTCATCATGCCTTTCAAAATTTCAGTATCTGCTCCTGAGATGAAAGGGACTGAGTTGGAAATTCTTCCAGTTACAATGGTAAAATTATGTGATTGTGACAGAATTGATAACAAACCCAAACAATTAAGAGTAGCAACCCTGTTAATCAGTGCTGAGGAAAGAGTACAATAAGTTGTATTACACCAAGATCTTAGAGGAGCAGAAATGATAGTCTTTTGAAATGTCGGAGATCTTGAAGATGAACTTTGAATGCTTACGAATGTCATTTACGAATGCAATGGGCAGAATCTTAGACGGCCCTGAATGACATGCTGCATGAGTAGTCAAGCAAGGCCTACCTTGACGTCAAGAGCAACTAGCTGCATTTTCCAACAGAATTCCAGCCATTGGAGAGGAGATTCTCACTAGGCCACAGCAAGATGCCTACTAAGGAGGACGCAGACATAGGTGGATGGGTTAGTAAGTTTGCAGATGACACTGCAAAGTCGGTGGAGTGGTGGACAGTGTGGAAGGATGTTGCAGGTTGCAGGGAGACTTGGATAAACTGCAGAATTGGGCTGAAAGGTGGCAAATGGAGTTCAATGCAGATAAATGTGAGGTGATGCACTTTGGGAAGAATAATAGGAAGGCAGAATACTGGGTCAATGGAAAGATTCTTGGTAGTGTGGATGTGCAGAGGGATCTTGGTGTCCAGGTACACAGATCCCTGAAAGTTGCCACCCAGGTTGATAGTGCTGTTAAGAAGGCATACGGTGTGTTAGGTTTCATTGGTAGAGGGATTGAGTTCCGGAGCCGTGATGTCATGCTGCAACTGTACAAAACGCTGGTGCGGCCTCACTTGGAATATTGCGTACAGTTCTGGTCGCCCCATTACAGGAAGGATGTGGAAGCATTGGAAAAGGTGCAGAGGAGATTTACCAGGATGTTGCCTGGTCTGGAGTATGAGGAAAGGCTGAGGGACTTGGGTCTGTTCTCATTGGAGAGAAGAAGGCTAAGAGGGGATTTAATAGAGACATACAAAATGATCAGAGGATTAGATAGGGTGGACAGTGAGTGTCTTTTTCCTAGGATGATGACGTTCACTAGTACGAGGGGGCATAGCTGCAAATTGAGGGGTGATAGATTAAAGACAGATGTCAGAGGCAGGTTCTTTACTCAGAGAGTGGTAAGGGCGTGGAATGCCCTGCCTGCCAATGTAGTTAACTCAGCCACATTAGGGGCATTTAAACAGTCCTTGGATAAGCATATGGATGATGATGGGATCGTGTAGGGGGATGGGCTTAGATTAGTTCACAGATCGGCGCAACATCGAGGGCCGAAGGGCCTGTTCTGCGCTGTATTGTTGTATGTTCTAAGGAGGATAATTGTTTATTGTCAGCCTCATTATCTATACGTGTCATCTTATGTAATGCCCTGTCCTATCACCCTCCAAGAGCAAACTAGATGCTGAGAATTCTGAACGAGAAAGTCTGAGCAAGTGTCGAGCAACTGCAGCTCACTGTTGGACTGCCGTCTTAGACACCCAACAACATGATCTCACAACACACTCCAGGATACCGGCCACCCTTGTCCCAGCCTACATTCTACACTTTATCCTATTGTCCTCAAAAATAACCTATTGGTTAAAGTGTTTTTGCTTCAGAAAACCCATTACTGAAGGAAGATCTGTTTTTTCCTTGTTTTTCTGAAGTGGGTTTTACCTCATTGAGGGGCCATTGAGTCAGCGCACTATTCCCAGAGTGGTCCCAAAAAGAAAAAAAAATTATTGAAGTATACAAGGTCCCCAGTTTACCTGTCTGATAGACTGAGGTTACAGGAAACATGCAGCAGATTTCTGGATTTAACAAATAGATCTTAAACACAGGTAAACAACTATGAACTGTCAACATATAATTCTACTTGTTAAAATGAACCTCCTTCAGATATCCCACCCACACATACACAGACAAAAAAAAAAAAAAAAAAACATCAATATTATAGAGACAGAGGAAAACAGATACTGGGAAAATGTTTAGTAACACCAATTACAGCGGTAGTGATGGCCTAGTGGCATCATTGCTAGGCTATTATCCAGAAACCAGGTTCGAATCCTGTCACAGCAGATGGTGGAATTTGAATTCTATAAAAATTTGGAATTAAGAATCTAACAATGACAATGAATCCATTGTCAATTGTCTAGAAAAGCCCATCTGCTTCACTAAGTGCCTTTAAGGAAGGAAACAGTCATCCTTACCTGGTTTGGCCTACATGTGACTCCAGACGCACAACAATGTGATTACTCAGGTGGCAATCAAGAGTCAATTAGGATGGTCAATAGATGCTGGCCTAGCCAAAGGCACCCTCATCCCATCAATGAATATAAAGAAAGAGAAATCAACTTTTTCAAATTTCTTTTGGGTTCTTTCGCTTCGTCACAGGAGGTAAACAGAAAGTGGTTCACAAATTATAAAGTTAACTGAAGACTTACTGATTAAAAGCAACAGCTTCCAGCAACTAGTGGGAGAAATTGTGGTTTTTAGTAGTTTGTGATATTTAGCTGGGGAGACAGACATGCCACCTCCCCTTCCAGAGTACAAAGGGTTTCAACTGTATTGCTCAGCCACCCCGAAAAGAAAAAGTTGGCAAAAAGTTGGCATCAAGCTGATGGCCTTTAACATCCACAGCTGGTCAGACATGCACAAATCAATCAGCAACCTGTTGCCAGCTGAATCTCACTTTGTTGGCATACCTCAGTACTGTGCTGTCTCCTCTCACACCTTCTCCCACTGCTTGCAAAACAACAATACAAACATAACCCACTGAGTTTCTGCAACTTTTCTTCTTCAAAAAAAAAAGCAATTCCTTGCTTAGTCCTTTGTGTAAAACAGCAGTGGCTCAGAGGTGGGCACTGTTGCCTCACAGTGCTAGGGACCCAGGTTTGATTCCAGCCTCAAGTAACTGTCTGATGTATCAGTTAGCAGTCGTCAGACTGGAGTTACCGTTTGGGCCATGAAAATCCTGCCATAGGCTTTGAACAAAGCAAATCAAGAATTGACAAGAAAAGCTTCAAATTAATTGTCAGAAGAACTCTGAAGAGGTCAAACACTTGGGACGCAATTTTCCTTCCCTGGATTCAGCAAGGGGAAGTGAATTCCTCTTCAGGGCAAACTCACTCAATTATCTCCCCTTTCACCGCTTCTCTTGCCACCTCAGCAATTAAGTACTTGGTACGAAAGTCCATGAACCAACAATTAAGGCCCTTACGTGGTCAGTTAACAGCCATTTAATAACCTCAACTTGCCACCTCCCGATCACCAGCCTTCCTGGTGGGTGAGAAAGGTGGCACCCACCTGCTGAATTGGTAAGGGGTGGAGTGTTATCGAATTGCTCCAAATCAATGGAAATCAAAAAGCGAGGATAGGGGGCTAGGGGGTAATCTCCCAGGGGAAAGCATGTGGCCTCTGAAAACCGTCACCAAAAACACTTGTCTCACATTTAGAGAAAAAAAATCCGAAAACTGCGCCCTTGAAATCTCCTTCAGAACTGAAATCAGGATTTCCACCTGAGCCTTGGGGATTTGCAGCTCAGTTCTAACTCTAATCTTGTGGAAACTGTAAACATACCATCATGAGAAAAGGAAGAGAGGAAAGTAGAAAAGACAAAAAGGAAAAAAGGCGAAAGAAAGGAAGAAAAGAGAGACGGAACAAAAAGAAAGATACAGAAAGAATATTTTGTAATATTGTGTAAATGAGAAAAAAATTAGAGGGGCTTAAATGATAAATATAAAGACCTACATTTTAAACAAATAAATGAGCAATAGGTTTGAGGAAAAATGATTTATGAAATAGTTGATAAAATTTTAATAAATTCAGACTGTGAGACTTGTATCTTTCAGTATCAAATGACAGTAAAACCTTGTGTCAAGGATGAGACCTGTTGGATTTATATCATAAAAAATGGCCACTCAACCAAACTGATAAATAGCCATTTTATACTTCACCTGAACCTCCTCCCATTCAGACTTTTGAGGAAGGGTCACTGGACCTGAAACAGTATCTCCGATTTCTCTACGAAGATGCTGCCAGACCTGCCGAGACTTTCCTGCAATTTCTGTTTTGCTGTCCTCTCATTCACCTCACTATAACACAATATAGTTCTATTACTTTTCTGTTAAAAATATCTAGCTTTTCTTAAATGTAACTAGATAAAGTACTTCAAATTACACTTTGTGAACAAAAATGCCACATTCTTACCACTTCTTAGAGAAAGAGAATAACATGGTGTAGAGCTGGATGAACACAGCAGGCCAGGCAGCATCAGAGGAGCAGGAAAGCTGACATTTCGGGTCTGGACCCTTCTTCAGAAAAAAAAAAAGAGAACGAAGTTTCTTCTGAATTCTCTCCAAATATTGGAAAGTGGGATTGGGTTTTGTGGGTCATTTCTTGGCTGCTGCAGACATGATGGGCCAAGTGTACTCATTCAGTGCCAAAAATGTTCTTAGATTTTATGAGTCCAAAACAGAAACATCTTGTCTATATCTATCCCATCCAACTCCTTGACAATTTTAAAGACCTCAACCAGGTCAGTCCTCAGTCTTTTTTCCAGAGAAAAGAGACCCCTGCCTGTCCATCATCTTTGTGAACCTACTTCACATCTTGTCTAATGCGGCTAAACCCTAATTAAGTAACTTCAAATTATAATTAACATATATTCAGAATTACAACATGAGTAAAAGCAAGATGATCAACTCCCTCCCACAGTCCTGAATTATCTGCTCAATTGTGGCTTTCAATTGATCAATATCAACAATTTATTACGATGCTTGCCCAATATTAGAATGTTCCAACGCTACATTTATTAGACTGCAGTGGAAGCCATAACCCAGCTGACACAAGACTCTTGCTAGTGTCAGGGACTGAATCCTGAATCTATTGAGTATGAGGACTGAACAATAACAACTTTTTACTGTATGCTGTGATCTATTTAAATGTTCTCTCTAGAGCCTAGATGCACTGCCACTGCTTCGACAGATGAGAGGATGGAATTACAGTGTTGCAAATTTACAGCAACTGTTTCCACTGTGTGAACATAAGATCTTATAATGTAACTATACTCAGCCCGATCATCTCCCATTATCCCCCATAACCTAACTGCATTTCATCTGAACACTATATCTGAAATCTTGACTCCGTACAAGCAACATTGTGCGAGACTCATGCTTGCAAAAAAAGTCAGTTTCAACGCTCTTTGAGATACCAAAAACTAAGCTGTCGGGTCAATCTATTAGATTTTTTAAAAAAAAGTTACACAACAAATTTTATTTTGGTTAAATATAATGAATCAGTTACATTTGGTGAAATTGCTGAAATAGCAAGATGACAGTTAATATTGAATACAACAGAAAGTGTCTATAAATATTTACAGCATGTGCCTTAGCAGTTTTATGTCCTTGAGGAGCTCAAAGTTGGCAGGCAGCCAAAAATCCAAACCCATCAGGAAAAGTCCACGCAGAACAGACTATTTCTCCAAAAAATTAACGACCAGGTCAAGGTTAGACATAATGGATTAACTTTCCAAAATCTATACCCACCTTGACTATACTGAAATGTATCAATACCATTAGTGTTGACATTTTAATACTTTGCTTCTATCAAAAATTATTCAACAATTTAACAGTAACTTCAACTGAAGCATACTGATGCACGAAGGAGTGATTAGCTGAAAAGCTACAAGGTCTGTAGAGATCAAAAGCCAATCTTGACAATTTCTCACTATACAGCACACTGAATGGCCGTTGGACATCCAAAAATGCTTCACAGCCAACAAATTACTTTGAAATGTAGTTATTTGTCACTCTGCAGATAAATGTAACAACGAATATTAGGCAAAGTTCTGCAAACACGAAAAGAATAACCTGTTTTGCTGCTGGCAATTCAGAGATTGACCCTCCCCAGAACACTGGATGCTTAGTTCGGTGACAAGATGTTGTTCATCTATCTAAGCTGACTAACTTGGTTTAACATTTCATCCAAAATACCACCTCCTGGATAAACAGCTCATACATTATGACACTCAGCCTTCGTTACACAGTCAGGTTTAGGATGTTGCAAAATAAAAACCGAAAGAACTTGGATGCTGTAAATCAGAAACTAAAACAAAAATTTTTCTAAAAGCTCAGCAGGTCTGGCAGCATCTGTGGAGAGAAATCAGAGTTAACGTTTCAGATTGCGTGACCTTTCCTCAGAAATCTCATCATTTCTTCAGTACTTGTATTTAGACAAAAAAAAATTTCATGTTTGATCAAGGATACCGTCAGTTGTACAGCACAGATAGTGACATATTTCCTGGCTAAACTAATGGCACTAAATTACATACAACAGGAAAACCAGGGAGCATGTTTATTTTAATTTGGTGGAATGGCAATTACTTGTATATTTCTGTAGGGACAAAGCTCTCCTTACTATTCAGTACAAACAGGAGTGCTAGCGCTAAAGTACAAAGGATTCTTTAATGAATTTATAGCACTCCTTGCTGAGACTAAAAGATTTTTCTGGTCTCAGTGAAAGCAGTGCAGCGACAGTTGGACAAAAGGATGCTAATTTGCCAAATTTACAAATCCCTCACTATTTCCTGTTAGAGTACTGGACAAAACGCAACTTTTTTTTTTAGATGTTTTAGCATTAATTGGTAGCATATACAATCATTGAGTCACAGAGCACAGAACTGCTGCTCTGCCATCCATTCATCAAGTATGCGCAAACCTATCTACACCAATCCCACCTTTCCAAAATGGCCAATAGCCTTGATCGTTATGACATTTCAAGTGCCCATACTTTTTAAAAGGTTGTGAAGTTTCCCTCCCAAGCAGTGCTTTCCAGATTCCTGCCACCTTTGTATGAAAAAAAATCTATTCCTCAAAACCCACAATCTCTTGCCCTTCACTTAAAATTATATCCACTTGTTATTTACCCTTCAGCTAAGGGGAACAACAGCTTCCTATCTCCCCATCCAAAAATCTAGCAAAATGCATGGGTTCTAGTACTCGGATTGTCACAATCTAAGTGTCTTGTGTTCATGTGACTTTGAGTTTAATCTAAATGAAAAAAAGGGATACAGTATGTTGCAATATGGGTGACTGAAACAGCCAGGGCTGTGGGTGAGAAACACAAATGCACAACTGTTTCTTATTATTCAAAACTGAACGTTTCACAATTTTATGACAAGATCCTGCTATGAAATTAACTCAGACGGAATTTGATACAAAGATCTTAAGCTTTGTTCCGAAAATATCACCAGCATGAGCACACCCTAAGGTCAATTCTTAGTGCATCAGGCAACATCTGTGCACTGAAGCAGCGATAACCTTTCACAAGATGCAGCTGCCTTACCTGCCAAGTACTCCAGATATTTTCTATTTTTATTTGAGATTTCCAGCATTCACGGCAGTTTGATTTTGTTTCCTTCAATTCTAAAAGCTTAAAAGGCTGGGTCTAAGAGGCTGTACTTCCTGGTTGGAAGACTCCATCAAGTTGGTGAGACATGACCTTCCCTGCACAAAACCATGCTGCCTATCCCTAATAAGCCCATTTTCTTCCAAATGTGATATGAATTTAGAGTGCAGGACAGACATGTCCCTGTGAAAATGAGGGAGAGAAAGGGCAAGATTAGCGAACCATGGATGACAGGTAAAATTGTGAGACTAGCAAAGAGGAAAAAGGAAGCATACATAAGGTCTAGGCGACTGAAAACAGACTAAGCTTTGGAAGAATATTGGGAAAGTAGGATCAATCTGAAACAAGGAATTAGGAGGGCTAAAAGGGGTCATGAAATATCTTTAGTAAACAGGGTCAAGGAAAATCCCAAAGCCTTTTATTTATACATAAGGAGCAAGAGGGTAACTAGAGAAAGGGTTGGCCCACTCAAGGACAAAAGGAGGGAAGTTATGCGAGGAGTCAGAGAAAATGAGTGAGGTTCTTAATGAGTACTTTGCATCGGTATTCACTGAGGAGAGGGACACGACGGATGTTGAGATTGGGGATAGATGTTTGATTACTCTAGGTCAAGTCAGCATAAGGAGGGGGAAGTGTTGGGTATTCTAAAAGGCATTAGGGTGGACAAGTCACCAGGTCCGGATGGGATCTATCTCAAGTTGCTGAGGGAAGCGAGAGGGGAAATAGCTGGGGCCTTAACAGATATCTTTGCAGCATCCTTGAGCATGGGTGAGATCCTGGAGGACTGGAAAATTGCCAATGTCATCCCCTTGTTTAAGAAGGGTAGCAAGGATAATCCAAGTAATTATAGACCGGTGAGCCTGACGTCAGTGGTGGGGAAGCTGCTGGAGAAGATACTGAGGGATAGGATCTATTTACATTTGAAAGAAAATGGGCTTATTAGTGATAGGCAACATGGTTTTGTGCAGGGAAGGTCACATCTTACCAACTTGGTAGAATTCTTTGAGGAAGTGACAAAGTTGATAGATGAGAGAAGGGCTGCAGATGTCATATACATGGACTTGAGTAAGGTGTTTGATAAGGTCCCCCATAGTAGGCTGATGGAGAAAGTGAAGTCGCATGGGGTCCAAGGTGTACTAGCTAGATGGATGGAGAACTGGCTGGGCAACAGGAAACAGAGAGTTGTGGAAGGGGGTTTCTCAAAATGGAGAACTATGACCAGTGGTGTTCCATAGGGATCCGTATTGGGACCACTGTTGTTTGTGATATACATAACTGATCTGGAAGAAGGTATAGATGGTCTGATTAGCAATTTTGTAGAAGATTGGTGGAGTAGCAGATAGTGAAGGGGACTGTCGGAGAATGCAGCAGAATATAGACAGATTGGAGAGTTGGGCAGAGAAATGACAGATGGAGTTCAATCTAGGCAAATGCGAGGTGATGCATTTTGGAAGATCCAATTCAAGAGCGAACTATACGGTAAATGGAAAAGCCCTGGGGAAAATTGATGCACAGAGAGATCTGGGTGTTCAGGTCCATTGTATCCCGAAAGTCACTCCGCAGGTCGATAGAGTGGTCAAGGAGGCATACGGCATGCTTTCATTCATCGGACGGGCTATCGAGTACAAGAGTTGGCAGGTCATGTTACAGTTGTATGGGACTTTGGTTCGACCACATTTGGAATACTGCATAAGTTCTGGTCGCCACATTACCAAAAGGATGTGGATGCTTTGGAGAGGGTGCAGAGGAGGTTCACCAACATGTTGCCTGGTATGGAGGGCGCTGGCTATGAAGAGAGGTTGAGTAGATTAGGATTATTTACATTAGAAAGACAGAGGTTGAGGGGGGATGTGATTGAGGTATACAACATCATGAGAAGTATAGACAGGATGGATAGCAAGAAGCTTCTTCCCCCAGAGTGGGGAACTCAATCACCATGATTTCAAGGTGAGAGGGGAAACATTTAAGGGAGATATGCATGGAAAGTTCTTTACGCAGAGGGTGGTGGGTGCCTGGAACGTGTTGCCAGCGGAGGTGGTAGAGGCAGGCACGATAGCATCATTTAAGATGTATCTTGACAGATACATGAATGAGCAGGGAGCAGAGGGATACAGATCCTTGGAAAATAGGCGACAGGTTTAGATAGAGGATCTGGATCGGCGCAGGCTTGGAGGGCCGATGGGCCTGTTCCTGTGCTGTAGTTTTCTTTGTTTGACTCCAAGTAAAGGACCATAGTTTCAGTGTAAGACAGCAGACATTTAAGACTGAAATAAGGAACAAATTCTTTAACTAGAGGATTATGAACAATATTTCCTCTTATCTGAACTGAAGTGCAACCTAGGTGCATCTGCAAGTCCAACAGAGGCTACACAAAACAAATTTAAGAAGCTGAGGACTTAATCTCCAATGTACACAGAACCAGGAGTAGGCCGTTCAGCCCCTCGAGCCTGTTCTGCCATTCAATGAGGTCATGGCTGATCTGTGGCCTATTCGACATACCTGTCCTTGGCCCTTACCCCTTAATACCTTTCGCTTAACAAACATTTATGTATCTCAGATTTAAAATTAACACCTGATCTAGCATTCACTGCTGTTTGAAGAAAGTTCCAAACATCTACCATCTTTAAAGTGTAGAATAAAAGATCACTCCTGATCAATCTGGCCGTAACTCTCTTATTATGCCTCCAAGTTCTAAAAACCTCAACCGTTGAAATAGTTTGCCTTATACAAATTATTTGTATTTTTTTTTCCTTTTTTGACATACACTGTACTTAACTTCATACCATCTGGAAAGTGTCTATCCTTTCTTGGTCCAAAATGGATAACTTCACATGAAAATAAAACAACAAACTGTGGATGCTAAAGATCTGAAATAAAAATAGAAATTGCTGGAGAAACTCAGCATCTGTGGAGACAGAAACAGAGTCAATATTTCAAGTCTGGTGGCCCTTCTTCAAATATAAGTTTTCTTACCAAAAATGGAGTGACATGTGCAATTACCTGATCCTGCGGGATGACTCCTGAATTGATGGAACTCTGAAAGATTATAGTTCGACCATCAATTACGTGCTCGCCTACTTCCTTTAGCATAGCACAAAAAATACAGTGGTTGCAAATTTTTGGAATCCTCTAACCCAGAATGTGCGGATGCTCGATTGTTAAATACCATTTCAGATAAAAATGAAAAATCTTTTGTACACTAGGAGTGAAATAACTGCACGGAGACCAGTATCCTGTCACCATGTCACCTTTTATTTACATGTGCACAGTACACTGGCTGTGGTCAGCCACTTCGGAATCAGTCCCCTGAATTGAGGAGATTCTGAATCTCCTGTTTACATCTGTCAGCCAGGGCTCCCTTATTGGCCTAGGTTAACAAGCCCAATTAAGGATCTCATAGTCAATAAGATCCATTTGGTTCCAATCACTAAAAGGAGAATCCAGAGAGATGTGGGGATCTGTTGGGAAAATGGAGGATGTAGATCAGCCTTGACATTTTTTTTTCCTCAAACAAAAAAGCAGGTTTGAAGGGTTGAATGGCTGTGCTTATTTCTCATCTTTTTGTATCACAACATTTCATTCAATAATATGTGAAGTGTAAATAAAATTCTCTAAAATGAATGTACTTTTTTGCTCTTGACAGCAGTGAGAATGAGGAAGTTCTTTGATATTTTTTGACTACATTCTTCAACTGCATCATTTTTATAGATTTAACACAATTCTGTTACACTCTGAAATAAACAGAAAATACTGCAAATACTCAGCTCTCTGGAAACATCATTGAAGAACAAAATAGAAATTTTAGGTCGATGACTATTTATCAGCTTTATTCCTCATCATTCCATAGTATACTCTGCTCCTAAGCAGCATACCAACGGGCAGTACAGCAGCAGGTTATACCTCCTAATTCAAATATGGATTTGAGGTTACAATCAGATCAGCCAATGGTCTTATTAAATGGGGGCGGAGGGGTGTTAAGCTTGAAGGGCTGAATGGCCTACTGCTCCACGTCTTTGTATGAAACTCTGTTCAACAGGGAAGTACCTACATTCATGTTCTATTTCCCACATAAAACAAAATGCAATGATTTAATGTCCACCAAAATAACTGCATTGGTTTTCTTTGGAAGTACAAGATTCTTCAAAGATATATTTCAGGATAGAGACAGTAAGGACTGCTGATGCTGGAAGCTAGAGTCAATAAATGTGGAGCTGGAAAAGCCCAGCTGCTAAGGCAGCATCCGAGGAGCAGAAAAGTCAATGTTTCAGCCCACATTTATCGACTATTTCAGGGTGGAATTTTGATTAAGGTAGTACATATACACTTCTATGTTTCAAAAACCACAGACTGAGCTTCCATTGTGCAGCATTTCCTGAGGCTCACATGAAATTATCAAATTGGCATAGCTTGAGTTGAGATGTAACTGCAAAGCCTAAAGAATGGAATTTCACAGTCAAACCTGTAGGTATTGAAAAAGCTGTGGAATTATTACAGCATTTAGTTTCTTAATCCTTACAGTGCTCAACATATACTTCCTTAATGAAATAAGTGACCGAGTCTCACTGTTTTCATTTTCAGATCTATAAACTTTTGCTTTCTATTTCTCTTTGTGCTGTTTCAATCATTAAGCACCATTCTGTTTGTCTCCAAACCTATATTCAACACCAGATGCCAGCTTCATCCAAGTAATCATTAAATTGTCTAAGAGCTAAGGCTGGAGTGGAGGCAGATGATGCTATGGAACTGAAAATAGAAGGTCTTTGTTATTGGATGACATCATCTTTGACGCTCGAGCAGAAGCAGGTGGGTGGAACAAGACAACAGCCCAAAGCAGTAGGTGGAGATATCAAGGTAATCACTGAAGCAGTTTGGGCAGGATAGCTGCTGTGAAGTGTAGGCAAGAAATCTAAAGCCTCGACCACATTAAGGTCATGGATGGTAAGGGTCTTGATTACATGTGGACCGACATTCTGCAGTGAACTGACTACAGGGGTGGTAGTTGATGGTCAATGGCACAATCCAAGGGAACAGTGGCGTGTGATGCAACTGCAGTGGGTAGATTGCTAAGATCAGCCTGCACAAACAGAAAGATCAGCAAGAGAGGATATAGCAGTGGAGACTGCTTTTCTTAATGAGTCAGCAACAAGTACCTCAGTGATCAATTGAAAGAATGGTAGGGCACACAGAAATAGATATGGGTTTATCTAATGAATATTTAAACTAGGACAGCAGAAAATAGAGGAAAATGATGAATTTATGTCAGAATCAGAGAAGAAAGACATACAGGGGAAGAGAGATGAAATGTGTCACATCCAACGTGACAGCGATGGAAGAAACAGGATAAGGGACAACAGGGGCCAAAAGAAGCCAAAAAAAAAAAAGAGGCAGAGTAATGGGAAGCAAATGTAGATAGCTGCCATGCCTGGGAATCTCCTTGAGCTCCTTAGAGGCAGCCTCAAGCTTCATTCAATCCTCACTGTCCCACACAGGTTCTCTATTCACAATTAGTGGTTAAAATCCTCACTGGCAAAATTAATCCCTCCATTTGTAATCCTGAAAACTCTATAGTGGTGTTTTTCAGCTTTTGTTTTAATAGTCATTCCCTGAATTGATGTCAGATTTTAGCCAGCCAACTTTGAAATTCTTAAAAGGCAGCTCTTCAAATAAGTGTTCAGTTATCTTAAGGCACTACATACATTTAGATCCTTGTTAGAAAGCTAGTGAAGGAACTGAGGAAGGGTCACCGGACCTGAAACGTTGACTCTGATTTCTCGCCACGGATGCTGCTAGACCTGCTGAGCTTTTCCAGCAATTTCTATTTTTGTTTCTGCAAGTCTCTTTCTTGTTTCTCTCCTTGCAAGTTCAACTCAATCGAGGCAAATGATGCTGTCCTGTGAACGATGGCATACTGATACATTCAGGAGATCGCACAGTGTAAACCAATGTCTGAAATGCAACTGCTAAATCTGATTTGCTGACCATCGTAACAATTTTCTCATATTCAACATTGCAGTGATACAGCTGCTGACAGTGGAAGATACAATTAAAGGTGTCTCACTTAGGTCAGAAAGATTATTTAGATCTTCAGTGTTGTCATCTAGTTCTCTTGAAAACTAGAATGGGAATATACCAAAATCAAGAAAGACTTACATTTATAAAGCCCTTTTCATGGCCACCAGACACCTCAAAGTGCTTTAAAGCCAACTAGTACTTTTCGAAGAATAGTCATTGTTGTATAGTAGGAAGTGAGAGAGATAATTTGCACTCAGCAAACTCTCACAAACAACAAGACAATGAGCATGTAATGTATTTTTATTGCAATGTTGATTGAGGAGTAAATATTGGCCAGGATAACAGGGAGAACTTCCCTGTTTCACTGTGAAAATAGTGCCATAGGATAACACCAGAGCGTTCTGAGCAGTACCAGAATCCACAGAACCTATGCAGGCAGAGAGGAAATAAGACAAGAAAAGGGGGGGAGAAAAAAGACCACAACTTGATGAGTTATCTGAAATCTGATTATCCTATAAACAATCCCAGCTGTCCATCATGTATGAGTTTGCAATGCTCTCAGAAACTATGGTTTAATTTCAGTCCCATATTTGAATCAGTCAGTAAGTCACTCATCATGTAACCCTTTGCCTGAGGGATGTATTTTATTTCCTCAGAATCCACTGGCTAAGAATATGACTCAATGTATTTGAGATTAGTTTGTACACCCTCATTCACAGAAAGAAGAATAGTCACTGTGGAGACATGGTAAAGTGGATAGGTTTCAGATTGCATTTAAAAATCCCAGAAAACTTGTGAAAAGGGTATGACAATTGACAAGTGCCCTTTCATGGCATTCTGAATGGGATGCCCAGATGCCCCATACACTCACTTTCACAGACACATGTGGATCAGTGGCACAGGTAGGAAGTTCTGTGATGAACCAATTCAAGGATAGTCTTGTGGTTACCCCCACTACCGCAGGCAATACAACGATCACAAGTCAGAGCACAGGATTCAAGTACTGATCACTATAATGATTTACATCTACATGCTGACAGTAATGATGTCTGTGGAATAATTGAGTAAATAATTTTGGCATAGATTGAGTTACAGAGCTTTCTATTATTCAAATATACAATCCAAATATTTTTCTGTTGTCTTCAGCTTCTATTAAGCAGATTTACAGACTTCTATTCTTAACATATAATTGGCTCCTGGCGTCAGAGAGAATGGGAGCATTGATAACGTCAACTTTAATAACTTTACACCTCAAGAGAGAGGAGTGTATGTGTGCGTGCGTGTGTGTGAGTGAGTGTGATTGAGTGGGTGAGTGAGTGCGTTGTGTGAGCATGTATGCTAGGGGTGGTGAAAATGGATTGTGTCCATATGCTGGAGGTTTGGAAATTCACTATTCATCTGACAGAATGATCGGCACTCCTCAGGGCCCCCAGCTTTCCATGCCACAATTTTGGTCATACTGTTTGGGCCTTTCTGTCTAAGCCAGATTTACCATGTTACCTTATCCCTTTTCTATTGCTGTAACTATTTATGTCAATTCTTTGCTTATTACAATACTGTTTATGACTGAAAGCTTTCTGTATAAAGTGATCAACGCCTAGAACAGTGTTCATGGATCAAGAATGGAAGAGAAAATAGGAGGCAGTCAGGTGCTGCCATAGGAACAAGTCTAGGTTTTGAGATGTGGAAGAACAAACCAGGTTAAGAAAAAAAGATTGGAAAGGGCAGAGCGGTACACGTATATATGGATTTTAGTAAAGCCTTTGACAAGGTTCTGCATGGCAGACTAATTAGTAAAGTTATATCACATGGGATTCAGGGTGAGCTTGCCAATTGGATACATAATTGGCTTTATGCTAGGAGACAGAGGGTGGTGGCGGAGGGTTGCTTTTCAGGCTGAAGGCCTGTGCACAGCGGTGTTCCATAGGAACAGTACTGGATCCACTTTTGTTTGTCATTTATATTAATGGTTTAGATGAGAATACAGGAGGCATGACTAGTATGTTTGTGGATGACACCAAAACTGGTAATATAGTGGATGGTGAAGGTTATCTAAGATTATAAAGAGATCTTGATCAATTGGGTCAATGGGTTGAGAAGTGGCAGATGGAGATTAATTTGGATAAATAGGAGCAGGGCTTATACAATTAATAACAGGGCACTGGGTAGTGTTGTAGAACTGAACACTTTGGGTCACAGGTAGTGTGGTTAAGAAGGCATTTAGCATGCTTGACTACATTGCTCAGACCTTTGAGTATAGGAGTTGGGCTGTCATGTTGAGATTGTACAGGACATTGGTGAGGCATCTTCTAGAGGACGGTGTCCAGTTCTGGTTGCCCAGTTATGGGAAGAGTATTATTAAACTGGAGAGGGTTCAGAAAAGATTTACCAGGATGTTGCCGCTTTTGGAGGGTTTGAGTTATAAGGAGGGGCTGGATAGGCTGGGATATTTTTCACTGGAGTGCAGGAGGTTGAGGGGTGACCTTACAGAGGTGTATAAAACCATGAGTACATGGAGAGGGTGAATAGCAAAGGTCTTTTTCCTAAGGTGAGGAGTTCAAAACTAGTGGGAATATTTTTAAGGTGAGAGGAGGAAGACTTAAAAAGGGCATGAGAGGCAAGTTTTTTCCCCCCCACAGAGTGTGACTCGTGAGTAGAATAAACTGCCTAAGCAAGTGATAGATACAGTTACAATGTTTAAGAGCTATTTGGATAAGTACATGAATAGGTAAGGTTGGAGGGATATGGGGCAAATACAGGCAGATGGGACTAGTTTATTTTGGGAACATGGTCAGCGTGGGATAATTGGTCCAAAGGGTCTGTTTCCATGCTGTATGACTCTATGGCTACAGTCTTCCTTACCGGTAATTACTTCTGATTTCTGTAATGCAGATTCTTTTCTGTGATTTTCACACTGCAAGCTCTTTGAGGAGGTAACCTGTGCTGTGGCTAAAGGGGAAGTGGTGGGT
This sequence comes from Ginglymostoma cirratum, assembly GCA_024137785.1. Classification (NCBI taxonomy): domain Eukaryota; kingdom Metazoa; phylum Chordata; class Chondrichthyes; order Orectolobiformes; family Ginglymostomatidae; genus Ginglymostoma; species Ginglymostoma cirratum. The sequence continues at coordinate 42,627,394 of JAHRHZ010000098.1, forward strand.
GTCCTATACTTAGATTTTCAAGAGGCATTTGATAAGGTAGCATGTCAAAAAGTATTGAGAAAAATCAAAATCGATGTGTAGGAATAACCTTTTGGTATCGATAGAAATTTTGTTGGCTAACAGGAAGCAGGGAGAAGCATAAAGGGCTCTTTTTCAGGTGGCAAAATGTAACGAGTGGTGTGCCACAGGGATTGATGCTGGAACCTCAATTGTTTACAATTTGTATAAAATGACAAAGATGGAAGGATGCAAAGTATGGCTGTCAAATTCACTGACGACACAAAGACAGGCAGTAAAGTGAGCTGTGAAGGAAGCTAGAGAGATACTGGTGGGTTAGGTAAATGGGCAAAAAATGCGCCAGATGGAGCACAATGTGGGAAGGTGTGAAATTGTTCATTTTGGCAAAAAGAATGAAAAAAGCATATTATCACAATAAAGTCAGATTACAGAGCTCTGCCACGCAGAGATATGGATGCCCTCAAGGGCAGCACGGGGGCACGGTGGTTAGCACTGCTGCCACACAGCACCAGGGACCTGGGTTTGATTCCATCCTCAGGCAACTGTGTAGGGTTTGCACATTCTCCCTGTGTCTGCATAGGTTTCTCCCAGGTGTTCCAATTCTTCTCAGTCCAAAGATGTGCAGGCTAGGTGGGTTTGCCATGAAAGATGCGGGGTTACAGAGAGCGGGTAGAGGTTAGGTCTGAGTGGGATACTCTTCGGAAGGTCTGTGTGTTCTCAATGGGCCGAATGGCCTCTTTCCGCAGCGTAGGGATTCGATGATTCTCATGCTAACCGTACTCCTAATTCATATGTTAAGATGTATTTTAACTGTCTTTTGGCAATTAGGGATGAACAATAAATGCTGGCCTCACTAGTGACGCTCTCATCTTACGAGTGAACAGAATTTCCAGCCTTCACCACTGTATTAATGGTCAAAATTTAGCTCACTGCTCAAATTATTCAGTTGACATTCAGAATTCATATAAACATACATATTCAGAGCAGGAGTGGGCTGTTCAGCCCCTCAGCTCTATAGACCTTAACCACACATCACATGCATTTATATCTACAATGGATTATAGCATAAGTGGGTTCTATCAGAAACAGGAGAAGAACAACTTTTTCCACACAGGGGGCGGTGTGTATATGGAATGAACTGCCAGAGGAAGTGGTAGATGCAGGTACATTTATAACATTTAAAAGACATTTGGACAGATAAACGGATAGGAAACATTTAGAGGAATATAGGCCAAATACAGGCAAATAGGACTAGTTTAGTTTGTGAAACCTGGTTGACATAGATGTGTTGGATTGAAGGATCTGTTCCCGTGCTGTATGACACTATGACACCTGGATTCAGATCCTGTCTGCTTTTTTAAAGCTAAATTCAACCCCCAGGTCTGTGTCTCCCCCTGCAGATGCTGCCTGATCTGCTGAGTATTTCCAGTATTTTATGTTTTTATTTGTGCTCTGACCATGTTCTTCCACAGGAAAAATACAGAGGAGTATGAATCAACCTCTACTGGAATGATAATGAGGTTTCAAAATGTACCTGTTTTATTTCATCACAAAATGAACCATTATGTGCAGAATGACAGAAAGGAGTTATTGAAAGCTAAAATAACTGAGGTGGTGAAAATTAGTGAAAGGTAATCACTTTGAAACACAGTAGGTCTTCCTACGTAATGAAGGGGATGAAATGATACCCGAGTCTAAGTCTTGCTCATGATTCCAATTACTCCTGCAACCTGTGCAGATTCCATTCCTTTATTAGCTGTGGCAGCTCATTCATTATATCCAAAAAGCTGCCTTCAGCGTTTCAGCCTTCAGCTTCCAGTTTTCTTTTCATGATTGATGTCTTCCAGACAAGATAATGCTCAAAGTGCAACATTTATTTAACATGGACAGTAGACCCCACAAAAATGTTTTGGACCTAGCGTGAGGAATGTTAAAAGCAATATCAGAAGTCCACATTCTATTTTTGAATTCATTACCTCATCAAATGTAAGGTTCACCATGTTATCATGAAACTATTTTCAGCTTGGATTCAAAAACCCTTTTTGCATATCAGAACATTAAGATGCTATTTTAGGACAGTAGGTTGGCCAGCGTTCATAGGAAGCAGATAGATCACGGGTATAAGCAAATTTCTTTATCTAAATCAATTGCTATGACAACTTGACTACATCAGCAACCCATCCTTGGTTGATTTAGCTGAAGCTAAGCTCAAACAGTTGGGGCAGCAACATTGCACACAAATCACTGTCAATATTACACTCTATGTCGTCACTGGTAACCATGGTTCCCAGAACTGAAGTTTCCCTGTGCCCTTTAAAGCATAACAGAGAGCTTCTTGCAAAGTTTAAATGAATAAATTGCTTTACAATATATGTTATTTCATTCTTTACATTACAGTAAAAATACAGAAAAACAAGAGGTTCCACAGCACTTTACAGCCAATAGGCACTGTGTTCCCACTTGAAAATTACAGAACAGGATACCATGGAACGAATGCAGAAGGTCTAGGATGAGGGTCATAACCAGTCAAATTAATGTGAGGACCAAAGATATGGGCATTAACAGATTCAACTTCAAAATGGACTAAAAAGAGGTTACTCAACCAATTGACACTGGGCTTCATTATTCAGCAAGATTATTACTGATCATTTAACTCAATGACACTCTCCTGCACCATCTCTATATCCTTAGATGAATTATTATCCAGACATCTAACAATCTCTGACTTGACCATGTTCCAGGACTGTGCTTCCTCAGCCCTCTGGGGTGAAGAATTCCAAAGGTTCACAACCCTCAGAGGTAAGAAATTTCTCCTCAGCTCAGACCTAAATGGGCTGCCCTTTGTTCTCAGACTGTTTTCCCAGGTTCTTGATTCAATAGCCAGGGAAAACAACAGGTCTTTTTCCACCCTGTCATTTCCTGCAAGAATTTTGTAAGATCCAATGAGATCACCTTTCATGGCCTCAGGGTGTCCAAATGAATGAAACTGCCAATGAAATACATTTTGGTCTGTGGTTTCTGCTTAATATAGAAAAATGGCACCAACACAGCAAGGTGGCACAAATAATAATGTGATGAGTTGGAGACAGAGGCATTAGACCTGTAAGGGACCAGACCAGAAAGGAAGTCTATAAATCACAGGCAAGTCTCAAAGCCTACACCACTTAGATAGGCGGTGGAGAGGCAGACCATTCAGCTGTTCTAGTTTCCTGGTTGGGGAGCCTAGATCTGGGAGGCACTGTTTAAAAATAAAAATGTCAAATGGTTTGAGATGAGGAGAACGGTTTTACTCAGAGGGTTGTGAATCTTTAGAATTCTCCCCTACAGCTCAGTCTCTAAGGTACAGATTGATGGGTTTCTGATTCCCAGTGGGGATGGTGTGGGGAAAAGGCAGTTAAGTCTTCGATCAGCCACGATCGTATTGAATGGTGGGGCAGCTCCGAACCAGTTTGAAAGAACATCACAGAACAGCTGTAGGATGTTCTTCTGGAGGAAATGAACAGTAAGAAGACATGTCCCACGTTGGTACCAATGATCTGGGTAAGAAGGGGTATGTGGGCCTGTAACCAGACTGTAGACAGCTAGGTAGAAAATTATCAAGCTGGTCCTACAATGTAGTATTTACCAGATTACTCCAAATGCCATGTGAAAGTGAGTATAAGAATGAAAGGGTAAGGCTGAAAAATACATCGTTGGAAAGATGGTGCAGGATTGAGGGCTTTTGATTCATGGGACAGTGTCTGAGGAAGACGGCACGTTTACAAGGCGGACAGGTTGCACCTGAACAGAACTAGGACCGGAGTTCCTTGGGCAGACAACAAGACAGGCGGTGATAGGGAGGTAGAGAGACAAAGAGTGTATGTGCACGCACAAGAGAGAGAGAGCAAGTAAGCAAAAGAGAATGGAGAATTCCACAGATTCACAACCCATTAAGGGACGCAATTCTCCTCATCTGTTCCAAATTTGTCACCCTTTATCCTAAAACTATAACCTCTTGTTCTAGACTGCCCTATAAGAGGAAACATCTGCTCTACATCTACTGTATCAATCCACATTAGCATCTTATATACCTGAATTAGATTTCCTCTCATTCTAGAGAGTATGGGCCTAAAGTGTTCAATCTCTCCTCAAAAACAAGCCTTTCATCTCTGGAATAAAAGTCCAGCAATATCCTATTTTGAAAAATAAGAATAGCTTTTAGAAAATTATATTATACTTCAAGTTCTGTTGACATTATGTTAACTTAAATTAGCCATCACCATTTTTACTTCACATTACTAAATTTCAGGGCATGCATTTAACGGTTAATGAAATTTTAAATCTTTCTCGAGTTGTTTGTTTTGTTGTCTGGATTATGTTCCAAATGTTTGTGATGGCAAACCAGAGATTAAATGGAGAGCGGGAGGGAGGGAGCGAGAGCGGGAGAGGGAGGGAGAGAGGGAGAGAGGGAGCGAGGGAGCGAGCGAGGGAGGGAGGGAGGAGGACAGCAAGGGAGGGAGAGGGAGAGGGAGGGGGAGGGAGAGGAAAAGAGGGTGCGCCAGCGGGAAGCAAGAAAATACGAACAACAATGTCAGTGAAACAAACTAATGAGTCATACAGCACACAGGAACAGACCCTTCGGTCCAACTCATCGACGCTAACTCCGCCCACAGCCGACGCCGACAACGCTCCGCCCACTGCCTCCACAGCCAGCAGCTCCAGAGGAGACAGCAACACTGAGCCCTGCCGAGTCTTCACCATCCCCCCAGACCTCCCCTTTACTGAGGATGAACGGTCAGTCCTCAGTAAAGGGCTCACCTTTGTCCCCCTCCACCCACATATCAACGAATACCGCTCACGCTTGGATATTGAGCAGTTTTTCTGCCGACTCCGCCTCCACGCTTACTTCTCCAACCGCGAATCTAACCCTCCCTCTACTGACCCCTTCTCCCGCCTCCAACACAAGCCCTCCTCCTGGACACCACCCCAAGGCCTCCTACCCTCCCTCGACCTCTTCATCTCCAACTGCCGTCGAGACATCAATCGCCTCAACCTCTCTACCCCTCTCAAACACTCCAACCTCTCCACCGCAGAACGCGCAGCCCTCCACTCCCTCCGCTCCAATCCCAACCTCACCATAAAACCTGCGGACAAGGGGAGGGGCAGTCGTAGTATGGCGCACTGACCTCTACATTGCTGAGGCCAGGCGCCAACTCTCTGACACCTCCTCCTACCGCCCCCTGGATCATGACCCCACCCCGCAGCACCAAACCATCATCTCCCAAACCATCCACAACCTCATCACCTCAGGTGACCTTCCAACCACCGCCTCCAACCTCATCGTTCCCCAACCCCGCACTGCCCGCTTCTATCTCCTTCCCAAAATCCACAAACCTGAATGCCCTGGTCGACCCATTGTCTCCGCCTGCTCCTGCCCCACCGAACTCATCTCCATCTACCTAGACTCCATTTTCACCCCCTTGGTCCAGGAACTCCCTACCTACGTCCGTGTCACCACCCACACCCTCCACCTCCTCCAGAACTTCCAATTCCCCGGTCCACTACACCTCATTTTTACTATGGATGTCCAGTCCCTATACACCTGTATTCCCCATGCAGATGGCCTAAAGGCCCTCCGCTTCTTCCTGTCCCGCAGAACTGACCAATCCCCCTCCACCGACACCCTCATCCGCTTAGCCGAACTTGTCCTCACCCTCAACAACTTTTCTTTCAATTCCTCCCACTTCCTACAGACAAAGGGGGTGGCCATGGGTACCCGCATGGGCCCAAGCTACGCCTGCCTCTTTGTAGGTTACGTGGAACAATCCCTCTTCCGTACCTACACTGGCCCTAAACCCCACCTCTTCCTCCGTTACATTGATGACTGCATTGGCGCCGCCTCGTGCTCCCACGAGGAGCTCGAACAGTTCATCCACTTCACCAACACCTTCCACCCCAACCTGAACCATCTCCAACACTTCTCTCTCCTTCCTCCACCTATCTGTCTCCATCTTGAGTAACCACCTAGAAACCGATGTCCATTTCAAGCCCACTGACTCCCACAGCTACCTGGAATACACCTCCTCCCACCCACCTTCCTGCAAAAATGCCATCCCCTATTCCCAAATCCTTCGCCTCCACTGCATCTGCTCCCAGGATGAGACATTCCACTCCCGTACATCTCAGATGTCCTTATTCTTCAAGGACCGCAACATCCCCCCCACAGTGGTCGAGAACGCCCTCGACCGTGTCTCCCGCATTTCCCGTAACTCATCCCTCACACCCCGTCCCCGCAATAATAACCAAAAAAGAATCCCCCTCGTCCTCACGTACCACCCCACCAACCTCCGGATCCAACGCATCATCCTCCGACACTTCCGCCATCTGCAATCTGACCCCACCACCAAAGACATTTTTCCCTCCCCACCCTTATCTGCTTTCTGGAGGGACCATTCCCTCCACGACTCCCTTGTCCGCTCCACACTCCCCTCCAGCCCCACCACACCCGGCACTTTTCCCTGCAACCGCAGGAAGTGCTACAACTGCCCCCACTCCTCCTCCCTCACCCCAATCCCAGGCCCCAAGAAGACTTTCCACATCAGGCAGAGGTTCACCTGCACATCTGCCAATGTGGTATACTGCATCCGCTGTACCCATTGTGGCTTCCTCTACAATCGGGGAAACCAAGCGGAAGCTTGGGGACCGCTTTGCAGAACACCTGCGCTCGGTTCGCACTAAACAACTGGACCTCCCAGTCGCGAACCATTTCAACTCCCCCTCCCATTCCTCGGATGACATGTCCATCCTTGGCCTCCTGCAATGCCACAGTGATGCCACCCGAAGGCTGCAGGAACAGCAAATCATATTCAGCCTGGGAACCCTGCAGCCCAATGGTATCAATGTGGATTTCACAAGCTTCAAAATCTCCCCTTCCCCAACTGCATCCCAAAACCAGCCTAGCTCATCTCCGCCTCCCTAACCTGTCCTTCCTCTCACCTATCCCCTCCTCCCACCTCAAGTCCCACCCCCATCTCCTATCTACTAACATCATCCCACCCCCCTGACCTGTCCGTCCTCCCTGGACTGACCTATCTTCCCCCTACCCCCCCACCTACACTCACCTTTACCGGCTCCATCCCCGCCTCTTCGACTTGTCTGCCTCCTCTCCACCTATCCTCTCCTCTATCCATCTTCTATCTGCCTCCCCCTCTCTCCCTATTTATTTCAGAACCCTCTTCCCCTCCCCCATTTCTGATGAAGGGTCTAGGCCCGAAACGTCAAGCTTTCCTGCTCCTATGATGCTGCTTGGCCTGCTGTGTTCATCCAGCCCCACACCTTGTTATCTCTCATCCTTTTGAAGTATTGGCACTGGTGTACTGTAGGGAAAGTGACAGCCAATTTGCTCTCATAGACAAGAATGTGACTTTATTTATTTATTCCAGGAAGGCGGAAGGTGTTGCCTGCACCATCACTTGCCTGTCCCTAATCACCCTGCAGAAGTAGTAGTGAAATGCCTGCTTGAATCACTATGTGCTGTGGGTTGACCCAATATGTCCTTAGGGAGGGAATTCCAGGATTTTGACCCAACGACAGTGAAGGAACAGCGATATATTTCTAAGTCAGGATGGTGAGTAACCTGGGCGGGGACGAGCTGCTTGCAGGGGGTTCTGTTCCCATGTTCTTCCAAATGGAAGTGGACGTGGGTTTGAAAAGTGCTATCGGAGAACGTTGGTGAATTTCTACAGTGCATCTTGTAGATAGTACACACTGCTGCTACGGAGCATCAGTGGAAGAGAGATTTGTAGATATGCCGTCAATTAAACAAGCTTTGTTCTGGATGGCATCAAGTTCCTTGAGTGTTGTTGGAGCTGTACCCATCCAATCATGCATTTTCCATCACACTCCTGACTTGTGGCTTTTTGATGGTGGACAGGCTTTGGGGAGTAAAATGAGTTACTGACTGCAAGATTCCTAGCTTGTAACTTGTTCTTGTAACCACCATGTTAATAAGACTGGTTCAGTTCAGTTCAGTTCAGTTTAGTTTCTGGTCAATGGTAATCCCCTGATTTTGACAGAGTGCGCCTCTGTGATGGTAATGCCATTGAACAGAGTCACAGAGTCATACAGCACGGGAATGGACTCTTTGGTCCAACCAGTCCATGCTGAACGTAATCCCAAACTAAACTAAAAACCAGTGCCACCTGCCTGCTCTTGCCCCACATCTCTCTAAACCTTTCTTATTCACGAACTTATCCAAATATCTTTTAAACGTTGTAATTGTGTCCACACCTAACACTTCCACAGGATGTTCATTCCTCATGTGAACCACCCTGTGTAAAAAATTTGCCCCTCACGTCTTTTTTAAATCTCTCTCCTCACCTTAAAAGTGTGCCCTCTAGCCTTGAAATCCCCATCCTAGGGAAAAGACACCTACCATTCATCCTATCAATACCCCTCATGATTTTATAAACTTCAGTAAGGTCACCTCTCAACCTCCTATGCTCCAGTAAAAAAAGTCCCAGTCTACCTAGCCTTTCTTGATAACTCAAACACAAACCAACATCCTGGTAAAACTCTTCTGAACCCACTCCAGCTTAATGACATCCTTCCAATACTTCCTATAACTGGGCGACCAGAACTGAACACGGTACTCCAGAAGAGGCTTCACCAATGTCCTGTACAACCTCAACATATCTTCCCAATTACTATACTCAAAGGACTGAACAATGACAGCAAGCATGCCAAATGTCTTTTTAACATCACCCTGTCTATATGTGACACAAACTTCAAGAATTATGTACCTGAACCTCTCAGTCCCTCTGCTATACAACACTACTCAAGACCCTACCATTAATTGTATAAGCCCTACCCTTGTTTGTTGTACCAAAATGCAATACCTCGCATTTATCTAGATTGAACTCTATCTGCCATTTTTCAGCCTATTGACCCATTTGATCAAGATCCCTTTGTAATCTTAGAAAATCTTTTGCACTATCTACTATGCCACCAATTTCAGTTTCATCTGCAAATTTACTAACTATGCCTTCTATATTCTTATCCAAATAATTTACCTAAGTAACAAAACAAGAGTACCCAGAACTGATCCCTGTGGAACAGCACTAGTCACAGGCCTCCAGTCCAAAAAGCAACCCGCCACCATTACCGTCTCCTACCGTTAAGCCAATTTTGTATCTAATTGACAAGCTCACCCTGAATCCCATATGACCTAACTTTACTAATTAGTCTACCAACAGGAACCTTGTCAAAGGCTTTACTAAAGTTCAAGTAAACAACATCTACTGCTCTGCCTTCATCAATCCTTTTGATAACTTCATCAAAAAACTCAATCAATTTTGTGAGATATGATTTTCCTTGCACCAAACTACGCTGACTATCCCAAACCAAATTTTGCCTCTCTAAATGTCCATAAATCCTATCTTTTAAAATCACCTCCAACAATTTACTCACAACTGAAGTCAGACTCACAGGTGTACAGTTCCCCATTTTGTCCTTACAACCCTACTTAAATAAACTGCACATTCTGATTGCAAATCCATTGGCAAAACCGTATACTGTCTCCAAACTCTACTACAGATTAAACTAAAGTTTTCTACAATGGCAATAACAACAGAATGAAGCTATCTCGTATCAACGGAGAGAGTCTTCCAGTTAACTAGTTCAACAGCAGGTTTCATTTAACCAAACCTAAGTACAAGACCTGGCTAACAAGCATGGGGCTGGATGAACACAGCAGGTCAAGCAGCATCATAGGAGCAGGAAAACTTGACGTTTCGGGCCTAA